>CM031613.1:3104074-3154700 GCA_018398815.1 Conus ventricosus
TGTGTGTGTGTGTGTGTGTGTGTGTGTGTGTGTGTGTGTGTGTGTGTGTGTTGTGTGTGTGTGTGTGTGTGTGGTGTGTGTGTGTAGAGTGGAAAATTAAAATGAATACTTTTTTTAAAAACGTATTTATAAGGATCTGGTGACAAACGTAGACAGACGACTCCCAAGGCAAAATACAACCCGTTTCGACCTCTTAGGTCCTGTTAGGTCTCTGTGCAACTAGATCAAAATGAACAAAATGTGAAAAGCATAAGTAGACAGGCCGTAGACTAATGGAGAACTTTACATCATAGTAGCAGTGCATACATTGATATTAGTTGCGATGACCAGTGTTTAAGTGGGTTTTTTTTTTATGTGTTCTTTCATGCTGTTCCGTTCCATCGCTTGCAGTGTCTTCGAGTGTTGGCTTTCAGATGATTCCAATCTTTGGTTGGTTGGTGGTGCTTCTTGCTCGCCCCTGAAGTCAAAAGTCCCCTGGGGCAAACTCACACTGGGCCTTTCCAGTAACAGACACAAAATGATCAAACACATGTCAACTGAGATATGACTTTCAATCTCTCAGAGCCCCGAGCATATACTGTAGACGTGTGTGCGCCGGTGTGTGTTCATTAGTGGGGTGGTGCAGGGGTGTTAATTAGAGAGAGTCCATGGACGTGAGTGTGCAAAGCATTGGTGTGTGTGTGTGTGTGTGTGTGTGTGTGTGTGTGTGTGTGTGTGTGTGTGTGTGTGTGTGTGTGTGTGTGAGAGAGAGAGAGAGAGTAAGTGAGTGAGTGAGTGTGTGCGTGTGTGTGTGGGGGGAGTTGTTCTTATTATGTGTGTGTGTGTGTGTGTGTGTGTGTGTGTGTGTGTGTGTGTGTGTGTGTGTGTGTACGTGTGTGTGTACGTGCGCGCGCGTGCGCTTGCACGTGTATGTTGTATTTGATGTTCTTGTTCTTGTTCTTTATCCTGAGTCATCTTCTGAACATTCATTTCCCACAAACAATAAAAGGCGCATGCAGTCACTACACACACACACACACGCATGCATGCATGCACATATACACACAAGCGCGCACACATGCATGCGTAACACGCACACCACACCCTCATGCATACGCATACACGCACATCATGCACACACACATGCGCTCGCGCACACACATGGGCCTGTGCCCACACATCCATACGCACACATGTGTACAGTCACTGCACCACACACACACACACACACACACACACACACACACACACACACACACACACACACACACACAATGATAAGAAAAGGCACAACCAATGTTAGGTAGGTACTCAAGGTCTGACCAGCGCGTTAGCCATACGCGTAGGTCGGACATCTGCTAAGGCATAGCCACGAGACCCTCTTCTTCAATTCTGTCATCTTTGTTATTAATTCATGTACCCATCAGCTTAAAATCATGTGCAGTGTGGTCCCCAAACTTAGCGGATGTGGTGTAGTATCTAATGGACTAGTCCGCACGCATGTGACGCCTCCTTGATGAAACTAACACTGGTAACTGACACTTTGCTTGCAGTTTCCGTCGACTGTTTTGGAACGGCGATCCCAGCGCACCGACACGGCGCCCAAAGCCGTGGGTATGAAGACTGACTTCAGGAACAGGACTGGAACAGAGCAGACCTTCAGTTTAAAGTGAGATGTTTGGTTCCTTCTCCGTTGTTTCCGCCCAGACTTTTGAGGTTCTTCGCTGTCACGTGATAGCTGTCTGTTGCACTCGATGCTTTCATAGACCCGTGTACAATGTGTGTACCTTCAGAATCACATGCGAAATCACACGCACGCACGCACATGCACGCGCACGCACACTCACACACACGCGCGCACGCACCCACGCACGTATGCGTGCATACATACGCGCGCGAACACACACACACACCACACACACACACACACACACACACACACACACACACACACACACACACACGTGAATGGAAGTGAGTGGGTAAAGGGGAGGAGATGGGAGTGGGTAAGACGGTATGTTTACTTCTCTTTTGATGAATGGCATTGTACACGATTTGATTTTCTTTTCTCTTTCTTTCTTTTTTTTCATAGATGGCTTGATGTAAAAAAGCAGATATGTTGCTTATTCAATGTTTCCATCTCTAAATAAAATTTTGACTTGACTTGACTTGACTTGACACACACACATGCACACACATACACACAAACACATACACACACACACATATGCACACAGAGCACACACACACACACGCATACACACATACACACACACACACACACACACACACACACACACACACACACACACACACACACATAACACACACATAAACACACACACACACACACACACACACACACACACACACACACACACACACACACATACACACACACACACACACACACACACACACCCCACACACACACACACACACACTTGTCTAATATCATATAGTTTGTGAAAAAACGTAAAAATTAAAGTACTACTACTACTACTACTACTACTACTACTACACACACACACACACACACACACACACACACACACACACACACACACACACACACACACACACACACTTTCTTTCTCATTAGCTGACAGCAAAGCGCTATGTCAGGTCTGCTCCCTCCCCTCCCTCTCCACCCTCTAACCCGCCCCCCCCACCCTACCCCCCCCCCAGCCCCACCCCCCCCCCACCAGGACAAGGTTCGGCAACCATCCTCTTGAATGCCAAAGACCTGGTGGAGTCTTTGCTATACGAGGCCACACACACACACACACACACACACAAACAACAAACAAACAAAAACAAACAAACACACACACACACACACACACACACACACACCACACACACACAACACACCACACACACACACAAGCGTGCGCCGGTTCGCACACGCGCGCATGTGTCACATTAAAAGTTTCTTTCTTTTTCTCTCTTTTTTTTTCCTTGCCTTCCGTTATTAATGACCGTTCAACTTAAAATTCATTTACGGTCAAGAGCACCTTTAAACCACTCAAGTGCTCTGTTGACCCCAGATTCGAGAAGACCCGCAAGTCTTCTGCGACAGTGAATATTCACAGAGGATTTCTTTTGGCGAGAAAACCAGCTTCAGCCTGGGTCTGCCCAAGATCTTACCAGACGGCAAACTGGGCGCCGAAATTGACAGACGAGTGTCAGTAAGTGTGTCCGTGATGGTGTGTGTGTGTGTGTGTGTGGTGTGTGTGTGTGTGTGTGTGTGTGGTGTGTAGGGGGAACAAAAGGGGATAGACATGGAACTGAGGAAGGGTAAGAGTGAAGGGGGGGGGGGCGAGAATGCGGGTGTAATACATAATTGTATATAAGTGTGACACCATGAGTGTGTGTGTGTGTGTGTGGTCGTCGGTATTAATGTCCTTCCACAATAGTGATTCAGACAGTTTATGTGTGGGTGAATGAAGTATGCAAGTGTATGAAGTAACAATAGAATATGACATCCCCCTCCTCCCCTCCCCCCCCCCCCCTCATCTCCCATCCCTCTTCCACCTTGACAATTTTAAGTGAGAAGTGATAAAATCTACAGATAAGGACCAATTGAACTGATTTAACAAACACTTACAAACTGAGTCAAGAACAGAGTAATTGTTTAAAACATATGGTAAAGGCAATGAAGTCGATCCATCAGTGTAACCATCAATATCCGAATATCTTAGGAGCTCTCTTGCTCTTGGGCATTGAATCAGCAAATGACTGACATTTAAGGATTTCCCACACATACATTTAACATTATGACAATGTTATTGTTTTCAATGCGTTCAAACGGAATCTATGGATTAAATTTCAATCTCCCTAGACGAGGAGGAGACTTGTTTGAACGTTTTCCATTGTACCCATCACTACATTTTATACGATTGTGATAATATTGAATGTCTGAGTTCATCAATGAGGTTTTAACTTTTTCTCTTAACGTTGAATTTATAATTGAAAAACATTCATTCAAATCTAAGGGAACTTTGAGTGGTATTGCGTCACTGACATTTGAGCTGCTTTTCGTGCAAGTTGATCTACACGCTCGCTGGGTATTATACCACAATGAGAGGGGATCCAACAAAAAGTGACAGTAATACCTTGCATGGATAAAAGGTGAATAATGTGATGGATTTCAAATATCATATCAAGTCGGATTGAAGGACATGCAGACTTGATCGAGTAGATCGCTGCTTTAGAATCAACACCTATTAAGATTTGTGAACTTTTTATTGGAAAATTTAGAATAAAATCTAACGATTTAAGTATAGCAAGTAATTCGAAACTGAATATCGATAACTGTTTACCAAGATAGAAGAGCTTTTGTACTTTGAGGCTAGGATTATGAAGGCTGCTCCCGTGTTATTATTTTCTAGCACTGAGCCATCTGTAAAAATTTTCAGATGATGATAGTACTTAGTTTCTAAATGAGTGTAAACAGATGTTCTTAAGATATGTGACAATCCTTTTTTGAAACATGTGTATAATCAATATCAAAGGAGGCTTTACAGTGTTCCCATTTTGGAATAGGTGAATACGTGGGCTTTTGGGCTATGTTATTTTTATCTATTTTGGTATCCTTTAGAAGATCAGCGGAAAATGAGTAAATAGACCTTGCTGACTGTATGTTTTTGGCACGTTTTCCAAATCCTTCTCTGATTTTAAACATACTTCTTCTGAGCAAAAATTGTTTTGTGAGAAGCTCATTTAAGACAAATTTTGAAGTAGAAGCTTTCCGAAGTTCTGAAAGGGGCAAGATCCCTGCTTCATTATAGGTCCCTAAGTTAGATATGTGTGTGGGAACCCCAAGGGCAATTTTATACGCTTTGCAGTCAGTGCTCTGAAGTTTATTTAAAAGGTATTGAGGTGCATTAAAAAATACTTCTTGAGCGTAAGTTAGTCTGGAGCGAATAAGGGCAGTTGCTAAAATGGTTAATGATTTCGAATCCTGTCCCCAAGATTGTTTGCTAATTATTTTTTAGGAAATTTAAGCTTTTTCTTGCTTTGTTTAAAATGATTCAATATGAGTGTTCCAAGTTAACTTATTGCTTAAGATAACACCCAAGAATTTAACACTTTTTGCATAGTTTAAAACAATGCCATCCAACCTAAAAGTAGGAAGTTGTCCTGAATCGTAACCAGAATTAAAAAAGAATCATATTTGTTTTTTCTGGGAAAGAGAAAGACCGTTCTCATTTAAAAAGTTATTGATCTTATTTAGTTCATGTTGATATTTTATTTTGATGTAATTTAGTGATCTTGATGATGTATTTTTTTTCATTGTCACTTTTGTCCATAGGCATATATATATCATCAGCAAATTGAGCCACTTCAAAATCTTTAGAAAGACTGTTAGGAAGATCAGAAATTAAAATATTAAATAATATTGGAGAAATTACTGAACCTTGGGGTAAACCCATTTGTAAAGGCCTTGGGTTGGAATATGTATTTCCATTTTTGTTTGAATGTGCCTACAGTGTAGGAAATCTTGAATAAAATTGTACATGTTCCCGCTGATTCCAATATTTTTTTTTATTTTGTACATTAGTCGTTTGTGCCACACTTGTTCGTATGCTTTACGAATGTCAAAAAAGGTGGCCAGAATGTTCTTACGCCGTGCAAATTGATGTTTTACGTGTGTTGTAATTTTCACTAAGTGTTCAATTGTAGATCTGCCTGCTTGGAATGCAGCTTGGTTGATAGGAATGATACTGTTTTTGTTGCAATGATGAATTAGCCTTTTTAACACTATCTTTTCCATCAATTTACATGTGTTAGATGTTAATGATATTGGTCAATAGCTATTTATATCTTTGAGTGGTTTTCCTTGTTTATGAATTGGTATAATAATTAAGTCCTTCCAAATCAAGGGCATTTTTCCATTGTCCCAACATTTTTGGAAAAACAAATGTAGAAAATGTATTATAATTTGCGGAAATGACCTAACATTTCATTTGAAATGCCATCTAATCCCACTGATGTCTTTTTATTCAGATTTATGATACACTCTTGGACTTCCTGCAATGTTATAGCGGTATTTAAATAGTGATTTTCTGTAGGTTTAGGGCTATTATAGATGTCTTTCTTTTCTTCAGTTTCGCGGCGTTTTTTCTTGTCCAAGGATAAGCTGTCAACGCTACTGTTGTTCGCAAATAAGTCTGCAAAGGCTTCAGCTTTATCAAAATTTGATGGAAATTCAGATTGTATTAAATTAATCGAAAGTTGGGAAGGTTAATTCCATTTTTCATCGTTTTTAATTGTGTCCAAACTTTTTGAATATCTTTAAAGCTTGACACCTCATTTTGACATATAGACGACCAATACTGCCTTTTTGCTTGTGCAATTATTCTATTTTGGTGATTTTTTGCTTTTTTTTTCTCAAGAAGTTTCTCCGCTTTTTCCTTGGGATTTGTTTCTCTTTTGTAATCTTTTGTTTTTTCTATTTTTTCTTGTTTTGCCTGCTGACATATACCATTCCACCAGACATTACCGAATGTTTTTTTGATTTTACAGATTTTACAGTCGGAATTGAATCTTCGCAGCAGTGTGTACTGCAATCTGAAAATGATCGTATAATGTATCGACATCTTGATTCTCAAGATTTTCTATGTTTACATTAAATGAACTTAGTAGGTATGAAAATTTATTCCAATTAGCAAACTTGTAACAATATTTAGGAACTTTGTCATGCGTTACATCAGTTGTTTCAGGTCTCATACGCTCAAGAGAAATGACAATAGGGAGATGATCACTATTTAATGGATCATCAAGTGTTTGCCAGTCACATGATATAGCTAGTTCAGGAGATATGAATGGTAAGTCGATGGCACTAGGATTATGTTTAGGGTTGTCTGGAATACGAGTAATACTGCCATCGTTGAGAAAGTAAAGAGAGGAGTCCACTATATTTTCAATAAACGATTATTGGTGATAACCTGGCACTCTTTTTCCCAAAACGGCGAATGGGCGTTAAAATCACCAGTGATTAAATATTTGGTAGATTGGTTTAATTGAAATGAGCGTAGCCATTCTGTATTACGATCGTTTGGGCCTTGAGGTAAGTAAACAGAGACGACTGTTACTACATTATAATCAATTTTAACTCTGACTGCACATGAGTGCAACCCAGGAATGTCTGGTGGGGCAGGACTGGCACATGGGGCATATTTTACATCTTCACGAACATATATTGCCACATTATTTTTTCATCATTATTAATATTTGGGGTAACTGGCGGAAAATAGTAATTAGGAAGTTTAGGTAGTTTAGTTTTGCGGACATTCAGTGACTGCAAAGCTAATATGTTGTATTTTACTCCAGATAGGTGTTGCACTAGTTGGTCTGTACTGGTTGTGATGGATCGACAATTCTATTGCAGCACTTTAAAATCTTTTACTAACATGTGTTATACCAATATAGATAATCAAAAACCCAAACATGAAAGGAAAAAAGTGATTAAATGCAAGTGATGCACTGAAAGGTAACTAACAATACTAAATATAACTACGTTGAACTACAAATAGCGGGATTATGCTTACTTAACTTTTACAGCAGCAACCTTTTC
Organism: Conus ventricosus; assembly: GCA_018398815.1. NCBI lineage: Eukaryota > Metazoa > Mollusca > Gastropoda > Neogastropoda > Conidae > Conus > Conus ventricosus. The sequence continues at coordinate 3,111,636 of CM031613.1, forward strand.
TTTACAACATAAATAGGATTGACAAGAGGCGGAAAAAGAAAAAATCCGAGTTAGTCCAATAACAAGAGAGAGCAAGGTTATTGCAAGTTCAGTTTCTTTTCTGTTCCAATTTTCCAGAAGTAGTCCAAAATTGAGCATGGTCTTCCTTACAGAGATTCTACCAGTCTCTCATTACAACATAGATGTTCCACAAAAATCGTGGGTGGTCACCAACAAAAGTTGGACGTCCTGGGAAGGGTTGATAATCCATGGGTAGTGGTCTTCTTGGGTGTCTTCCTGACATTCTTGGACGTTTCCAGAATAAGTTCCTGGTGTGCCTTCCGATGTTTCCCGCAAGTACACTGGCGCCGTTTGCTGTGGATGAAGGCCGTCTCTGATGAGGTATCTATTGCTGGTCTCCAGATTAGCATGACTGATGAACGACACGTTGTCAACACTGAAAAGTTCTGATTCTGTCAAAGCGTTGAATACGTCCGTCTTGATTTGGAGCTCCGGATCTTTCACGGGTGCAATTTTGCTGATCACGATCTTCATGTTCTTGTGTTCTGCTGCGATGTCCTTAATGCACTTCGCAAACTTCATGGTGCACACTTTGGGGTCCATTTTCCGGATATCATTTATTCCGCAGTGGATTACAACTGCATCAAGTGGCTTTACGGTAGACTGAAGGGCTGTTTCAAATGCCTGACAGATTTCCTCCGTAGTGTGTGCCTTGCGCGACATAGCATCAAACCCATAGGATCTGCCTAATCGCCTTTCATCGACCTTGTTGACTACTGAATCGTGAATAAAGACGACGCGAGGTAGGTCCTGGTTTTCCTTCTGTTCCACGAAGGCCTTCTGTTGTCTGGCATGCTCCTGTTTGACGTCACTGATAGACTTGACGTCACTTAAATAAATGTTAGCGAACCGCCCAGAGAACGTGGACAAACGAGTCACAAGACAAAACACAACGCGTTTCGACCTCTTAGGTCTTCGTCAGGTGATATATAAACGAATAAAAACAACGAAAATTCACTTAGCTTTGATCGCTTCAGATCGCTTAGGGTTCAGCGCAAGGAAGAAGCCCTACAGCATATGAAAACTCAGGATTGACGTAAGTTCTTTTGTTATTGTTAGAGACTATGATTTCTTATTAACAGCAGTTGTGTTTACTTGATGAAGAGTAGAGCGCAGATTAACATTTGTGTGATGAAATACTTTGTTTCAAAGAGAGCTTGCTTGTAGTTATCGTGAGTTATATTTTTTTGACAACTTCTTTACTTAGCCTTTAGCCTTCTTCATTACAGAAGTCTGGCTGGCAACGCTATACATCTTCGACCGCAAACCAACATATTCTTTTATAACTGTCCCATTAAGTTCATCCTTCATCTTTCCAATTACTTTCTTGTTTACAGTTGAATGTAAAGGTGAATCTTTTGGATAGTCGCATGTGTCGTACCATCCATCAGTTCCTTTAACCACTTCTGTTTCTAAATCTTTGTAAAAGTCTTCTGTGGGGACGTCTAGAATAAAAGAGTCAGTGTCTGTGTAAAGTACTCTTGCTTCGGGGTACAGTGGTTTAAAGTAGTCGTACAGAAATTCTAACATCAATAACTTCGACAACACTAATACGGTAAAGCCGATAAACACCGGCTTGTCCAACTTAACATCCTTTTTCTTCATCATAATGCCAACCAGGCTGTCGTCAAATCTTCAAAGTCTTGATAGTTAGGTTTAGAGGCAAACTTAATTGCTTGGTTTTCTTTTGTAACTAATTTCACATCTTTACGCTTGTGTGGATTTTCCATAGTTTTGCCAAAACAGCTGTTGTTCATCAGTTTAAAGAAGTCTTTTTCTGAAGCATCAGTTGGCTTGGGTTCTAAGATCAGTATTCTTCTTGATGTATGGCCTCATAAAGGGCTCTTGGTCACAGATAATTATTCTGTGAACAGCTCTTAGTTTCAGTCCGTGTCTTAAGTAAAACTGTAGGAGTCTGTAATGGCACACATATTTACTTTTATGTTGAAGATTGGGAACAAGTTTAGGCGGTTCGATGGGACACATCTTTAATCTTTCTGCGGCTAGGGGATAATCGTTGTGGAGATCGTGTAATTCTTTAGGATATTCTAAGTCTACTTCCAAGATTAGTCCTGCTGGATTATCAGGCGTAAGCTGTGACAACATACCTAACACAGTATTGACATCATGAGGTCCTTTTATCATTTTAAAGTTTCTCAGTGGAAGCGGTTGGCTCATGGCCCATCCATACAGATTGTTGGCGTCTAAGTACATTAGATAGTTGGATGGTTTAGTTGGGTCATAATCATCTAAATACTTGTTGTTAGCTTTGCAGTAAGGATGTGAGGCCATGCTAATACCTCCCCTTAGACCGCCCTTCAATCATCTGAAGTGTGGGTAGATCAGAAATTAAGTCAATCTTATGTTTGTAGACTTTAAGAATGCATCCCAAGAAAGGCCAGGCGCAGAGATGTAATGTGATGAGTCTAGACAGTAATGTTTCATGCATGTAGATGGGGCCGGAATAGCTCAGTTGGTAGAGCGCCGGACTCGTGATCCGGGGGTTGCGGGTTCGAATTTCGGTATAGGGGGATTTTTCCTCAGAGTTAACATTGGTTCTGACTCCATTCCCCACACAGTCCTTCGAATGAGACTTAAACCGAGGTTCTGTGTGTGAACGCACGCACAACATCTTGCACACACTAAAATCCCATCACCAACTTTCGGAAGAGAAGGCCAGTCTGGCCGTTGGTATGGATGACACGTGACACATAGCATGCACCTTCCCCGAAGATGGAGTATGGCTGCCTTAATGGCGGGAATAGAAAAGGTCATACACACAAAACTCCACTGCCTGGCTATACAGGGAGTGTCCGCAGGAGTATCAGCCTGCGTACGCAGAAAGAAAGAAAGAATGCATGTAGATCTGAAAATTCTGAAAGACGTCTGCCAATAAACACACGTCAGCCATCAAGTAATGATCATGATAATCACCCATTGTTTGACAGTGTAATTCTGTCCAGGCTTTCTGTGCGTATTCATAGTCAGCATCATTTTATGTCTTTGCCTCTAAGACTAGAAAAGAAAGCGCCTTTAGGAGGAAGCGAGTCTTCATCAAACCTATCCCACGAGTTCATGTATTCATAAGGATAAACTCCTTTGCGCACTAAAGATGGTCAAAGTATTGTTTAGTGATTGGAAAGTCTTGTAGAGATCCTGCTAACTTATCTAAACTTGCCATCAGATGTTGGGCAGAGTCATAAAAGGATAAAGAGTCAAGAGTAAAAGTCATGTACTTTTCTGAAACTGTGCAATGCAGGTAACCCTCTTATATTCAGAAGTCACTGCTTGCATGATAAAATGAGAATCGTAGCTTCGTAAGTTATGAAAGAGATAGGCAGTTTCCATTTTGGGGGTCAACCTTAAGTTGAAGATTACAATTGTTGTGCGCGGCCCCTCTGATTTTCCAGTAATGTGATCATGGTCTCTTACTGTCACGTCTTTACTGTTAGTGTTAGCTCTAAGCCGCAAATCCAGCAGTGCGTAGATGAGTCATAGCGTTCTTGGTCTTCAGGAGTCATAACAATGTCTGAAAGATTTAGTTGGTTTTGGAGTATAATTACGAAGTTGTTTCATCTGCTCTAAAAATCTACTAGCTGCATTGGGCCTCTGTAAATCTCGGTGTTGTGTGTTGACCGTCTGACCTAACAACAATAAACGCATAAGAACAGATCTGATGGTGGGTTAATAAGTTGTTTTTTTGTTCTTGCTGTTGTGGTCCGTAGTACTGCGGCAAGAGCGATTCAAAGTCCGCATAAACCAAGTACGGGCTCATTTGCATTTTGTGTAAATTTTTAAAACTGACTTTAGACCCTGGTTTAGGTGTGAGGAGTTTGGTTTCACAATCTACAAACTTTTACATGTTTCTTATGACTGGCAGCTGCTTCTATAGTTGGGATTCTTAGCAGACACCTTCTACAAAGCCCTTGTTTAGATTTATGCTTTGATGTATATTCTAACAGTCTGCTTATTGTTCTGATTAATACATAATGACTCTTTGTACTATCTTCAAACAGTATAAAGTCTACATGCTTGTCAAGCGGTTTGCTAAAGTAGGGGCTTTGGGAGAAACCCTTAGAGGCACTAGATCGGCTTCTACAGACCATGTGTATACGTTTACAGTGATTGGGTTGTTTTGCTCTTCAAACTCAGATATACTGTTTATACTCCTGGAAAGTTATGTATCAAAGTTCAGCTCTTGCTTATATTGTTCATAATTAGATACTCTTTCTGCGTTCTTTATAACAGGGTGTAAATGCGCTAAAACGCACCACATAAAACACATGTTGTCAGGATTTTTTATGTTTAAGACTGCTCGTTTTAAAACTAACTCTTTTGGGAGAGAAATGTAAGAATTGCCGACTATAGGATAGAACTTTGTTTGTCTCAATATAATTTGGAGGACTGTTCCTTCAGACCAGCCAGAACCGCGCAATTTGCTTCTTCACTTGCATGGTTAAACTGTGTAAGCATGTAATCGGCCCAGTCAGAGTTAAAGTCGTGATAGCTGATTACTTCTTTCTGTTTAGTTGAAACCCAGACGTCCATGTTAGTATCATCAGGCGTTATATAATAATCAGAACGGTCAACAGCACTTTTACTGGCGGCTCCATCTGAAGAGACTCTGGGATTTTAGAGATGGCGTGTGCCACGCTTTCATGAACATTTGTGGAGTTAATAATGTCCATGTCTACTTCACTAAACATATTGCTTAATTGTTTGTCACCACCTTTCACAGTGCGCTGGCTGGCAGTTTTTCAAACTCAGACGCGTTTGTGAGGCACATTTTTAACTCAAAAAATTTTCGTAAATTAAAAAAATAAATGTATATAAAAGTAAGTAAAAACGCGCTTTTTATTCTTCACCCAAGCGTTGCAACACTTCAAGACATGTTAACCTTACAATAACACCCGCCAGTATTTTAGCTTTTTCTGAATCACTACAATCAATGTTCATCACTTTGATTGCTTCGTTAAATAGTTCACTATGATCTTTTATTATATTGTTTACATCATTCTCAAACCAAATTCACTAAAATCAATGTTTAATACTTTCATTGTTTCATCAAATAGGTCATTACAATTCTTTAAATCAGATTCACTGAGTTCGGCAGCCATTTTAAATCTAAAATAAATAAAAAATAATTGTAAATTCAGCTGTTATTCATAGTCTTTCTAATCGCAAAACATGATCTTAATTAAAGTGAATAGCTACTCCTTCAGGGCTGGTAGAAACAGTCAGATTAACATCTTCAGGAGCCAAATTATCAACTAAAATGGCAAACAGCTTTACAACTGGTTGGGACCAAGAATCTGGTATTTTACTGATGGCTGCTTCACGCTTTCTCGTATATTTATGCGATTAAAAAGATCAGTAATTAATTCTTCAAACCTGTCCTTTAACTCTTCTTCTCTACTGTCTTCCCATCCATCTTTATCTCCAACTCCTCAAATATATTAGTAAGCTTTCTAACTACTTCCGCTTCATTTTTTTTAAACCAGAATAAAATTATAAATTAAAAATTAGTAATCAGTTTCTCTCTCCCTCAATCACTCCCACATCTCTCTCTGTCTTTGTTTTCTGTCTGTCTGTCTCCGCCTCTCATCCTCCCTCCTCCCTCCCTGCTCCCTCCCCTCTCTCTCTCTCACACACACACACACAGACGTACATGTACACACTGCAACACAACACAATGCTTAGCGTGGAGAGGTAAAAATCAATAACTTACCTGACAGCTTCTACGGGGTCAATATTCTATGTAACGCTGATGCCATGCCCTTCACTGGGACGCGATTGAGAATCAGAACTCAATGCCAAATTTTTTAACGAAGATATTTCTTGAGTAACTTGGTCTATCTGCGCCTCTGTTGCTCTTACTTCTTTTGGGAAAATCGCGTATTCTTTGTCTTTGCTTCCTACTTTTTTCTTTAATCTACAAAGTTCTTTTTTTTTCTGGAAAGGCGGACTTTTAGAGAAGAGGTTGAAATACTCGAATCTGCTGCAACACTTTCTAAAAAAAAACGAAACACACGAGTCCCACTTGTTGATGGTTGGTTCGTTGAGGGCTGGCTTGTTGAGGGCTGGCTTGTTGAGGGCTGGCTTGTTGAGGGCTGGCTTTGAGGAGGAGGTTCATCCATGTCTAGAATTCTAGAAAACTCGATTTTATTATCCTAATTTATATTAGACATGCGCGCTCACAAATGTTGTTTCGATTTATCATGCTTTGTATTCACTAAGGTTAGCACATGCGTACTCACAAATGTTGTTTCGATTTCATCATGTTAATGAGGCTAGCACATGCGCAGTGAAAAAAGTTGTCACACTTTTTCTGGTTTAAAAAAATTTTAGAAGCGTTTCTGCTTCCGGTTAATTCACTTGCGAAAAATGTTTTTACAGGAAGATGCGTGACAGATTTTTTCAGTGCGCATGACTGAATAGCAGACGACAGCTCTGGGCCTGCGATCAATACTAGCTCGGCTACCTGTGAGCTGGCAAGTGAATCAGCCGCAGTGAGAGGTTGCAATCAATATTAGACGAGCCGGTGAGAATTGCAGGCTGGTGTTAATGGTTTTTGGATATAGTCTGTAACTTATTTTTTTGGTCTATTTGGGGTTTAACCGATCATGTGTTTGTTTTTCAATGTTTTGTTTAATTAGCATCAGTGTCTACCTGTCGTGAAGTAAAAGTCTTTCTCCACTCCTTTTGAAGTTCAATTTTTTGCTGTCTATAATCCTCACCGTCAGCCATAAGCTTCTGAAATTCTTTGTCCGTAATGTTTTCATCTGTAATGATTTGCTTATTCTTAATCTAATGAACAAAGTTTTGCTGATGCTAGGGCTACAATGGCAGTGTGCTTTTGTAAATTAGGAGTTAATTTTTAAAAACAGCACTTACAATCATAGACATAGCGCCTAAACCTAAACCAAGGCCTCCTAATGCTAAAGAGGCTGGCGCTCCAGCCCCAGTGGCTAAAAGAGCAACACTAGACCCAGCACTTACGCTAGCTACAGCTGATGAGCCAGTAATTACATAAAAAAAGAGTATTTAAAGCTTTAGCATATTTCTTTCTAGTAATCCTATACTTATCCAAGTCGCTTTCTATTTCCTTTTGAAGTTCAGTTATTTGCTTTAACCTAAACTGTTGAACCTCCATTTTAAATAAGATTTTTTTTTAATTAATCTATACATATCTTTTTATTAATCCTTCTGGTAGCACTTCATCAACAGAGTAAAACGCAATAAAATCAACATATTTAATGAAAATAAAGTCGATACTGTTAGTTTGTCTTTGTCAACCATTATAGTAACCTTGTCAGATGATACATGGTGGTTTATTTCATCTCCGTTTTTAGTAATTGCAATTACTGAGCTTAAGAGGCGCATCCAAGTTTTCAGCCTTTATTTGTATACCTCTGATTAACGTATGTTCTGGCAAACTAGTATCGCCCTCCCTCGGAGTAATAAATAAGCGAAAAATCATCGTCATTTGCCTAGGTAGTACCTGTAGCGTTGGGGTAAATTCTAAAACCGACAGTGTCGCCCCCCACTTCAGCTAAGGACTTCTTTCTCTGTAGCATATATTCAAACCCTGCCTAGTTATTTCAAATCTGTTTTTTCTATTGCATTCCTGGAACTAGGCTAACAAGAAGGGGCCTGCATTCAAAGCCTTTCTAAAATTGTTGTTTCTTATCATAGTTATACATTAGGGTTCGTAGTTCAAACTTTAAATTCCAAGCAATTTCAGGAAGCAACGCCCAAGCATTCTCTCTTTTATGAAGTTTGTATTCATGTTTGCCAAAATCGTTTGCCCTTAAATTTCTTATCTCTTCTAGGGTAGGATACTGCTGTCGTTTTTTGTCTTCAATTTCTGTTCGTTTGTAAACCCCATCATCTGTGTACTCAAATCCATAAACATTTCCCGGCACTCCTATTAGATCAAACTCAGTTGTGTCTGCTAGGTCTTTTAGCTCTACTGCAGTGCATTTAGGAGCTAGCTCCGCTTTTGATTCTGGCCCCTGAGACATTCTTTTTATAAATAAAAATATAATAAACAAATTGTTATAAGCAATTAATAATAAACAAATTGTTAAAACAAAATTATAATAAACAAATATAATAAACAAATTGTTAAAGCAATTAATAATAAACCACTACAATAGACAAACGTATTGAATGGGGGGTCAGTCCGTAAGCATAGCTTAGCTTGCTTAGATTTTTTCTAACTGCTCTTTTATTTCTTTTTTAGCTCATCTTTGTCTCTTATTATATAATTTTCACTTAAACATTCTTCAAAACTATCTTTGTCCTTAGTGTTAAAATAATACAACCGATTTTAACTGCGATCTAAAGTCTTTTTAAGACAGCATTGTATTTTTGAGTTAAGAGCCACACAGAAACTAAGGCGTGGCGTCCACTAAAGGCTAGCTTTGACAGAGCTTTTCTTTTTAAACAATGTCTCGTTCAGCTGAACAGTCATCAATAATAAACAGTGTTTCAGTTCCCTCAAATAGTCTATAGTAATGTTCTAAACAGTCGCTCAGTTTGTCGCTAGGATCAACTAAAAATATATTCTCGTCTGTCCAAATAAACTTCCTTTCTTTGTAAGACTTGTTGTGCTTAATGGTTGTGCAGAATATAACAATGTGCTCGTAATGAAACCTGTATATTGTTTGTAACAAATCAAGTACGAATACAGTTTTCCCACACCCAGTAATCCCGCAGATAAGAGAACAGTGCGGATCTTTAGGAAGAAACTTCCAGCTATCCATCTGTTTTATTAGAATATTTCTTCTACATTTTAATAAGCCACGTCTTTTAACCTGTTTTCTTCAATGTTTAACTGAGCATCACAAACCATAAAAACATGCATTTGTATTGGGGCGTTTCCGTCTGCTTTCTTGCGAATATTTATTTTTATGCCATCTTGCCCTACCCTTTCTCCACTTCCAAACAATCTGTTGTCAAATGTGGATCAAAATCTAGCCACAGCCCATATTTGGTTATTAAGTAGTCTTCGAGTCTTACATCATAAAGCGAAGTTTTTTACATACACGATCAACTGCAGGATCTCTTTGCCTACCTCCAGCGAACAACTTTCTTATTTCATCAAAGTGTTGGTGAGGTAAAAGTCCGTGCCCTGAATACAACTGATCAGACTTGCCATTTATTGCACAGTCAACCTTCTCAATTTTTGGATTATAAAACGCTTCTGATTCTCTTTGAAAAGGAGTTGTTTCTTCTAGTAAATAAGAACAAAATTCCTTTTAAAGACTTCAGAGACTGATTTAGATGTATGTTCCAAAGAGTGTCTCGCTTGTTTCTATTTCTGTAATGGAGTGTATAACCATTTCATAATAAATAACCGTTTTTACTTTTATACTGGGTTAAGATTGTTCTGGCCAGTCCAGGGTTAGTAACAACATCAAACTCAAGAGAGATGTCGCTGACTGTGTATTTGGCTTCAGGATCTTCAGACAAACAACAGAACCGCTAGGATTAAATGTCAGATCACAAGTAAGTTTTTTCTTTTAGTGCGCCTGGTAATATGCATATGCGTCTTTAACAGCTCAAAATCTAGAGGGATCAGAATCTGTTGCCAAATGCTTCTGCTACTGCCTCATCTTTAACATCATTCTTTGCATCCTCCGCTTTAAGCCTGTGCTTGAGACCATTTGGGCTTTGTTTTCCCTGATAAACTTTCTCTTTTCTTTCTTTTTTAGGCAGCCATAGATCAGAATAGAGGGCAAAAATGTCTGCCTCGTTTAGTACAAAGACTTCTCTACCCTCCAGTTTGATTGCTATATTTTAACGATGGCCCTACCCAATTAGCAACAACAGTAGCATTAGGATCTGCTGATGTAATATCTATTTTGAATGATAGTTTAGCAGTGCCTGGCATTATAACATCGTCAGCGCCAAGATCAGGGAACTGACTATTAAAGTTTGTTCAGGCTGAACTGTTGATGGAGTATTTACACTAATTACAGTTTGTCTTATACCTTTTACGCCATGGGGTTCCTTCTCTTTTCTGTATGGATCGAGGTCACAACCATATGAGTTCATTTTTATAAAACAAAAAAGAATATAAATAAAAATATGGATTGAAGATTTTGACCCGATTGATCCTATTGGTGAAGAAGATGAAGATGAAGAACTGGGTCCTTCATTGCAAGAAGAGCTTGAAGGAGTGGTTCTTTACTCCCTAAACAACGTCAAGAACTATTGCGAGAAAGAATTCAATCATTCTATAGAAACATAGGGCGAGAGCTACCAGACGTGCTTGATCCTAACGATTTTGAGGAAGATGGTGGGCATTTGTATATAAGAACTGCGCAGGAGAGCTCGCAAAGGTTACTTCAACGCAAAACCCAAACAAGTTTTTAAAACTAAGCACAATTAGACGAAAACTCCCTATTGCTAAGGCAGAACAATTAAACCTTTTAGAGCTTAGACCCGAAGCCGTTAGTCTTTACAGAACTTGAGGCAAGAGTTGCCAACACAATCTGAAATACAAAACATACCTCTTCAAGATTTAAGTCAACAAGCAGATGATGCAATTAACAAAACAGATGAATCAATTAGAAGAGCAGAAGAACTAATAGCAGAAATTGAGACGAGTTTTAATGAGGAGACGCAGTTAAAAAAAATTGAAGCTTCACCCATGATGCTCTACGAACAATAAGGGTGTGAACTAACAAACAATTTGGCAAAACTTGGTGAGCTGGATAGAGAGATAGAAGAAGAAAAAAATAAACTGGCTGATGCAGATGATAACATATTAGGGCGAGAAGAAAAGGCTAGAATACAGCAGAAAATACAAGATTTAATGCTACAAAGGGCGGCCAGGTTAGAAGTGCTGTCTACTAACAGAGCGCAGCTAGCATCCCAAACAAGCAGAATAAGAGAAACTGTAAACAGAATACTTTATGAAAATACTACACTAGCAGAAAGAATAAGGACTCTGTTCAGGGAACAGGGGATTACAATAGTTAGCATATTAACGCCGTTGGGTTTGCTATCTCTACACTCGTTTATGCTTTAACCGGCAGTGCACCAACCGGACCAGTAGCGCCTCCAACACCCCAGCCTTGTAAAAGTTGGATTAGAAAACAATTGCATCATCTAGCAAACTTATTAAAGAAGTTAGCAGCCAAAGCGCTTGATGCTCTGCCTGGCATAATAGGCAGTGTTGTTAGTTGGGTTTTGTCTACTATAGGTAAGGTAGCTGGTTATATGGCTGACCATCTGTGGACGTTAGGAGTGCTAGCTGCTGGATTAATTTTTAGTGAAATAAAGTATAGCTAATCCAGTAAAAGTTAAAAAATACAATGAGGGCTGCCTTTTCGCTAGTGTGACTGTTAGGGTGAGGTAGATCAACAGGTGGAGTGCTTTCTGGCTGTGGGGCGCTTATAACTGGATCGCTTTCTTCAGGGCTGGGTACTTTTATTTAAATGGATGGAGCAGGCCTTGTGTTTAAGCCTTGATTGTGCCCTAAGTTTTGGTCGTCTCCAGCTATGAGGATTTCATTATTATAAATTCTGTATCATGCCAATCTGCAGTCTAAGGTCAGAGGGCAGCATGTATAATCCATGGCCTACAACAAAGTCAACCTTTGACCTAGCATGTGCAAGAACGTCTTGATACCTTTGTATGCTGGCAGGCAAATCAACAGCAGAGTTAATAGCATTTTCTAAATTAGCTAGAAATTGTTTTCTGGCATCAAAGCCTGTAGACTGATCCACGATGCTAGACTTGGTCTGTGCTTGTGCTCCTAATAGACACCAAACGTACGTCCGTATGGAGTCATTAAGTCTTTGCACTCCTGGCATCTTAAGCCTTCACTTTCATCTAAAGATAAATGTTGCCCAAGCATTAGGATGTTTTTGTTCAATTGACCCTAATCGAACTTGTCTGGTTGAAAAGAGGTGTGACTGGGCCAGTAGTCATAATTATACTCTCTTTTTGTGCCCCACAAATACAATGTGCCTAACCCATGATTGCGGTCTAACTTTTGTCTAAAGTCAGTTGAAGGATTAATGTTAAATTCGTTGCAGATTCTTTCATATGCATTATTGTCCATTGGGCTTTTAAATGGATTAAACGCGTTGTCGCTGGGGAGGGGCACTTGTAGTTCAGTTAGTATTCGTCTGTACTGGTAATAAACATGAAAGTTATATACTGACCTTACTAAAAGATTGGGATGGTTTAAATGGTTTGCATATGAAACACCGCAGCCAGTGGTTGCGCAGTAAATAGCAAAATGTAAACTGATTCTGGAAAAAAGTCATAGGGCGGGATGACCATGCTGATGGTACTCTATCATTATTTATTGGCGGATTTGAATATCTAGTTCGTGGGTTTACAAGTCTGACTTGGAAGCCATATGATTCGTCTACTGCAATGGTTAGTAAACTGAAGTCCAAAGATTTGGGGTTATAAAACGCTCCTGCATTGTAAGGGACACTTTCGTTATATTTAAAAGGCTTCATTTTTAAATAGTTCTTAAAATAGTTATGAAAAAGATGTACATCTCTATAACCCAACAAAATAAACGTGTGTTCTTAACGTACCCAATTGACAATAGGCGCGGTGATTATAGGATTGCCCTTAAAGAAATTGGTTTTAAAGTAAAATGGATTAACATATCTGAAAGAGATAAGAATAACTGGGTAGATGTTAAGGACGAACAAGGCAATCTATTAAAACATTTTAAAATACCTGATGGTTACTACAACTTTTGTTCTTTAAGAGAAGTATTTAGCAATTTTAGCATTAAGTTAAAAATTAATGAGGCAAATCTTATTACTTACTATAAATTTTCCAGAACTTAAAGAAAAAAGGGAGTACGTTTTCCTAGAAGCCTTGCTCGAATTTTAGGCTTTTATGATAGTGGTGAAACATATCATATTAAAACACATATGCTCTTAAAAAGCGGTCTTTATGAGTATGTGAGCAGTAGACCATCCGATTTTCTAATTAACCCAATGCTGTATGTCTATTTAGAAGAGTTAAAAACAAATACTAATTTGTTTGATGGGCAGCCATCTACTTTTCTGCGAGCACTGCCGTCAACTAGGGTTGGGTTTTGCGATTATCAGTTCTACAGGTTTGATGGAGACAGTCAATTTAAAGAATTAGTTAATTTAGACATAAATTCTTTAAATGTAAAAATAACTAATCAAGATGGAAGGTTAGTTGTTTGTTCTGATTTATTAATAGTGCTGGAAGTAGAAGAGCGTACTGTAAGCCATTAGATTTTTATATTATGGGAGAGAATGTCTTTATGCGGGTTCACGATCACCAAATCTTATCTTGCACGTAAGGCCCCCCATTTTAAATTAACGATTAGGTCCATTTTAGAGGTTTTTGTGTGTTAATTTTATTTGTGAAACAGGCTCTGATTTTGGCCAAAACTGATATGAGATGGACGTGATTTGTATGTGAAAAGGGGGTTTTCGTGCAAAATAAGATAGGTGAGCTTGAACCCGCATAAAGACATTCTCTCATGGTGACATCACAGTCGAGCTAGACCAATCATGCGCCAAGACTCTTGAAAACTGGATACGCCACTCGACACTTTCATGAGCACCACTATGCCTTGGAGTCCAATAGCAGGAACTATAGAAAACACTCCCTTCTTCCCCCGCACCACCAGGGAGTTTAATAGGCTCCCACCTGAGGCAATTCAATCAGCCTCGTGTGGTGGACTTTCAGTCCTACCTCTGATTTGCCCCCCCCCCCCCCACACACACTCCCCATTCACCACCCCCCCCCCCCCACACACACACACACACACACACACACTCCCCGCCCCCATCTCCCCGACCCATCCCCTCCCACGCCATGCCTAGAGTACAAACCCTTCCCACCCACTCCAAAGTAGGGCCTACCAAAGTATGGTTAGAGGCCTGAAATAGTGAGTGTGGTGGCCCCCACTTCCCCTGCCCACTGTCCATGCAGTTAGGTAGTGAGCACTGGCTGCATAAACTGACGCAAACTCCCACAGCAAACCGGAACCCCCTTGTTGATGCCAGAATCTTCAACTCGATGAAGGCGGGCAGATAACAAAGAAGAAGAAGTGGCGTTCTCCGAATCGGTCTTGTCAAGCACAGTCAAGACCGTTTGCTCTGGATCTATCGGTCGATCTAAAATTTCTTTTCCCAAGCAAATAGGTGACTCACTCTTTTTTCCACTCAGCTTCCCCATTTTAAGTGCACCAGAAGTCACTCTACCGCCAAGGCTTTTTGATCTGGTTGATCTCGTCATATTAATCAGATCTTCACAATAACTTTGCGAGTTCTGGAACTAGAGGTTGATCATTTCCGCCATCTTGTGTGTGGTGGTGTGTGTGTGTGTGTGTGTGTGGTGTGTGTTCGAGTGACTGGCTACGTTTACTCACCCGTGCGTGGTGTGTGTGTGTGTGTGTGTGTGGAGAGAGAGAGAGAGAGAGAGAGAGAGAGAGAGAGAGAGAGTGTGTGTGTGTGTGTGTGTGTGTGTGTGTGTGTGTGTGTGTGTGTGTGTGTGTGTGTGTGTGCGTGCGTGCGCGCGCGTGCGCGCGCACGCGTGTTCACGTATACTCTTAAGTCTGTGTGGGACTGTATTTACCACAATGATATTACTCAAAAACAGTCTATGATTTAAAGTGTGAAATAATGAAAATGTTTGAAAAGAAGGGGTACTAACAATAACTAACACAACTCTCTCTCTGTGCTCGCTCAAAAGTTTGTATGAAGTGGGTGAACAGGGCCTTTCACTCCAGGGTTTGTTCAGTTTGGGTGACAATGCTTGTAGGTTTGAATTATTTCGGGGTTTACGAGCCTTTCACAATAGAGGAGCGACAGGCCACAAGTGAAAGATTGATGAACAGGATATGTTCAAGAACAGAAGAACCAGAATATCTGTTTCACTCCTCAGAACTGAGATATGTTTAAGCGGGTGAGAACTTTAATCTAGTAGAGTTTTCAGAACAGGTGAAAGATGGGTGAAATATCTGTCAGGACAGGAGAACTTCAATCTATTAGTCTTCAGGACAGACGGAAGATTGATTGGTGAAATATATCCACGGGCAGGAGAACTTTAATCTGTTGTATACTCTGGAGAACGGTAGGCCAGCATAGTCGTTCCCACATTTAACCCCTTCACCCCTTTTCGTGTACGGAGGATCATAAGAAATTAGAATAACAACAATCGGAACATTTTGTGTGCGTGTTGAATGAATTGGAAAGCTTTCACTCCTCAAGAAAACATGAAGGGGAAAGAAATTATACAAGTTTCACATCCTTTAGAAATGTCCTTTTCAAAAGTATGTTTTCTTTCCTCCAGACGTCACTTTAATGAAGTGATGAACAGTTCTCGTATTGCAGTTATAAGAAGCTGAATGATATCATACTATCGTATATTTTGGATGCTCAACATGAAACGATAATCAGCACCGATAGCTTTCATATTGCAGTCTTAACCTAGTGTTCCTTCAAGCACACACCTTGAGGTACTTTACGCACAGATTTTGCAGTATGATGCAGAGATATTCACACATGAGGTCCCTTGGACGCACAGATTTTTTTTTCCTTTTTTTTTCTGTCACAAATAGATGAAAGCTTTACCGCAAGTTGAAAGTTGTAAACTCTGGACAAGATGCAGTCGGTCAGATTTGACGATGAATGCGGTCAAATGCATAAACTTCTGAGTTGCGGCCCCTGGGTGTCCAACTCTTTACATCAGTTGTGTCAATCAAGGCCATCATGATTCAGTGGCTCTTTCCCACCAAACACTTGATGGGGGTGAGAGCTAGCCTCCGATTTCATGAAAGAGATCGACTTATTATTCCTCTTCTTCAGTGTTCCCAATGAAGAGATCCACAAAGGCGGTATAATACGCACTGCCAGTAAAGTTGTCGATGTTAGTTTCAGTTTTGTTGAAAGAGATCGACAAAAATAGCAGCAGGGCTCACACCATCACCGAGGTTGTTGATGCGAGAAGTATAGTATCTGTTAAATCCCATTCCATCTTTTGAAAGAGCAGGCTCGGCGTGTGCCTCAAGTATGGATGACGTCATCATTACAACGCACACTCTGGTGCGGCTGATAGAATGCCAGTGATGGTGAATCGCTCCTCTCACAAGTAAACAGCAGCGAGTCCAGGTGTGACACAAGGCCAGGGGACAGTGGCCACGCTCTCTGTATCTGCTGGACATGGCTTTGACCACACGAAGTTTGACCACAATAGAAAGCGACTGTCGGAACGCGTTAAGAATCACACTAAATAAACGAAAGGTTATAGCGCAAGGATCCTTCGAGGTTAGAAAAACAAAAACAAATCATGCGTCTGTTACCTGCTTATGTTGTTGTTCTTCTTGTTGTTTGTGTGTGTGTGTGTGTGTGTGTGTGTGTGTGTGTGGTGTGTTGTGTGTGTGTGTGTGTTTTCGTTTTAATGTCCTGTGGAAAGGCTGATTCACTGGAAATGAAATCTTACTGCCATTTTTCCCCACAGGATGATACTTTTGTTTCTGTCTTCTTGCATTTCCTTTCACTTTTCTGCAGGATTGACACATGTTTCTTTCTTGTGTTGACTGCCCAAAGAACCGTTTTCATGTATGTGACTTTGAACGTTCTGCTAATAGTTGCTATCCAGTTCTACCCAGTTCATTTTGTTCTGATGACAAAGACAACAGGGAGGCGTTCGAAGTGGCGTCACTGAGTAACACCAGTGACGTCACTCGAGTGACGACATATCATCATTATCATTTCCGTGTTCAGGTGACGAAGGCAAAAGGGGACACCTTTGAGCAGACGTTCACGACGTGTGCCACCAGTGACATCAAAGTGGCTGCCAACAGTCACTACACTGCCACGATGATCTGGGAAGAAACGAAACCTTCAGGCCGACTTCAAAGTTAGTATCCACACACGCGCACTCTGTGTGTGTGTGTGTGTGTGTGTGTGTGTGTGTGTGTGTGTGTGTGTGTGTGTGTGTGTGGTGCGTGCGTGCATGCGTGCATTGTGTGTGTGTGTGTGTGTGTGTGTACATCCTTTTTTTCTTTTCTTTTTTCCTTCGAGGTGGAAAGGTTTGGCGGGAAGGGGAAGTGGTTGTCATGTGTCGGTGTTCGATGATTTAAAAATATTTTGCATAATTGAATCGGTCTGAAAGTTGATTTATCTGTTATGATGCCATCATCAGAAACCTCTGTGTGTGTGTGTGTGTGTGTGTGTTGTGTGTGTGTGTGTGGTGTGTGTGTGTGTGTGTGTGTGTGTGTGTGTTTGTCACAGAGAGAAATAGACAGACAGACAGAAACGGAGTGTGTGTGTGTGTGTGTTGGGGGGGGGGGGGGGAGTGGAGCCCAAAGAAAGTCATCTTTTCTTTTAATAGCTGAGACAACCACCGAGGCCACATCTACTTGCTGCAAATGGCAAGGGCTGGGCTTATGAAATGTAGTCCGATGTTGTCTGTCTGTTCGCATACACAGTAAGGATTTCACTGACATGCTTAAAAGCTCCTGTAATTGACTGACGTCTGAAATGGTCATAGTCACCAGTGGGACTGGTCAGTGTCCAGTGTTCTGACGTCTCTCCAGCTCTGTAACCAGTGCGGAGGTCAGGCTGTGTGGTTTGGAGCCAGTTCACATTTGGCTGTCCCATTCATCTACATCTTCAGATGTCTGTGAAACATTGTGAACATCAGATGGCCAGATGTTATTGCCAACACAGAACTGTGGAACAAGACCAAGCAAGTTCCAATAGAATTAGAAATCAGAAAACGGAAGTGGGGATGGATTGGCCACACCCTAAGAAAGTCTCCATCCACCATCTCAAGAGAAGCCCTTGAATGGAACCCTCAGGGCAAAAGAAAAGTGGGAAGACCAAGACAGACATGGCGAAGGAGTACCGACGCAGAAGCGAAGGCCGCCGGAATGACGTGGGCCGAGCTGAAGAAGATCTCCCGAAACCGTGTCCGCTGGAAGAGTGTGGTTGCGGCCCAATGTTCCCCAGGGAATACAGAGGACTAAGTCAAGTAAGTCTTCATCTTCTTCCTACCGGTACCCACTACAACACTCGGTCTTTGAAACCAGCCAGCACTACAAAGATGGGAAGGGGGCAGTCCCCAACGGGACAACAGGGAAGGGAGGTGGCGGTGGGGATGTAGCTCGCAAGAACATGAGGCATGTCTGTCACACTGCAACGAAGGTCACCTGTCGTCCTGTTCAAGGGCTGGCCCTGTCACCTGTCGTCCTCTTCAAGGGCTGGCCCTGTCACCTGTCGTCCTCTTCAAGGGCTGGCCCTGTCACCTGTCGTCCTCTTCAAGGGTTGGCCCTGTCACCTGTCGTCCTGTTCAAGGGCTGGCCCTGTCACCTGTCGTCCTCTTCAAGGGCTGGCCCTGTCACCTGTCGTCCTCTTCAAGGGCTGGCCCTGTCACCTGTCGTCCTCTTCAAGGGCTGGCCCTGTCACCTGTCGTCCTGTTCAAGGGCTGGCCCTGTCATCTGTCGTCCTCTTCAAGGGCAGGCCCTGTCACCTGTCGTCCTCTTCAAGGGTTGGCCCAGTCCAGGTGAAGGATGGACGACTTGAGGAGCAGTTGGCTAGGCGAAAGGAACACTTCAGTGAGCTCTGCCCACCCCAGCTAGGCACTCCTGACCCAGCCCCAAGACTGTACCACTGTGTTGTCCTTGGACACAGTCACTTTACTGTGGAGTACGTGAGGAGAGGATTCATTCAGTTCACTTCCAGGGTGTTACTTTGTCTTCACTTGAGACAAGTGTGGTAACTGCTCTAACGTATTCATTCAGAGATTTCAGCACATTGTTCATGGCGTGCTATTGCGGATGTTTTTTTCATCATTTTTCTAACAAGTGACCACTTTGTTACTGCTCCTTAGTAATGGTCAGATTAATGATCCTTGGAGGAAAACACTGCCACTGAATTTCTCAGAAATAGGATTCCGTTCCGTAACGATGTATTGATCATTTGACAAAAGAATGTAAACAGATAAAGTCTGTGTAATCGTCTTGGCACTTAGTGTGTGTAGGAGTGTGTACAGCTGTTGTCGTTGTCGTTGCTTCCCCTCGTAGAGTTCTATTGACCATGTAGTTCTGTTGACCTATCAAATCATTTTTCTACACAATCTTGCCAAGGATAACACCGTTTTGAGATAGATTTTCTTTTCTTCATTCGAATCACTGTTATTCTGGGAAAGAAAAAAAATGTGTGGGCACGCGCGTGAGCGCGTATGTGTGTGTTTGAGGTATTGTTCGGAAATCTCTGTCCACATGTGTGTGTTTGAGGTATTGTTCGGAAATCTCTGTCACATGTGTGTGTTTGAGGTATTGTTCAGAAATCTCTGTCCACATGTGTGTGTTTGAGTTATTGTTCGGAAATCTCTGTCCACATGTGTGTGTTTGAGGTATTGTTCGGAAATCTCTGTCCACATGTGTGTGTTTGAGGTATTGTTCAGAAATCTCTGTCCACACACCATAGATGATCGCTTTGTCTCCAGGCCAGGGTGAGGATGACCATGCCCAAGGCACAAGCACGCGTCTTCGTGAAGAACACAGCGGGGGAGACCATCTTTGAAAAGACAATCTTCAACCTTGCACATCTCTTCTCCCTACGCTCGCACATCATGGACGAGGACGGCGTACCCGCAGAGACGCCTTACAATTCGCCATCGAAGGTCGCGTGGATTACTCCCAACTGTCCGACTGCCGCATTGACGTGGCGGCGAACGTCGGGCAGAACGACGGTGCTGGTGAGGAAGGTGGTGCTGAGGACGAAGAAGCGTAGATGCTGTGTTCTGCTGGAACTGATGATTAAGAGTCTGTGTATGTGGGGGAAGGAAACTGGGAAGATTTTTTTTCTTAGTTGTCATGCACAATTCACTTAACCTGTGACCTGCTGAAGTGTGAAGGGTTACAGCCAAAGGCATGAAAAATCTCGATTTAACATGACATGGGCCTCATTAATGTAAACAACTTTTGGACAATGTGAACAGATCTTAAAAGACTATTTATAGAGACTGGCAATAGTTTGTATGAAAACAGGCTAGTGTTATGTGAAAGTGTACTTTGGATTTCATTTCGAGGGGAGGTGGGGGGGGGGGGGAGGGAGTTTTCCATAAAAATTCAATTGATGGAAAAGAACTTTCACGTAGCTGTTCAACCCCTGGCCTTAAAGTGGACACCGTGAGCTCTTTACTGTGTGTATTGCCTGCGTGCTTTGTCGAAACACAAGCTGAGATCCGCCATAACGACACACACACACACACACACACACACACACACACACACACACACACACACACACACACACACATATATATATATATATATATATATTATATATAATATTATATATTATATATATATATATATATATATATATTTTATATATAACACAACAAATCGCCAGACAAATAACATACTCGGTACAATCAACATATGAGGAACTTTGTACTCATGACCCTGACATCATTCATCATCAAATTAGCATCACTGTTTGCATGTTTGATTTAAACTGCTGTGCTGATTATCAATGTTATTCAATCATGTGGCTTCTTACTTATCAGTCAGGAGTTCTTTGCCATTTTTTGCGCTCAAATGTATTTCGCTGTGTAAGTGATTTTCTTTGGAATTATCCAAGCATCAAGCAATCGTGTGACATAACCTGTATTACGTTGTAGATTTCGCTAAGAAATAATAAAGGTTTCTCTATAATACAAAACCAAATGCGAGCCAAACTTCTCTTTGTGTGTATGTGTCGCCCCCCTGTTCCACTTATGCCGACAAACCTGCCGTTCTCCCCGACCTTGCCGATATTTACTGTCGGGACGGTCGGGCCCAAAAAATCATACAATCCCATCCTCCAGCCGCGTTCATGCCGTCCTTGCCGACCTAGAGCCGAGGCTGAGACGGGAGGAACGTGGGCATTGTTTTGTTGCGACCTTTAAGATCATTCCGTCTTAGTCTCCCGTTCTTCCAGACTGTCCTTACGTTCGTCCCGACATTCTAAAGTAGAGAATAAGTGTGGATACCGATCGCCCCGACTTTCACGCCGTCCGCTGCAGTTCTTGCCGTTTTTTGAGCCGTTCTTCCAGACCTGAAGCCATTCTTCCCGACTAGGTCGGCTAAGACGGTTACCAAATCCTATAAAAATCCGTCCCGATTTGAGCCGACAGTCACATCTCTCCATGACCCCCACCATGGGGGATGTATGATTTTGTAGCTGCAGTGTCTCTGTTGTTGGCTATGAACAACCAGATGCAGATTCTGATTAAAGAAGGACAAGCCAGGCAGCAACAACAACACCAACAGCAACAACAACAGCAACAACAGCAACAACAACTAAGGCGAAGAAGGGAAGACCACGTTTCTGGGTGAGAAGCTGGCTGACTGAACATAGGAGACTACATTTTGGGCACTACCACGGCTGATGGAAGAACTGAGGGCAGATGGCACCAGCTCCTTCTTCAACTACCTCAGAATGTCACCAGAGATGTTTGACGAGCTGGTACAGCTGGTGGGCCCAAGGATCACCAGAGAAGACACTAGGTTCAGGAAGTCCCTGGAACCGGGTCTGAAGCTGGCAATCACTCTCAGGCATCTGGCATCTGGTGACAAGTACCCCAGTCTGCAGTACGATTTCAGGGTAGCTAGAAGCACCATCAACAAGTTAATTCCGAGGTGTGTCAGGCCATTGTGCAGGTTTACAAGGACGAAGTAATTCAATGCCCTGTAGATGCTGATGACTGGAGAGAACTGGCCCAGATGTTCCAGACCAGGTGAACATACCCCACCTGGCCCAGATGTTCCAGACCAGGTGAAACATACCCACGCAGTTGGTGCTTTGGATGGCAAACATGTGGCCATCAGAAAACCTCCAAATTCAGGATCTCTCTACTACAACTACAAGGGGTTCTTCTCAATCGTGCTGATGGCCCTAGTGGACGCTGACTACAAATTCATCTGGATTGACTGTGGAGGCCAGGGGCACATGTCTGATGCTCAAATTTTCAATGGCTCGGAGCTTAAAGAGTGCATAGAAGATGGTTCCATCAACTTTCCACCTCCTGAGCCTATGCCCAATGACAACCAGGACATGCCCTTCTACATCTTGGGTGATAATGCCTTCGCCTTAAGGACTTACATGATGAAGCCTTACAGTAGGAGAGGCCTAGTACAAGATCAACTCATCACTAACTACAGATTCTGCAGAGGAAGAAGAGTCGTGGAGAATGCCTTCGGCATCCTGGCCGACAGATGGCAAGTCCTCCTTACCACCATGCAGCAGGGACCAGAAGTGGCTGCTGGCATCGTTGAAGCTGCTGTATGTCTCCACAACATCATGAGACTGAGGTATCCAGCCCTTCAGAATGCAATCCTGGACCAAGAAGATGCTCACCATAACTTAGTCCCAGGAGAATGGAGAGAACAAGCAAACATGCATGAGTTGACCAGGTCCGTGCTCCCAACAGAGACACCCTACAGGGCAAGAGACAGAGGGAGTACCTCAGATTGTACTTTAACAGTCCAGCAGATCTGTGGCCTGGCAGGGGAATGATGGAGGTCTAAAGACTGACTTTCGTAAAAAAAATGCATTATTAATGTTGACAGGGCGTTAAATATTTGCGATTGCGTTTGAAAAATGTGCCATAATAAAACTTATTTTGGGGCATGTTCAAATATGTTAAAGTTAATAAAAATGTGCACATTTTAACACACAAAAATAAAGATACTGAAAATCAGTTACTTATAAATATAATGTGACAAAAGAAAAGCATATTCTTTTAATCCCACCGTTGGGGTAGCTGCATTCCTTCTTCGGGTATAATGCCTAGTCACGGTACAGTGTGGCATGTCATCCATCTCACCGGCACACAGCCTTCTCTTTTCGAAAGATGGATGGTTTAAACGTGCGTGCACAATGGTTCATACATGCATTTACGCACGGAGGTCGATTGAAAGTTGCATACGAACTAAGGAATTAGAGGGAGTGGAGTCCGCACAGATGTGAACTCCGAAGAAAATCTCTTCAAACCCAAGGGCTCGTGAGGGTTCAAAACCTGGACGTTTTGGTCACAATCCAAAGCGATCCCACAAGACCAATCAAAAGAAATGATGATAAGGGGCAGGGATGGGGAGAGACAGAGGGAAAGAAAGAAGTCCTTCAAAATGACAGTTCAAGTGTGTTCGTATTGTACTCTTTAAAGTCACCATAAAATTTGTGAATGTGTGTGAATTGAATATGAACATGCATCGCGCTCTCTCTCTCTCTCTCTCTCTCTCTCTCTCTCCCCCTCTCTCTCTCTTCTCTCTCTCTCGCCTCTCTCTCTCTCTGGCCTCTCTCTCTCTCTCTTTCCTCCCCCTCTCTCTCTCTCACTCTCTTTCTCTCTGTGAGGGGAAGAGAGAGAGAAAAGGGGAGAGAGAGAAGAGAGAGAGAGAGAGATTGTTCTTTCATCATTTTCCTTTTTTTTTGAATTGGCAACATTGTCAACCTCGGGTGATGTCGATGGAGGAAGGACTACGCACAGCCCAAACACACTCACAGCTTGCTTACGATCTCATTCATATATCATGCATTCGTCACATCAAACCACTAGTAAAGTCTATAACTTTACTACACATGATCATAGAACGAAACATCAATGCATATGGAATCAAACAAAATAAAACATTCTCTCTTTCCCGAACTTCACAAAATCATTTATCTAAAACATCATTAACTAACCGGGTATAAATAGATTTCTACTTTACTGGCCAGGTGATCTTAACTATTCACGAATCACTGTCTCTTTTTCTTTTCCTTTTTTTTCCTTTTCACTGTCACTTTCACAACACGGCACAACTGCTGGCACTGGTGTTGGTCTGCTGGCACTGGCGTTGGTCTGTGGTTCTGCTTGACGAAGTGACGCTGCCAGGTATGAGGTCGAACCCCGGTTAAGATGGAACAGTGACTATCAACATCGATCTGTTCTCCTTTCTTCCTTCCTGCATTAACGCATTGCACTCTCTCTCTCTCTTCTAGTCTGCTCTATTAAATGGACATGGTTGCTTTTCTTTTCTTTTTTCTTTTCTTTCTTTTCCTCTTCATTAGTTAGCAACTCTCTCTCTCCACATCTCTCCTAGTCCTTCCTCTGCAGACTATCTCATGCTAATCTCTCAACTTGGTTCTCTTCTCTCCTCCCTCTCATCTCTCTGCTTCTCTCTCGTCAGAGCTCACACAGAACCTCTTCCTCTCTCTCTGTCTCTCTTCGTTCCTCCTCTCCTCTCTTCATCTCTCTGCCTTTTCTCTCCTGCAGAGACTATACCCAGAACCTCCTCATCTCTCTCTCCCTGTTCGTTCTCCCCTCGTTCTTCCGTTTCTCTCCCTCACATCCTTCTTATCCCGTTCCGATCTGTCCAAAAAGGGCGAGTACCATTGGTCAGTATTTTTACCGCCTCGTAGCCGAAGTTATCTCCCTCTAATTTCCCTTGGATATTCAAATCATGACAGTCACGCTACACGCCTTACTCTCTGTGGTGGTCAATTGGTCATTTAATTGATTAGCTAGATTTCACCCCCACCACGTACTACCTTCCCCCTTTCCTACTTAACTGGCGCCGTGTGGCTTAACTCGTGGGCATGGTCACTCTAATTGGCTAGATGAGTCTGGTAGGCGCTGAGACGTCTGACCAGACCTATCGAGACCTGTCGGTCCAGCCACTCAGACTGTCTGCTGTCTCCTCGCTGTGCTAAATTGGCTGGATGCGACGCTTGAAGGCGTCGGGATGTCTGAGTCGGGCTTAAGCCGATTCGAACCGGCTGGCAACTAACCACGACTTTGCTTGTGTTTATTTTTGACCGTGACAATTTCCCCCTTGCAAAAGACTATGCACCGCATTGTCTCAAACAACGGTACAAAAAAAAACAACAACCGAACTTTGCTGACACACAGCTACACGTGCAAAGTTTGAAAAATACTTTACAACAAACGGTTTATAAATTATAGGATATATCATTAGTGAATACCGCCCCAATGAGTTATCATTGATGTGCGCTCTGCGTTATTTCGACCCATTTTATAACGACCTCTGTGCGCACCTATGCAATTTCCCCTACCTGCGGATTTGCCATCTCTCCTTTTCACAATTCTTATGAAAAGCACAATATAATATGATCACGATCCATGACACTTCACTGAGGAATCTCCATCCTCACTTATTGCAAATAATGCATCACTACACAAGCGACTGTATGCTCCAAGCATAACTACATTCACATGAACAAGTCTCACAAAGAAAATATGAACGAGTCTCACACAAAAAAAATATGAACCATAGCCAACTGGGAATGAACCATATCCAATCAAACATAACTGTAATCAACACATATTATCAACAAAGCACCCCGGATATGACTGACTTCCTCTGAGTTGCAGCTTGCTAGACTACACGGCTTAAGTAGTCAGCTCCGACATTCTGTCGACCTGGAATGTACTGCACTCGATACCTGTAGGGCTGCAGTGCCATTGCCCAACGCAGAACCCTGCTGTTTTTCAGCTGTGCCTCCTGCAGGAATTTGAGTGGTTGATGATCAGTCTCTATCACGAACTCTTTCCCATACAAGTATTTGTGGAACTTCTGCACGGCCCACACAACGGCTAAACACTCCTTCTCCACCGTTGCGTACCCTTCTTCACACTTTGTCAACTTCCTGCTAGCATACCTCACAGGAAACTCGACCCCTTCATGCTCCTGCAACAATACTGCACCTATCCCACCACCTGATGCATCTGTCCGCAACAAAAACGGTTTAGACATATCCGGTAGCTTCAAGATGGGACGGGAACCTAGTCTTTCCAGCACCGTCTGCAGTGCTTGCTCTGCAGCGTCTGACCACTC
Source organism: Conus ventricosus (assembly GCA_018398815.1). Classification (NCBI taxonomy): domain Eukaryota; kingdom Metazoa; phylum Mollusca; class Gastropoda; order Neogastropoda; family Conidae; genus Conus; species Conus ventricosus. The sequence continues at coordinate 3,137,557 of CM031613.1, forward strand.
GACCACTGCGGTTTCCCTGCCTTGACCAAATCACTGAGAGGACTCGTGATTGCTGCGAAATTTGGAACAAACTCCCTATAGAACCCAATAAAACCTAGCAGACTCCTGACTTCTGTTTTGGTCTTTGGTCTCTCTGAATTCATCATCTTCTCCACCTTTCCCCTTTCTGGCTGCTTTGTGTCGCCTCCGACAACAAACCTAGGAACTCCTACTGTCTAGCCCTTCATACAGTGACACATCCCTGTATGACTCTTCTGGAAACTTAGGCAACAAAATCTCCCCTTCTTCTGCTGGGTCTCCTTCACCTCCATCAATGATTGCTGCTGCGCCTATGTGCTGAGTCTCACGCTGAATATATTGCGGAGCAAATTTGCATGGAAAAGTTTTGATTTCCCATTCACATCGATTCGTAGTCCTGATCTACCTTTTCAATGATTGGTGAATGGTCCCTTCCACTGCATCAGCAGCTTGTTGTGGTCCGTGGGAAGCATGTAACAGGACTTGATCTCCCACCTTGAGGAATTGCTTCCTCACCTTCCTGTCATATTGCTTCTTCTGGACGACCTAGCCTCCTGCAAACTCTCCCTTGCGACCTTACATGTCTCCTCTAGCCTATTGCGTAGGTCCACCACATACTGATAAGTGGTTTTGACCTCTTCTGACTCCTGTTCTCCGGACCACAGCTCTTTGAGAATGCACACTGGTCCCCGAACTGTCCGCCCATACAGCAGCTCAAATGGCGAAAAGCCTGTGCTTTCCTGAGGGGCTTCCTGTAGGCGAACAGTGCCGCTGGAATGTAGCGGTCCCAATCTGCTGGCCTTTCCTCACAGAGCTTCTTTAAGATGCCCTTCAGCACACCATTGAATCTCTCCACCAAGCCATTGCATTGTGGGTGGTATGGGGTTTAGTGAGAAGCTGTGTGATCCCTACCCAGCCTGTTGACCTCCTTCATCACGCCTGAGGTGAACTGTGACCCCCTGTCACTGAGAATTTGTGCTGGCACACCCACGCGAGAAAAGTTGTCTACCAGCCCTTCAGTGACCTGTTGCGTATCTACGCCTTTCAATGCAACTGCTTCTGGGTACCTGGTCGCGTAGTCCACGAGCGTCAACACATACCTGTGCCCACCTTTGGAACAGGGCGCGATTGGGCCAATCAGATCAACAGCCACCCTCCTGAATGGTGTGTCAATTAAAGGAGGCTGTTTAAGAGGTGCCTTCCTCTTCACCCCTCTTGTGGCTGACCTTTGACACACGTCACATGACATACAGAAACGGTTTGATGTCTGCCATTGCTCCTGGCCAATGAAAGTCATCAAAGATTCGGTCAGCCGTTTTGCTGGTGCCGAGATGACCCGCCATGAGCGACTCGTGACCCACTGACATGACAGTGTCACGAAAACCTGCTGGTACCTCTAACTGAGTGGTCACCTTACCTGTCTTCCCTTGGTGAACACTCGGTACAACAGCCCGCCTTTCACAAGAAATTTCTGTCTCACCTCCTCTAACCTCCTGTTTTCTCTCACCTCTTGCCAACTCCCAAGACTTCACGAGCGAAGGGTCTTGTTCCTGCGCTGCCCTAAACTCATCAGGCGACACATCTATGCCTGACTTCCTTGCTGGAACGACTAACAGTTTATCAACCTTTTCCTCCTTCTTGCTCCGTGTTTGAACTGCTGCCCCTGTAGCAGTCAACAACTCAGGATCCCCTGGATCCCTTGCCCCTGAATATTTCCAATGATCAAATCATGAAGGGGTTTCTCCATCACCAACGCAGACAACTCGCCTGAGAAGTAAGGGGTACGTACTTCTATCTTAGCAACTGGAAAACTCCCTCACAGTGCCATCGATTAGAGTACAGGTCTGGATTTGCCCTGTCAAATCCCCTTTCTCGACCAGCGTTGTTCTAACTACACCACATGAACAACCAGTGTCTCGTAACACTTTCACCCTCTGCTGGCCAATCCACCCTTCTTCCACTGGTAACGAACCACTCAGCCTAGTGCCCTCCATCCCTGACACTGACTGCTGTCCAGTGCTAGCCATAGGCTGCACTCCACCCTCTTCAGACTGAACCCCTTTTGGTTCCACTGCAGGTCGTTTCCCTTGACGACCCTTTTTCCACCTCTTGCAAGGCTGCTGCCTTCTGGAACCTCATGCGACAATCCCTCGCCACATGTCCCTTCTTGTGAAAAATGAAACACCTAATGTCCCTTTGCCCTTCCTTCTGCCCCACCACTGGGTTTGCAGACTTTGCAGAAAACTCCCCTAGTCTCCTTGCACTCTTCTCAGCTGTGCCTGGCACCTGTTTCTCCTGCACCTTAGTGCCCAAACGTGCCTCTCTATACACCTCTGCGAACTTCAACAACTCCCCTGCTGTCTCTGGCTGTCTCTCTTTCAAACGTATGGTTAACTCAGGGCCGCAACCTGACAAAATCTGTTCCTTCATAACTAGCTCTTTCAATTCAGCGAACTCCTTTTTCGTACCACTCAACTCTAACCATTTCTCAAAATAGTGATCTAGACGTGCACCAAACTGAGTGTACGTTTCCCCTGCTTGCAATCTAGCTGAACGAAATTTCTTTCTGAATCCTTCCTCTGTGAGGTCAAATCCCTTCATCAACGATTCCTTCACAGCGCCGAAATCAGACTGTTGTTCTGCTGGTAACGCAGTGAAAATTTGTAATGCCTTACCCGTCAGTAACGCCGACAAAATGACTGCCCACTCTTCTGGAGGCCAACCTGACTGGTCGCAAACGTTTCGAAACGACTGATGTATGCATCAATCGAATCGGTTCCTTCTGAGAATTTTGGCAACTTGGGTCGGGGGGCATAGCTGCGCACAGAGTCACTGGAAACTGAACTACCATCCTCGGTGGTCTCCCTTTGTATTCTCACTTTCTCTAACTCTAATTGAACCTTTAATCTTTCCGTTTCCTGCTTCATTCTTTCTGTTTCCTGCGCTTCCCTCATTCTTTCTGTTTCCTGCGCTTCCTTTAGTCTTTCTGTTTCCTGTGTTTCTTTATCATTGTTAGCCTGAATCCTTATTTTTCTATTTCTTGCTCTTCTTTAGCCTTTTCCTGCTCTGCTATTTCCAATGCGACACGGCGTCTTTCCGCGCGTTCATCTCTTTCCATCTTTTGTTGGTTTTCAACGAATGCACGCAACTCATCTCCTGAGTAACCTAAATCACGAGCGACGCTCACAAGTTGTTCAATAGGGGTGTTCTTTTCTTCCGCCATTATAACTTCTTTTTTTTTAACAAGATTTTTTTTTTTTCTCTACGACAGCCAAACTGGTGGTTACCGACACGAGTGACGTAATAGCACAATCCTATGAATGATAATATTAGCTTGGGACAACGTAGTTAGTTTTTTATTTAAGACGCCCAGCGCCTGACCCAACTATGAGAGCGAATTATAGGCAATCTGTGCGAAATAAGTACTCTGGGGCTGAAATGCCAAGCCTAGTATTAAACTATCTTGGAAGCAATGCCAAGCCTAGTATTTAACTATCTTGGGAAAAATACAGTAAGACAACACTTGTCTTAGGATTACAACACTTGAATCCCACCCCGCTTCCTCTCTGAGAAGTTGAACAATTATAATAAATGGGCCAGAATATCCTGGCAGGCTCGCCAATAAATTGTCAACCTCGGGTGATGTCGATGGAGGAAGGACTAGCGCACAGCCCAAACACACTCACAGCTTGCTTACGATCTCATTCATATATCATGCATTCGTCACATCAAACCACTAGTAAAGTCTATAACTTTACTACACATGATCATAGAACGAAACATCAATGCATATGGAATCAAACAAAATAAAACATTCTCTCTTTCCCGAACTTCACAAAATCATTTATCAAAACATCATTAACTAACCCGGGTATAAATAGATTTCTACTTTACCTGGCCAGGTGATCTTAACTATTCACGAATCACTGTCTCTTTTTTTTCCTTTTTTTTCCTTTTCACTGTCACTTTCACAACACGGCAAAAACTGCTGGCACTGGTGTTGGTCTGCTGGCACTGGCGTTTGGGCTGTGGTTCTGCTTGACGAAGTGACGCTGCCAGGTATGAGGTCGAACCCCGGTTAAGATGGAACAGTGACTATCAACATCGATCTGTTCTCCTTTCTTCCTTCCTGCATTAACGCATTGCACTCTCTCTCTCTCTTCTAGTCTGCTCTATTAAATGGACATGGTTTGCTTTTCTTTTCTTTTTTCTTTTCTTTCTTTTCCTCTTCATTAGTTAGCAACTCTCTCTCTCCACATCTCTCCCTAGTCCTTCCTCTGCAGACTATCTCATGCTAATCTCTCAACTTGGTTCTCTTCTCTCCTCCCCTCATCTCTCTGCTTCTCTCTCGTCAGAGCTCACACAGAACCTCTTCCTCTCTCTCTGTCTCTCTTCGTTCCTCCCCTCCTCTCTTCATCTCTCTGCCTTTTCTCTCCTGCAGAGACTATACCCAGAACCTCCTCATCTCTCTCTCCCTGTTCGTTCTCCCCCTCGTTCTTCCGTTCTCTCACCTCACATCCTTCTTATCCCGTTCCGATCTGTCAAAAAGGGCGAGTACCATTGGTCAGTATTTTTACCGCCTCGTAGCCGAAGTTATCTCCCTCTAATTCCATTGGATATTCAAATCATGGACAGTCACGCCTACACGCCTTACTCTCTGTGGTGGTCAATTGGTCATTTATTGATTAGCTAGATTTCACCCCCACCACGTATACCTTCCCCCTTTCCTACTTAACTGGCGCCGTGTGGCTTAACTCGTGGGCACTGGTCACTCTAAATTGGCTAGATGAGTCTGGGTAGGCGCTGAGACGTCTGACCAGACCTATCGAGACCTGTCGGTCCAGCCACTCAGACTGTCTGCTGTCTCCTCGCTGTGCTAAATTGGCTGGATGCGACGCTTGAAGGCGTCGGGATGTCTGAGTCGGGCTTAAGCCGATTCGAACCGGCTGGCACTAACCACGACTTTGCTTGTGTTTATTTTTGACCGTGACAACATTTTATTTGAACAATAATCAACAACTCTTCACATCTCCTCACTGTCCATGTTGGGTGCTCTTGGAGTGTCCAGTGCGTGGGTGGTGGCTTTCATGACACGGGCAATGACATCACTGGTAGCAGTACTCGCTGGAGTTGTGGTAGGTGGTGTGCCAATACAAGCCATGTCCTGAAGCCTCATGAAGAAAGCGCTGTTAAAGTCACTCGCTTCTCCACTGGCCTTCGGGCTGGAGTGATTCACCACTGGAGGTGTGCTGTGGCAACGCATAGTCTGTGATGGTTGAGGGCAGGCTGTCCCTTGGTAGAAGTCAGGGAACTGCCTGGTGACCCACTCACTCTCCTGTGACCCCCAGATGGAAGGTGCACGTGTGCTGCTGTGACCTTGTCCCTGGCTTCAGAGGTGTGGTGGTGGTTGCCACTGCCCTTGGAAGGCGCTTTGATGCTGTGTGGGCTCTGCCGAGGGGAACTGCTGTCGCTGTGGTGTGGCTGCTGGAGGAGGCATGCTTCTCTGACCAATGGATTGGTATTTCAGTACCATGGGGGGTCATCTCCCGCACACACTGGTCATACACCTCACGTGGCATCTGAAGAAGTAGCTGTTTCAGCCAGTCTGCGTACGTGTCACGGTCTGGCTCGGAGGAGTACACTTGACGCTGCCCAAGGGACCTCAAGAACTCCTTGGAGAGATCGACAAGCTGCTTCTGTTGAGTGAGGCTCTGGGATTGTGTGATGGTGACGGCTGCAGTAGACTGGGGTGTAGTGCACCGAGGACTGCAGTAGACTGGGGTGTAGTGCACCGAGGACTGCAGCAGACTGGGGTGTAGTGCACCGAGGACTGCAGCAGACTGGGGTGTAGTGCACCGAGGATTGTGTGATGGTGACGACTGCAGCAGACTGGGGGTGTAGTGCACCGAGGACTGCAGTAGACTGGGGTGTAGTGCACCGAGGACTGCAGCAGACTGGGGTGTAGTGCACCGAGGACTGCAGTAGACTGGGGTGTAGTGCACCGAGGAGTGTCACTGGAGTCACTAGGTTGGTAGTCCTGCTGGAACTCTTCATCAGTATGACTTTCCACAACAAGTGCAGCTGGTGCTTCATGTGCTGGTGCTGTCGCTGTGACCTGGGACTTCACCATCTTCTCCTTCAGACTCACTGCTGTCCGGCGATTCACGAGCTCACTGATGTGAGGAGTGAGAAAAGAGAGGCTTTCGAGGATCCACTCTTCCCTGGGGTAAGCTCTTTTGCTGCTTGGCCGGCCTGATTTCTTCTTCTTGATCTTGCCAAGGCGTGTATGAACAGACTCATACCAGGTTCTTAGCACATCTGCGGGCTTGCCCATGTTCATGGCCTGACGCTCCCACAGGAGCTCTTTGCGTTGCGTATTTTTCCAGTCTTTTAGGCTTTCATTAAAAATGCTTTCGTTTTCCCTCAGCCACTCTACCATCTCCGCCTCTTCCTCAGGAGGAAGGGTCACGTGTACACGGTCTTTCTTTAACTTCTTCTTGCTGCCTTGTTCAACTTCATCCCCCTCTGAGGATTGTGTCATGGTTTCGGGTTGTGGCTGTAGCTGGGCCTCTTCCTCTATCTGCTCGGAAGCTGGTTCACTGTGCACGGGAGAAGGAGGGTTAGCTCTCTTCTTTCCCTTTGTCTTGCGTGGTGGCATTCTGTTGATGAAAAAAAAACAGTCTAGATGTGCACTGGTCTGTGTCAAACTTATTTCTGATAGACAGGGACGGCTTCACGCCTTTTATAAGAACGGTAAAGTTGGGGCGACTGTCGGCAATGTCTGGAGGGCTGTCGGGACTAACGGGAACGCGATCGGCTTGGTCTGGATGTAAACGGCAAGGTCGGGGCTGCTAAACTTGAAGCCGTTCTTCCCGTTCCCTTCCCAGACCTTCCAGACAGCCTTCCCGTCCGTCCGGATGTCACGAGTTTGTCACGAGGCCTACGACGTTCGACCCACCTAGGGTGGCGGAATTACTTATTTGTTTATTGTCGTTGCTGTTGTCGTGTACCCGTCCCTTAGTGTGGCTTGTGGTGCGGTTGCACCTTGGTGTGGTTCAGCTCAACTTCGGTTTGCTTTCTCTCTCTCTCTCTCTCTAATTCCACCGCCCGTGCTATTCATCCTGCAAGTTCACGGGTGGCCGGTACCTTTCTCTCGAACTTTCTGTCTATCGGCCTCTCGCCTGTCTTTTTACCTGTCGCACGTGCTTCGTTTCTTTTAGTTTGAAGTATGCTCACTCTGTGACGCAGCATGGCATGTTGGCCGCCATTGCTGAGGGAGGTTAGCTCTTCACTCGAGCGGAAGATGTCTCTGGGGCGCCTGCTCCAGTCCTGGTTCTTTACCTTATCGTCGAGAGTACAGTCAGTACTTTCAATTCCTGCAGTCGGCCTGTAGGAGAGGGACATCATTTCTTCTGTTTCCGCATCTTCGCCTCTGTCCTCTCGACTGGACAGAGGGTAGAGAGAGTCCTTTGACCCGCCTCTTCGGGATCACCCACGGTAGCTGGTAAGCATCAGTTTCGTGGTCTGTTTGTTTTGGTTTGTTGTTGTTAGCCGGCTTAGTCTTCTCTTTTGCGCAATTTTCTTTTGTTTTCGAAATTGTAAGAGGAATATTGTGTGAGACCTTTTCTCTGGTTAATTCAATCTTTAACCTGGCCATTCTAAATTATTTCCAAAATTCTTTCTCCTGTTTATGCATCTGGTGATGCGGTAGTCGGTGGGGAAGGGAGAGAACCTGGTGATTCAGGGTTGGAACTTGCTTGGTCTCGCTCGTCCCCCCTGTCACATTCGCCGGACTTTTATCCTTCGGCCACCGTCTGTTTGTGTGTGCAAGGAGAACGAGTTTTTATGTTCACGAGCGTGCGTACGCATGATTTGTCGTTCGGATGCGTGGTTGAAGATTTGTGTTATTTTGAAATGTGTTTATAAAATGTGACAGTTTATGCCATTGAATTATTATTTGCAAATGTGGTGGCAGTTATTAAGCGATGGTCGCTGTGTTGATTTATTTCCTAAAGAAGGAAAATGTTAAGCGTGAGTGAGAGAAGGGTGAAGATAATTCATATTTGTTTTATAACCTGTTGATTTAATGCAGTCTTTTACCTGCATCGTGTGAGAAGACTTGATTCAATGGGTTTACTGTGTGCATTGAATACACTTCCCCTCGCCCATCATGCGAGTGGCTAAGACTTGACAGCAATGGTCAGACGGTACTGACGGCAGGGTTCCAGTACCCTTCTTCCTTCCTCCTTCCTTCTTCTTTTCCTCCTCTCCGACTCTCCTCCCAGCTACGTCCTCCCCCCTCCCGGGGCTTCACCTGGAGCACGAACTGGATGGTGCCACGTGCTGGTCGAGGCCACGTTCTGGCTGAGACCACGGACGGGATGGTGCCACGCGCTGGTCGAGGCCACGCCTTGGTCGGGACCGTGGACTGCTAGAAGAGCCCGCCGTCTTGACTGGCCGGCCTGGACCCCCGTCCAGGACCTCCAGTAACAGCTACGCCCCCCCCCCCCCCCCCCGGGACACTCTCTTCACTGCCCGCTTGGGAGTCGAGGGTGTCGGCTTTGGGCGACTCCCTGCGAGAACCAGCCCGGCTCGGAGCACCTAGTGCGACAGGGTGCTCCCTGCGGACTTGACAGGGGCAGGGATGTGGACGCGCTCCATGGTGTGAGAAAGGATTGATACTGGGAATATTCCTTTATAATTGTGTATATGTCATATGTGCTGGAATGCTGTAATTGTGATCGTGTACGTCGTATGGCGAAATATTTATTTATAATCGTGCATGTTGTGGTGTGGAGTGCTTGATTGTGATTGTGCATGTTGTGCGCGTTGGAGTGCTTGATCGTGATTGTGCATGTTGTGTGCGTTGGAGTGCTTGATCGTGATTGTGCATGTTGTGTGCGTTGGAGTGCTTTATTGTGATCGTGCATGGTGCGTGTGTTGGAATGTTTATTTTGCTGGTGTGAATAAATGGGGTGTTGTATCGTAATCTTTATTGTGTGGTCTCTTGCGGAGCGTGTGAGGTCAGTCACTCCCTTCACTCCCACCTAGACCGATCCTGTCAGGGCAGACCTCCAGGGTCGGTCGTGACACCGGACCTTTCTCCCGACAATCCCGACAGTTTAGCCGTCCTCCCCGTTCCTCATCCCCATCTTCAAGTTGTCGGGAAGAACTTTGAACACGCTCAAAGTTCTTCCCGTTTTACCAGATCATACCACGTCCTTCCCGACCCTCACCAGGTTCTTCTCGACCCTCACCCCGTCTTTCCCGACTTTCACGAAACTGATGCCGACTTTGCAAATCGGGAAGAATAGTATGCATGTCGGCATAAGTGGAACAGGGGGGTCAGTGTGTGTGTGTGTGTGTACAATTTTTGATTTCATTTCGAGGGAGGTGGGGGGGGGGAGTTTTCCATAGAAATTCAATTGATGGAAAAGAACTTTCACGTAGCTATTCAACCCGCCATACCAACAAGTTTCAAGCCACCATAATTGAAGCTGAATCACAGTTCACTAAAAGGAAAGTGAAAGAAGCAATAGAAATCAGGAGAGAAAACCAAGTTTGAACAGAGACTGTGGCTATGACCTGCCCCCCATTTACAAGAGTGTGCTGAACACCAATCACTCCACCATGAGGACAACTCAGAGAACACCAACACCCACCACAACTACCAGCCAGTCTGGGCTGATGAAGTCCAGCAGTAGCTGACCAAAAATTTCCCTAATGTAAATTTTATTAGACTCTTGAGTCAGAACACACAGAAACATATTACACCATTGTTTGAGTTTATTCATTTTTTTTATACATTGATGTATTCCCTAATAAATCACTATATAATCAGCTTCTCATTTCCACTCGTCGCTCTCATACGCACATTGTACGACTAATCCTACAGAATTAAACTGTCTCCTTATCCTTGCATGCCCTTGATTCCAGTTCAGTAATTATTACTCTTTGGGCAAAAGCAGCTGTCGTATCATTGACGTACGGATCATGCAAAGTATGGGAAGGCCTATGATAGAAAGCGTGAGAACTGAATGCAGATCTGCTCGTCATTCTTCAACATTGTTAGTTTATGAAGAATTTGTGCTTTTTCTTGTTTCTTTGTTGAAAACTTTGTTCTTGGTGGGTGCCATTTGTGCTTTGAACACTTTCAGTAGTTTGGTGTCTTGTGCTTGCCTTTGTAAATGTGCGACGACAGTCCATACATATAGGACTGGATGGAGAGCCGAATTGAGGGGGAACACGTGCACAGCCATGACGTCACGAATTGTATTTACCCCAGTGACACCAGCTGAAGTTATCATCCCAATCAGACCGAAAGGCAGCCAGCAAAAAGCGTTTGTGATGACTATTTTCCCAGTCAGGTGAACTGAGGAATACACTGATCTCTGGGCAGAACTCAGTGCTAGTCTGTCCTCTGGAGTTCGTCTGTAGATGACAACAAGAAGACCCGCGTTCACTGAGCCCAGAATAAAATTGACTGCAAGAACCACTGTGAACCACTTGAATCCTTGATTACAGTGGTAGCAATTAAACAGAGCCAGGCGACACAGACCAGACTGACCATGCAGGCCCCAGTGTGACAAACCAGGAAGAAACGGTATCACTGACAACACGATTCCTACACACCACGCTACACAACAAGCTATGGTTGCTGAACGTTTACTGGTCGTCCTGGATTCACTGGGATAACACAGGATGATGACATGGTCCACACTGATCAGAAAGGTGATGAGCACTGACACCTTGCTGTACACTAAGGACAGAAAGCCACTCACCTTGCAGGTCACACTGTTGGTCCATTCTTTTTCCACTTGGATATAATTTTCACGGAACACTGTGTCTGTTATGGCATTAATCAAGACGTGAAAGCCCATACAAATATTTACCAGCTGCAAGTGGGAAATGTGAACGGTAAAACCGCTTTCAAACACATTCCTGGCTTTGAATGATACTACGAAACAAGCCACGTGTCCCAGACCAGCAGATGTGCCAACGAGCCAAATGAAAATCCGGTTAATCTGCGTTGGTATCAACGTTTCACAGGAATGAAATACTGGCTGAGGCGCTGAACATTTGATTCTGTCTGAATCTTGATGCAGTACGCTGACACAACACAGCCTGTAGTTAGAGGACAGGATGTATTTCAAATGAGGTGTGTCAGAGAAAACATCCAGCGGGAAGGCGTTCACTGGATTTCCTCTTATGTCCAGTTCGGTCAGCCTTGGCATAGTTCTAAATCCCATCGTCCCAATCTCCTGGACTCCAGAGAATGAAGCATTCAAATAGTCCAAACTGGGAATGTATCGTGACAACATATTTCTGTTAATATTAATAGGTGTCTTTGATATATCAACTCTGTACAGTGAAAACTGAACATATCTCTGCAGTCTGTTTGTCACTGTCATCAGTGGGTTGTTGGCCAGGTACAGATTTTCTAAATTTGGTAAAACAAGAAAATCCGTGATATCTACTGCTCTCAAACTGTTATTGGAAAGATCGATGACATGCAGATTGGTGAAATTCATGATGGAAATATTGAACAGTGAACAAGAAGACATGATCAGACGAACGAGATAGCCATTGTGGACGACATCATGCAGCACCATTCCTGAACCCTGGGCGTCCAGAGAGCGTAGTTCAGGAAACAGACTGGCAGCAAAAGGTTTTCTACACACAAACAGGTGACCTTGGCACTGGCAGTGTTCAGGACAGGTCCTGTCACACATCAGTTCATCATCCTGCTGTGGGCACTGACCCCAACCATCACACAGGTGATCTCTGTGCACACACACCCTGGAAGCTCGACAGTGGTAAAAACCAGGACAGTTTGATCTGTCACAGGCTTGTTCATCTTCTCCATGAACACAATCAGAAAACCCATTGCATCTGGTGTAGACAGGGAGACAGTAGAGCCACTGGCTTATACAGCGGTAATGACTGTGTGGACAGGCTGTGTCAGCTCCCATCACCTGCTGAGTGAAGTAACCAGTGCCATCTAAATTGATGTACAATGGTTCCTTTTTCTGGTCATAGGAGGCTGGGGGATACATTGCTGTGTTAGCAGGACAGTCGGTCTCATCAGAACTATCCATGCAGTCAGAGTGTTCATTACAGTGTTGACTGTCCAACACAGACTGACCATTCACACACCCAAACCCGTCACGTGAGGTGTGGACACAGAATGACTCATCACTGTCATCTGGACAATGCTGTCTGAAGTCACACAGCAGAGTGTAGTGCACTGTTGTGATGCCATCATCACATCTAAACATTGTGTCTGTGCACATAAAGCTTCTGGAAGAAAGCACTGTCATGTTGTGCTCATCATTCACGTTCAGCATCGTGTCGTCCTGTGGAACCAAGAACCTCCTACAATAACTGCCAGGGTCGCACGACAAGAAGAGATGAGTCAGGTGTCTGCCTGGACACATCCATAACACCTGCAGCGTGTTGCTGAGGGGTGGAGATGCCGGTGCAGAAGCAAGGTGGACAGGTGTAGCAGAACTAGCGGCAGTTTGTGACGGCACTTCGCACACCGCTGCAGTAGTAAGATATCTCCAAGGACCACTTTGCAATCCCACGCGTGATAAATCCATCACGCTTACTTCCCTAGATGGATTGTATACTTCCAGTGACTGAAAATGATTCATATTATAGATAAGGGTTTGGTCAGCCCATGCTCGAAATTTGCTGTACACAAAGGGCAAGAACGTATAGCCAGACCAGACACCCAAACTGATTTCAAATTGGATAAAGTTGTTTAAAGTGTGCATCATATCTTCCCTTTCCTCACATGTTTTAATGGAAGCTAGCCTGCCTCCTTTCATCTGGCACTGATATATGAACATTTCATAAAACATCTTTTCTTCCCACTGCACGAGCTGATAACATTTGTTTTGTGAAGCCACCAGACCCTGGCAGCCAGGACTGCTGAAGGGACAGTGTTCTGTTTCGTCACGTCCATCTTCACACTCTGGCTTTAGGTTACAGTGCACGTGATCTTGAAATTTGGAGTAGTGATCCACAGAACAGTTGTAGAAACTGCCGGCAGCCTTTGGGGCCGGTGACTCTCAAACATGGAGGAGAAATATAATCTGAAATAGGTTATTCTGAGATAAACTCGGCTAACGTGGATCTGCAGACATGAGGTAGCAAAAACGAACATCGGTAAGGAGCGGTCAATCAGTACGTGATCTTCGTCCAGCTGGTTTGTGTCCGACTTTCTGTACTTGAACGTCAGTTTGTGATACAAGTTCACTCTGTTGGAGAAGGTCTGCTGGATGCTGACGAGGAGAAGCCGTCCTGGGGGCACTGTCAGTGTGTCTCTGAACGCAGACCTGGGGAACATCACTGGCAGCAGCACAAACCCAGAGTGCTCAGGCTGAATATGTTTGGTGTTACCAAGAGGCTGAGCTGCCTCAGTGTCCACCTTGACCCTGGATTGTTTACATTTGTGATCAACATGAAGTTTCCCTCTGATTTAACGAACGCGTCTTGAATGGACAGGTGGCTGCTTTCAATACAGAATGTAACTCTACCCTTACCCTTCATGTGTGTTTTCCACTGCTGGGGGCTACATCCATATGTTAAGCGTTGGACACGGACAAACACATTCCAGCCCTGTGGGACCCGCAGGTGGAGCTTACAGAACGATGAGGCATCTCTGCACACTCCATATACCAGTCCCTGGAGGGCTGAAAACTGTGGTAAATTGTTCTCACAGTCTGACACATTGACCTGCAGGAACATGTTGTCTGTGTTGTTCTGGTTCAGGAGATGGTGTGCACCTGGGCAGATGGCACTGATGTTCACCTGGCCGGAGGTCAGTCTGTCGTTTCTGTTGTTTGGTTTCCTTTGATCTGTAGTGATCAGGACACGCTGAGTAACGTAGGAAAGAATAGCGCAAGCCGAAAATGTGCAAATTGTACAGGTTTGTTGTTGTTGTTTGTTCGTGTTTTGTTTTGTTTTGTTTTGCCAGAATTATTGCTAGGGTGTTTTAGATGTCTTACGTGGATCAACTGTGAACAGTCTAGAACTTTTTGAAATATTAAGAGGACTGCCCAGAATGTAATATAAAGAAAACAACAACAACAACTGAAAACACCGATGATAATCACTGTAATTGATATAATAACAAAAAGTTTTGTTTCGTTGTTGTTGTTTTTTCCCCGTGGAAATGAAAACCATCTAAGCATCTTGCAGTGAATGACGAATTAATTAAAACACTTTCAATTTCCTACAAACACACACACACACACACACACACACATACATACATCACACACACACACACACACACACACACACACACACACACACACACACACACACACACACACACACACACACACACACACACACACACACACACACATTATAGTATTATTTCCTTACAATTTTGAATGTAAATGTAAAACCTTAAGTATTTGACGAAAATGTATAAAAAGAATAATTTGATCCTGATATAAAGTACAATATCATAATCCACTTTTTATGCTGATCTTGATGGATCATGTTAGTTGTTAATTCATTTATCCATCAGCTGAAAATCATGCGTAGTGTGGTCTCAAAACTTAGCGGATGTGGTGTAGCGTATATGGACTAGTCCGCACGCAGTGACGTCTTCTTGATGAAACTGAAACTGAAACTGATTGACATATAAAACACATCGCCCGTGAAAGTTATCACTGGGTCAGATTTTTACAAATTAATCAAAGGCTTATAACACTTGTAAACACGCTTTTGTTACAGCCAAAGAAAGAGTAAATGCAATGTACGTATATACGGAGAGATTTGAACCCGTAGTCGGAAATATGCATCAGGTGACTGAATACACATAGCCTACAACAAAGCACTGGTCTTTTCTGAACTGTGTTGTTACATCCTCTGTAGATTCAGAAATCAAAACCCGGATCTTAATCTGATATTGAAATGATAACCCTCACTTTAATTATCGGGGAAAAGACTAGAGGGCAAAGGTGATGAAATTTCATAGCTCTTTGTTATAAACCTTTTGACAGAAGAATTGAACCCCTCTCTCCCCCCTCCCCCCACTCCCCCCCCTCCCCCCTTAAGTTCAAATCTTTGCCAAGTCATTACTGTGATGACGGAGGAGTTGTTGGCCTGCACTTGTTTTCCCCCCACTATTAGATTGTTCGTCTTTATATTTGTCTGACTTTATTCAAGTTTAAAAGGCTGTGCCAGTCTTGAATAAAAGTTACTCTGAGTTAGGTTTCCTTATGGGAGCAAGAGCTATCCTACTTGTTTATTGTTTACTAGACAGCCGTTCATAAAAGAAATATATCAGAATAGATTTAACTGAAGAAAACACTGTCGTATCTTAAAGGAAGAAAGATCAGCCATAAACACTGACTCAATCAATGGGTAGTTTAAAAGATCACTTCAGTAGTCTCCAGCGGGTATAAAGGCAAAGGCGATGGAATTTCCAATGACAAAACGTACAGTGTATAAGCAATGAAGAAAAAGCCATCATACAGGGTGAAAGTCTTTCTTGAGGTAAATAGAAACTATTCAATTTATTCAATTTTGTTGATAGCCCATCCAACCACAGGGAAGGAGGGGGCATTGCATATCAGGTCTGTCACCTTGTCAAAAAAAAAAAAAAAAAAAAAAAAAAAACTCCCCGAACTCATGACCGACTAACTTCGATTAAACAAAATTCGAGGAAAGGCAGGTGAAAATTTAAACTACATTAGAGCGAGGAGAGATTTTTAACAATATTTCCCGTAAAATGAGAGGGAAGAAAGATTTTTCATTAAAAAAAAGCCCCGTGTGTTTTTAGGAGGTGTGTTTCAAAGTGTTGTATGAATATGTGTGGGTTTTTTTAGATGACTTGTGAGCTTACTTCAACGCAGTGACAGCCCTGATATGGCCCTTTGCGGTCGACTGGGCTATAGGCAACCTCACCTTGCCTTACCTTACCTTATCTTACCTTACTTACCTTACCTTATCATACCTTATCTTACTTTACCCCTCCTTACCTTACTTTACCCATCCTTTCCTTACCCTACACTCTCCTACCTTACCTTACCTTAACTTACCCTACCTTACCTTACCTTACCCTACCCTACCCTACCCCCTACTCTACCCTACCCTACCCTACCCTACCCTACCTTACTTCACCTCACTCTACCTTACCCACCTTACCTTACCATATCTTACCTTACCCTACCTACCCTACCTTACCCTACCCTATCTTACCCTGCCTTACCATCTCTTACCTCACCTTAGCTTACCCTACCTAACCTTACCTTACCCTACCTTACCTTTCCTTACCTTACCCTACCTTACCTTACCTTACCTATCTTACCTTAGCTTACCTTACCTTACCGTACCCTATCTTAGCCTACCTTGCTGTTGCTTACCTTACCATATCTTACCCCTACCCTACCCTACCTTACCTACCTTACCTTACCTTACTTTACCTTACCTTACCTTACCCTACTCTACCTTACCTTACCTTACATTACCCTATTTTACCTTACCCTACCTTACTTTACCTTACCTTACTTTACCTTACCTTAGCTTAGCTTACCTTACCTTACCTTACCATACCATTACCTTATCCCTACCCTACCCTACCTTACCTTACCTTACCTTACCTTACCCAAACCCTACCCTACCCTACCCTACCCCTACCCTACCTTACCTTACCCTACCCTAACCCTACTCTACCCTACCCTTCCTTCCCTTTACCCTACCCTACCCAAACCTTACCTTACACCTAACCCTACCCTACCCTACCTTACCTTACCTTACCTACCCTACCCTACCTTACCTTACCTTACCCTACCCAAACCCTACCCTACCCTACGTACCTTACCCTACCCTACCTTACCCTACCCTACCCTACCCTACCTTACCTTACCTTACCTTACTCAACCCTACCTTACCCTACCCTACCCTACCCTACCCTACCTTACCGTACCTTACCTTACGCTACCTTACCCTACTCTACCCTACCTTACCTTACCTTACCGTACCTTACCTTACCGACCTTACCCTACCCTACCCTACCCTACCCTACCTTACCTTACCTTACCTTACCTTACCTTACCTTACTACCTTACCTTATCGGAGGCAGATTCCAGAGTTTGATC
>CM031613.1:3154800-3180527 GCA_018398815.1 Conus ventricosus
TTTGTCTCCTGGTATATGACAGATCAACAATAGGGTCAACCAGCAAATAAGCACGGGCCATTTGCGAGATAACTTTCAAGCATCTACCGAGCATAGGGTTTACCCCTATGCTGCTATGTTTTCTTTCCCTTGGATGTGTGTGGCTGTTAACCCATGGAATAAAGAACAAAGAAAGAAGGCCACTTTAGCCCTTGGTATGGATGACACGTAACACATAGCATGCATCCTGCATGAGAAATCAAAAGAATGAAAGGGGGGGGGGGGGAGGGGAGCTGGAAATTTGATATTGACTGAATAGCACGGGGAGCAATCAAATATAGCGTCAGCTGGCACTCTTCAGTTGACTCTACTTAGGTAGGCAGCCCGTTCTGTGAACGAGAGCGTGGATTGTAAAGCTTAGTGCTCGGTTCCTAACCAAGGATACGCATTATAAAAGTATTCTTAATAATAATAATAATAATAATAATAATAATAATAATAATAATAATAATAATAATATATCAATGGTAATAGTGATAATGATAATAGCAATAATGATAATAATAGTAATAACACTCAGAAATGGATACTAAAGGTTTATGGTCAGTACACAATACAAAGCAACCCCCTGGAAAAACAGTTCAAACTTTCGGACTGCCCACACAATAGCAAGGCACTCCTTCTCCATGGTAGCACCCCTCCACTCTCCCCTGAATAGTTTCTTGCTGGCGTACGAGACTGGGAACAGCTTCCTGTCATGTTCCTGCATGAGGACTGCACCACCACCCGTGTCAGATGCAACGGTGCTGAGCACAAACGTCTTGTTAGGGTCAGGAAACCGTAGCACCAGTTGCCTGAATCAGCTTGTTGAGTTGCCTAAAATCGATGCACGCCCAGTTAGTGCCATCTTTCTTTTTGACAACAACTGGCGACGTGTATGGCGACCCTCGGACTCCCATATAACTCCTTGTTTCAACATCTTTGATGTCCTCTTTCAGCGACTCTCTGGTTGCATAAGGCAATGGGTAGGGCTTTGACCTGATTGGCTCAGGTGATGTCAACTTCACTTCATGCTGAATCAGATCTGTTTTTCCTGGAAACTCAGTGAAGATACTTGAGTACTCATAAAACAGTCCACATATTTCTGTTTGCTGCTGGCTGGTCAGTTGTGGCCCCAAAACTACACTGTCAATAGTTTCCTGGGATTTGAAATCATTCAGTTCTAACAATTCTTCATCGTTCACAGTTCTTTCTTCAGTGAAGATGCCACCATAACCAGAGGGTAAGGTGGCTTCCATTCTTGGAATTCAGCGGCATGTGCATATGTAGCTGGCTTTTCTTCCCGCTCAAAGTATTTCTTGTGCATATTTCCGTGGAAAATCTGCTTGCCTTTGATTTTCACTTCATAATCATTCAGCCCTTTGACTGCTTCTACAGGACAGGGTTCTTGCCACTGCATCAGCAGCTTGTTATTGTCAGTAGGCAACAGAACAAGGACTTTGTCACCAAGCTGAAATTTCCTGAGCTTGGTCTTCTGGTTCTTGATTTCTGGAGATTCCACTTCTTTCGTCCACAGTTTTTTCAGGATGTGCATTGGTCCTCGCACAGTCCGGCCATACAGTAGCTCAAAGGGAGAAAACCCAGTAGATTCTTGAGGGACTTCCCTGTAAGCAAACAACAAGGCATTGACACATCTGTGCCCTTGTCGTGGTTGGTCAGCACACTTCTTCAGCATGGCCTTTAATCTTCCATTGTACTTCTCTACCAGGCCGTTGCACATGGGATGGTAGGGCGTGGCGGTCAACTGGCGGACACTGAGCAGACGATCAACCTCCTTCATGCAGTCAGATACAAACTGTGTCCCTAAATCACTTAATATTTCGTCAGGCACACCCAGTCTACTGAAGATGTCCATCAGGGCGTCCGCAACGGTCTCAGTATCGATGCGTTTCACGGCACTGATTTTGGGATACCTGGTGGCATAGTCTACCAAAGTGAGGATGTACCAGTGTCCTGATTCACTGGGTGGCTTGATTTCTCCTTGAGGTCGACGGCCACCCTCTTGAAAGGTCTGTCAGTGGCATCTTCTCCATGGGTACCTTTGGAGTTCTTTCTTTGGGTTCAGTGTTCTGGCACACGTCACAGGATCTGCAGAAGCATGCAACATCGCCCTGGGTACCTGACCAGTAGAAGACTGCGATGAGTTGGTCTGTGGTCTTCTTGAAACCCATGTGGCCTCCAAAGATGGGCCAGTCATGGGCCAACTACATCACGGATATTCGTAGGCTGGCTGGAACAAGAACTTGGCAAGTGATCTGACCCCCATCAGTTACACCTTTTTCTTGTACTCTCTGTAAATGGCACCATTCTTCTTCACAAAGTGTTACCCCTGGTCATGGTGTCGGTTTTGTCAGCATATTTTTGCAGAGAAGGGTCAGCTTGCTGTAACTGGATTAGTTTCTCTCTGGTTACTTCTGGAATTTATGTGGACTTGCTGATCTTCAATGGTGTAGATGTCTCTTCTTTCACTTTCCTTTCGTTGATTTGCGCGAGTTGTCGCTGCACAGGTGTGCGGCCACTCAGGATCAGGAACATCAGCTGCATGGGCACCTTCAATACTGCAGATGATGACGTCATGAGGAGGACTGGGCAGGAACAAAGCATTCACCTTCCCAACAAAGAACGCTGTAGAAATTTCAATGTCAGCTGTGGGACGGCCTCAACACATCCACGGACACATCGTAGGTAGCCGTTCTTGCCAGTAAACTGTTTTTCAGGAACAATGTCCTTCTTAATGATGGCTTCACTGCACCATGTATCTCTGAGCACCTGTACTTCCTTATCATCATAATGTCCCTTCACCACAGGCATGACACTCAAATGATACTTGGCACGGTTTAAGAAGGAACACTGCACCAGTTTTTCATGCTGTTCAGGGTTGTAGTGGGCTTGACGTCAGGTAGATCGCCATCTCCTCGGCGCGGGTGTCTCTCCTGACTCCTTTCCCTGATGGCAACATTGGCAGATGTTAGGCTTCTTTTATCTCCACCTTGGCGCTGGTCTTTCCGGTTTTCATGACTGATGTGTGGAAGGCTGCGTTTATCTGAATACTTGGGCAGTTTGCATTCAGCAGCCTTGTGACCCAGGCGTCCATAGCTGAAGCATTTCAACAGTGGGGTCTACAAATTGTTCTGTTCTTTCACTAGTTTCAGGACCAGATATGACAAGCCATCATAGTCTTTCTTTCTTCCAGCCTACTCCAGCCATCTCGCAAGATAGTTTTGAATCCTGGTTAAGAATTGAGCAGGACTTTCGTTCTTCTCTATCCTTCTGGACCGGAAACGTTTCTGGAAGCCTTGTTCAGAAAAATCATAACTTCGAAGAAGATTCAGTTTTCAGTGATTCCTGTTTCTTTTTACCTTCGTTTCTCCACGTTCCTGTTTTCTTTCTACCTTTGCTTTCTTCTTCCCCTTTGTTTCCTTTTCAGTTTCCGTTTTCCTTTTTCAGTTTTCCTGTCTTTTTCCGTTTTCTTCTTTCTTTCCTAATTTTTGCTTTCTTTCCTCAGGTTTTTGTCTTCCTTCTTTCACTTTTCCCCTTTTTTCCCTTTTTCCCCCTTGTCTTTCTCACGCTTTCCGGCCTCTACGGCTTCCTGTCTCACTTTTCTGTTTTTTCTCTGGGGCTCCGCCCTTCACTTTCCCTTTTTCCTTTTTGTATTTCTCTGTTTCCTTTTCCCACTTCTCCGCCTTCTTTCCGTTCTGCCGTCTTTTTTTTCAGGCTGTCCTTCTTTATCTTCTGCTTTCTCTCTCAGTCTTCCTGTTTTCCTTTCTTCAGTTTTCCTGTCCCCTACACTCTTGTTTCTCCTTTAATTTCCTGCCCTTCTCTTCCTGTTCTTTTGGGGTTTTTCCCTTTCCTTTTTCCTGTCCCCGTTCTTCCTGTCTTTCTCTCAACTTTTCTGTTTTCTTCTTTTTCCCCCTTTTTTTCTCTCTTCGTTCTTCCGTTTTTCTCTTAGTTGTTTTTCTTTTCTTATTTTTGGGCTTTCCTTTCACGCCTTTGCCTCTTCTACATTTCTCGTTCTTCATTTTCTGTTTTTCTTTTCACGTTTCGTTTTTCTTTCTTTCCTTTTTCCCTGTCTTTTTTCTCAGTTTTCGTTTTTTACTTCTGTTTTTTCCCTTTCGTTCCCCTTCTTTTCTCACGTTTTCGGGCCTTTCAGTTCTTCTTCTTTTAGTTCGTTTTCTTTAGTTCTTTTCTTTTTTCTTTTCCCGGGTTTTTGGGTTTCCTTTTTCCGTCCTTCGTCCTTTAAGTTTGCCTTTTCTTTTCCTTCTTGCTTCTTTTTTCCCACGTTCTTCCTGTCTTTTTCTCTTTCCCTTTTTCCGCCCTTTTTACGTTCTTCCTTCTTTTTTTCTTAAACGTTCCCTGCTTTCCTTCTCTTCCGCTTCTTCTTTTCTTCTTTCCTTTTTCCCTTTTTTCTTTTTAATTCTCCTCTTTCTCGTCTTCCTTTTTTTTCTCTTCGGTTCTTCCTTTTTTCTTCTTTCCTTTTCTGTTCTTCTCTTCCGTTCTTCCTGTTTCTTTCCCCCCTTCTTCCTTTTCTTCCGTTCTTTCCTTCTCTTCACGTTCTTCCTGTCTTTCCTTCTCTTCACGTTCTCCTGTTTTTCTTCTCTTCACGTCTCCTGTCTTCCTTCTCTTCACGTTCTTCCTGTCTTTCCTTCTCTTCCTTCTTCTGTCTTTTTTTTTCCCGTTCTTCCGTCTTTCTTTCTCACGTTCTTCCGTTTCTTCTCTCGTCTTCCTTCTTTCTTCCTTCACGTTTTCCTGTCTTTCTTCTCTTCACGCTTTTCTGTCTTTCACCGTTCTTTTCTTCTCTTCACGTCTTCCTGTCTTCTCTTCACGTTCTTCCTGTCTTTCTTCTCTTCACGTTCTTTTCTTCTCTTCACGTTCTTCCTGTCTTTCTTCTTCACGTTCTTTGTCTCTTCCCGTTCTTCCTGTCTTTCTTCTCTTCACGTTCTTCCTGTCTTTTTCTCTTCACGTTCTTGTTTTCTTCTCTTCCGTTCTTCCTGTCTTTCTTCTCTTCACGTTCTTCCTGTCTTCCTTCTTCCTTTTTCTTTTCTTCTCTTCACGTTCTTCCTGTCTTCTCTTCCTTCCTTCTGTGTTTTCTCTCTTCACGTTCTCCTGGTTTTCTTCTCTTCACGTTCTTCCTTCTTCCCTTCTCTTCACGTTCTTCTGTCTTCTCTTCTCTTCACCTTCCTGTTTCTTTTCACGTTCTCCTGTCTTTCTTCTTCACTTTTCCCTCTTCCTTTCTTCCGTTCTTCTTCTTTTCTTCTCTTCACGTTCTCCTGCCTTTCCTTCTCTTCACGTTCTTCCTGTCTTTCTTCTCTTCACGTTCTTCTGTCTTTCTTTTCCGTTCTTCCTGTCTTCTTCTCTTCACGTTCTTCTTGCTTTCTTCTTTCATTCCGTTCTTCCCTGTCTTTCTTCTCTTCACGTTCTTCCTGTCTTTCTTCCTTCTTCCTGTCTTTTTTCTCTTCACGTTCTTCCTGTCTTTCTTCTCTTCACGTTCTCCCTTTTTCTCTTCACGTTCTTCCTGTCTTTTCCTTACGTTCTTCTGTCTTTCCTTCTCTTCACGTTTTCCTGTCTTTTCTTCTCTTCACGTTCTTCTCTTTCTCTCTTCACGTTCTTCCTTCTTTTCTTTCTTCACGTTTTCCTGTCTTTTCTTCTCTTCACGTTTTCCTGTCTTTCTTCTCTTCACGTTCTTCCTGTCTTTCTTCTCTTCACGTTCTTCTGTTTTCCTTCATTCTTCTTTGTCTTCTCTTCACGTTTTCTGTCTTTTCTCTCTTCATTTTCCTGTCTTTCCTTCTCTTCACGTTCTTCCTGTCTTCTCTTCACGTTCTTCTGTCTTCTTCCTTCACGTTCTTCCTGTCTTTCTTTTCTGTTTTCCTTCTTTCATCTCTTCAGTCTTTTCTTCTCTTCACGTTCTCCTGTTTTCTTCTTTAGTTCTCTTTCTTCTCTTCACGTTCTTCCTGTTTTTCTTCTTCGTTCTTCTGTCTTTTCTTCTTCCCCGTTCCTTCTGTCTTTCCTTCTTCACGTCTTCCTTCTTCTCTTCACGTTCTTCCTGTCTTTCCTTCTTTCACGTTTCCTGTCTTTCTCTTCTCTTCTGTTCTTCCTTCTTTCCTTTCTTCACGTTTTCTGTCTTTTCTTCTCTTCACGTTCTTCTGTCTTTCTTCTTTCGTTCTTCCTGTTTTCTTCTTCACGTTCTTCCTGCTTTTCTTCTCTTCACGTTCTTCTGTCTTTTCTTTCTTCACGTTCTTCCTGTCTTTCTTCTCTTCACTTCTTCCTGTCTTCTCTTCCGTTTCCTGTCTTCCTTCCTGTTCTTTCTTCTCTTCACGTTCTTCCTGTCTTTCTTTCTTCACGTTCTTCCTGTCTTTCTTCTCTTCACGTTTTTCCTGTCTTTCCTTCTCTTCACGTTCTTCGTCTTCTCTTCTTCTTCTCTTCTTTCTTCTTTCTCCTTCTTTTCTTTTCCTTCTTCTTCTTCCTGTCTTTCTTCTCTTCTTCCTGTTTTCTCTTCACGTTCTTCCTTCTTTTCTTCTCTTCACGTTTTCTTTTTCTCTTACGTTCTTCCTGTCTTTCTTCTCTTCATTCTTCCTTCTTTCTCTCTTTCACGTTCTTCCTGTCTTTCCTTCTTCACGTTCTTCCTGTCTTTTTCTCTTCACTTTCTTCTGTCTTTCCTTCTCTTCACGTTTTCTGTCTTTCCTTCTCTTCCGTTCTTCCTTCTTCTCTTCACGTTCTTCCTGTTTTCTTCTTTCACGTTCTTCCTGCTTTCTTCTCTTCACGTTTTCCTGTCTTCTCTTCTCTTCACGTTCTTCCTGTTTCTTCACGTTCTTCCTGTTCTTTTTCTTCTTCACGTTCTTCTGTCTTCTTCTTTCTTCTTCTTCCTGTCTTCTCTTCATTCTTCCTGTCTTCTTTCTCTTCACGTTCTTCTGTCTTCTCTTCACGTTCTTCCTGTCTTTCTTCTCTTCACGTTCTTCCTGTCTTCTCTTCTCTTCACGTTTTCTTTCTTTTCTTCTCCGTTCTTCCTGTCTTTTCTCTTTCGTTCTTCTGCTGTCTTTCCTTTCTTCACGTTCTTCCTGTCTTTCTTCTCTTCACGTTCTTCCTTCTTTTTTCTCTTCGTTCTTCCTGTCTTTTCTTCTCTTCCGTTCTTCCTGTCTTTCCTTCATTTTCCTGTTTTCTTCTCTTCAGTTCTTCCTGTCTTTTCTTCTCTTCACGTTTCCTGTCTTTCTTCTCTTCTTTCGTTCTTCCTGTCTTTTTCTTCCGTTCTTCGTCTTTCTTCTTCACGTTCTTCTGTCTTTTCTTTCACGTTTTCTGTCTTTCTTCACGCTCTTCCTGTCTTTTCTTCTCTTCACGTTCTTCTTTCTTCTCTTCACGTTCTTCCTGTCTTTCCTTCTCTTCCGTCTTCCTGTCTTTTCTTCTCATGTCTCCTGTCTTTTCTTCTCTCACGTTCTTCCTGTCTTTCCTTCTCTTTCTTCTTCTTTTCTTTCTTCACGTTCTTCCTGTCTTTTTCTTCCCCTCCGTTCTTCCTGTTTTTCCCTTTTCCCTTTCCTCTTCCTTCTTCCTTCTCTTCACGTTCTTCCTTTTCCTTCTTTCCTCTTCCGTCTTCTTCTTCCTTCTTTTTCTGTCTTTTCTTCTTTTCTTTTCCTGTCTTTCCTTCTTTTCACGTTCTTCCTGTCTTCCTTCTCTTTCACGTTCTTCCTGTCTTTTCTTCTTTTCCGTTCTTCCTGTCTTTCTTCTCTTCCGTTCTTCCTTTTTTCCTTCTCTTCACGTTCTTCCTGTCTTTCTCTCTTCACGTTTCTTCCTTTTTCTTCTCTTCACGTTCTTCCTGTCTTTCTTCTCTTCACGTTCTTCCTGTTCTTTCTTTCTCTTCACGTTCTTCCTGTCTTTCCTTCTTCACGTTCTTCCTGTCTTCTCTTCTCTCACGTTCTTCCTGTCTTCTCTTCTCGTTCTTTTCCTGTCTTCTTTCACGTTCTTCCTGTCTTCTCTTCACGTTTTCCTGTCTTTTCTTCTTTCACGTTCTTCCTGTCTTCTCTTCACGTTCTTCTGTCTTTTCCTCTCTTCACGTCTTCCTGTCTTTTCTTCTCTTCACGTTCTTCTTCTTTTCCTTCTCTTCACGTTCTTCCTGCTCTCTTTCTTTTCCGTCTTCTCTTCTTTCCGTTCTTCCTTCTTCTCTTCACGTTCTTCCTGTCTTTCCTTTCTTCACGTCTTCCTGTCTTTTTTCTCTTCCGTCTTCCTGTCTTCTCTTCTCTTCACGTTCTTCTGTCTTTCCTTCTCTCACTTCTTCTGTCTTTTCTTCACGTTCTTCTGTTTTTCTTCTCTTCACGTTTTCCTGTCTTTCCTTCTTCACTTCTTCTGTCTTTCTTTCTTTCACGTTCTTCCTGTCTTCCTTCTCTTACGCTCTTCCTTCTTTCTTCCTTCACGTTCTTCCTTTTTTCTTCTCTTCCGTTCTTCCTGTTTTCCTTCTTCTCTTCTCTTCTTTCCTTCTTCTTTCTTCGTCTTCTTTCTTTTCTTTTTCCGTTCTTCCTGTCTTTTCTCTTCACGTTCTTCCTTTTCTTTCCTTCTTTCGTTTTCCTTCTTCGTTCTTCCTGTCTTTTTCCGTTCTTCCTGTCTTTCTTCTCTTCACGTTCTTCCTGTCTTTTCTTCTCTACGTTCTTCCTTCTTTCCTTTCTTCACGTCTTTCTTCTCTTCACGTTCTTCCTGTCTTTCCTTCTCTTCCGTTCTTCTGTTTTTCTTCAGTTCTTCCTGTCTTTCCTTCTTCACGTTCTTCCTGTCTTTCTTCCTTCTTTCGCTTTTCCTCTTCACGTTCTTCCTGTTTTTCTCTTCACGTTCTTCCTGTCTTTCCTCTTCTCGTCTTCTTCTTTCTCTTCACGTCTTCCTGTCTTTCCTTCTCTTCACGTTCTTCCTGTCTTCTTTCACGTTCTTCCTGTTCTTTTCTTCTTCACGTTCTTCCTGTTTCTCTTCTTTTCCCGTTCTTCGTTTCCTTCTTCACGTTTTCCTGTCTTTTTCTTCTTCACGTTCTTCTGTCTTTTCTTCTCTTCACGTTCTTCTGTTTCCTTTCTTCTTCACGTTCTTCCGTCTTCTCTTCACGTTTTCTGTCTTTTTCTCTTCACGTTCTTTCTTTCTTCACTTTCCTTCCTTCTTCCTTTCTCTTCAGTTTTCCTGTCTTTTCTTCTCTTCAGTTCTTCCTGTCTTCTCTTCACGTTCTCCTGTCTTTCTTCTCTTCACGTTCTTCCTGTCTTTCTTCTCTTCACGTTCTTCCTGTCTTTTTTCTCTTCACGTTTTCCTGTCTTCCTTCTCTTCACGTTTTCTCTTCTTTCTCTTCACGTTCTTCCTGTCTTTTCTTCTCTTACGTTCTTCTTCCTTTCTCTTCACGTTCTTCCTGCTTTCTTCTCTTCCTTCTTCCTTTCTTTCCTTCTTTCACGTTCTTCCTGTCTTTCTTCTCTTCACGTTCTTCCGTCTTTTTCTTCTTCACTTTCTTCCTTTCTTCTTTCACGTTTTCCTTTCTTTCTTCTCTTCCGTTCTTCCTGTCTTTCTCTTTCACGTTCTTCCTGTCTTTCTTCTCTTACGTTCTTCTGTCTTCCTTCACGTTTTCCTGTCTTCTCTTCTCTTCAGTTCTTCCTGTTCTCTTCACGTTTTCCTGTTTTTCTTCTCTTCACGCTTTCCTGTCTTTTCTTCTCTTCACGTCTTCCTGTCTTCTCTTCTCTTCAGTTCTTCTGTCTTTCTTCTCTTCACGTTCTTCCTGTCTTCTCTTCACGTTCTTCCTGTCTTTTCTTCTCTTCACGTTCTTCCTGTCTTTCTTCTCTTCACGTTCTTCCTGTCTTTCCTTCTCTTCACTTCTTCTCTTTCTTCTTTTGCTTCTTTCTCTCTTCGTTCTCTTCTTCTTTCTCTTCACGTCTTCCTGTCTTTTCTTCCTTCTTCTTTCTTTCCTTCTTTCTTCTGTCTTCTTCACGTTTTCCTGTCTTTTCTTCTCTTCACGTTCTTCCTGTCTTTCCTTCTCTTCACGTTCTTCCTGTCTTTCCTTCTCTTCACGTTCTTCCTGTCTTTTTCTTCACGTTCTTCCTGTCTTTTCTTCTCTTCATTTTCCTGTCTTTTCTTCTCTTCCGTTCTTCCTGTCTTTCCTTCTTTCACGTTTTCCTGTCTTTCCTTCTCTTCACGTTCTTCCTGTCTTCCTTCTTCTTCACGTTCTTCCTGTCTTTCTCTCTTCACGTTTTCCTGTCTTTCTTTCTTCACGTTCTTCCGTTTTCTCTTCTCTTCCGTCTTCCTGTCTTTTCTTCTCTTCACGTTCTCTTCTTTCTTCACGTTCTTCTCTTCCTTTCTTCACGTTCTTCCTGTCTTTCTTCTCTTCACGTTCTTCCTGTCTTTCTTTCTTCACGTTCTTCCTTCTTTTCCTTCTCTTCACGTTCTTCCTGTCTTTTTTCTTCTCTCCTTCTTCTTTCTTCCTTTCTCTTCAGTTCTTCTGTCTTCTTCTTCACGTTCTTCCTGTTTCTTTCTTCACGTTCTTCCTGTCTTTCTTCTCTTCACGTTCTTCCTGTCTTTCTTCTCTTCACGTCTTCCTGTCTTTCTTCTCTTCACGTTTTCCTGTCTTTCTTCTCTTCACGTTCTTCCTGTCTTTTCTTCTTCACGTCTTCTGTCTTTTTTCTTCACGTTCTTCTGTCTTTCCTTCTCTTCACGTTCTTCTGTCTTTTTCTCTTCACGTTCTTCCTGTCTTTCTTCTCTTCACGTTCTTCTCTCTTTCCTTCTCTTCACGTTCTTCCTGTTTTTCTTCTCTTACTTCTTCTGTCTTCCCTTCTCTTCACGTTCTTTCCTGTCTTTCCTTCTTTCCGTTCTTTTTGTCTCTTCTCTTCCGTTTTCCTGTCTTCTTCCGTTCTTCCTGTCTTTTCTTCTCTTCACGTTCTTCCTGTCTTTCTTTCTCACGTTCTTCCTGTCTTCCTTCCGCTTCTTCCTTTTCTCTTTCTTTCTTCCGTTCTTTCCTCTTTTCTTCTTCTTACCTTCTTCTGTCTTTCTTCTCTTCACGTTCTTTCTTCTCTTCACGTTCTTCCTGTCTTTCCTTCTCTTCACTTCTTCCTGTCTTCCTTCACGTTCTCGTCTTTCTTCTCTCACGTTCTTCCTGTCTTTCTTCTCTTCACGTTCTTCCTGTCTTCCTTCTCACGTTCTCTGTCTTCTTCTTCACGTTCTTCCTGTCTTTTCTTCTTTCAGTTCTTCCAGTCTTTCTTCTCTTCATGTTTTCGTCTTTCCTTCTCTTCACGTTCTTCCTGTTTTTCTTCTCTTCACGTTCTTCCTGTCTTTTTTTTTTTCCCGTTTCTGTCTTTCCTTCTCCTCCGTTTTCCTGTCTTTTTCTCTTCACGTTTTCCTGTCTTTTTTCTCTTCACGTTCTTCTGTCTTTCTTCTCTTCACGTTCTTCCTGTTTTTCCTTCTCGCCGTTCTTTCCTTCTTCTTCACGTCTTCCTGTCTTTCCTTCTCTCCGTTCTTCTGTTTTCTTCTCTTCACGTTCTTCTGCCCCTTCTCTTCCGTTCTTCCTGTCTTTCCTTCTCTTCACGTTCTCCTGTCTTTCTTCTTCACGTTCTTCCTGTCTTTTCTCTCTTCATTTCTTCCTGTCTTTCTTCTCTTCACGTTCTTCTGTCTTTTTTTCGTTCTTCTGTCTTTTCTTCTCTTCACGTTCTTCCTTCTCTTCGTTCTTCCTGTCTTTCTTTTCCTCTCCTTCTTCTTCCTGTCTTCCTTCTCTTCAGTTCTTCCTGTCTTCTTCTTTCACGTTTTT
Source organism: Conus ventricosus (assembly GCA_018398815.1). Taxonomy (NCBI): domain Eukaryota; kingdom Metazoa; phylum Mollusca; class Gastropoda; order Neogastropoda; family Conidae; genus Conus; species Conus ventricosus. The sequence goes on from CM031613.1 coordinate 3,166,571, forward strand.
CCCTTTCTTCTTTTCTTCACTTTTCCTTCTGTCTTTCTTCCGTTCTTCCTTTTTCCCTTCGTTCTTCTCGTCTTTTCTCTTCACGTTCTCCTGTCTTTCTTCTCTTCTTTTTCCCTGTCTTTCCGTTTTCACGTTCTTCCTGTCTTCTCTTTCTTACTTCTTTTTCCTGTCTTTTTTCTTCACGTTCTTCCTGTTTTTTCTTTCTTCACGTTCTTCCTGTCTTTCTTCTCTTCAGTTCTTCCTGTCTTTCCTTCTCTTCACGTTCTTCCTGTTCTTCTCTTCACGTTCTTCCTGTCTTTTCTTCTCTTCACGTTCTTCCTGTCTTTCTTCTCTTCACGTTCTTCCTGTCTTCTCTTCTCTTCACGTTCTTCCTGTCTTTTTTCTCTTCACGTTCTTCTGTCTTCTCTTCTCTTTCTTCTTCTTTCCTTTCTTCTTTCACGTTCTTCCTGTCTTCTCTTCACGTTCTCCTGTCTTTCTTCTTTCACGTTCTTCCTGTCTTTCTTTCACGTTCTCCTGTTTTTTTTTCTTCACGTTCTTCCTGTCTTTCTTCTCTTCACGTTCTTTTTCCCTTCTCTTCACGTTCTTCCTGTTTTTTTTCCCTTTTTTCCCTGTTTTCCCTTTCTCTGTCTTCCTTTCTTCTCTTCACGTTCTTCCTGTCTTTTTCTTCCTTCCTTTTTCCCTGTCTTTTCTTCTCTCCACGTTCTTTGTCTTTTTTCTTTCCCGTTTTCCCTGTCTTTCCTTTTTCACGTTCACCCTTTTTCTTCACGTTCTTCCTGTTTTTCCTTTTTCCGTTCTTCCAGTTTTCTTCTCTTCATGTCTTCTTTTTCCTTTCTTCACGCTTCCTTCTTTTCTTTTTTCACGTTCTCCTGTTTTTCTTCTCTTCCCTTTTTTTTTCCTTTTCACCCCCTTTTTTTTTTCACGTTTTTCCCTGTTTTTCTTCTCTTCCTTTTCCCTGTCTTTCCTTTTTCACGTTTTTTCCTGTTTCCTTCAGTTTTCTGTCTTTTCTCTGCACGTTCTTTCCTTTTCACGTTCTTCTTCTTTCTTCCTTTTCCCTTTTCTTTGTTTTTTTCTCTTCACTTTCTTCCTGTTTTCCCTTTCTTCACGTTTTCCCGTTTTTCCTTCTCTTCACGTTTTCCTGTTTTCCTTCTTTTCAGTTTTTCCCTGTCTTTTTTCTCTTCCGTTCTTCCTGTCTTTCTTCTTTCACGTTCTTCCGTTTTTTTTCACTTTTTCCTGTTTTTTTCTCCACTTTTTTCCTTCTCTTCACGTTCTTCCTGTCTTTTCTTCTCTTCACGTTTCCGTCTTTCCTTCTCTTCACGTTCTTCCGTTTTTCCCTTTCTCTTCAGTTTTCCCTGTTTTTTCTTCTTTTCATTTCTTTGTTTTTCCTTCTCTTCAGTTCTTCCGTCTTTCCTTTTTCCGTTCTTCTGTCTTCTTTTCCGTTTTTCCCTGTTTTTCTTCTCTTCACGTTCTTCCCTCCCTTTCCTTTTTCACTTTTTCCCTGTTTTCTTCTTTCACGTTTTTCCTGTTTCTTTCCCCGTTCTTCCTTTTTTTCTTTCTTCCTTTCTTCCTTTTTTTTCTTTCTTCAGTTTTCCTGTTTCTTTTCAGGGTTTTCCTGTTTTTTCTCTTCCTTCTTCCTGTCTTCCTTCACGTTTTCCTGTCTTTTCTTCTTTCACGTTTTCCCTGTTTTCTTTTCTCTTACTTTTTTCCTGTCTTCTCTTCACGTTTTTCCCTGTTTCTCTTTCTTCACGTTCTTGCTGTCTTTCCTTTCTTCACGTTTTTCCCTGTCTTTTCTTCTCTTCACGTTTTCCTGTCTTTTCCCCTTTCGTTCTTCTGTTTTTTTTCTCTTACGTTCTTCCTTTTTTTCCCTTCTTTCCGTTTTCTGTCTTTTTTTCTCTTACGTTTTCTGTTTTTCTTCTCTTCACGTTTTCCCTGTCTTCCTTCCGTTTTTCCTTTTTTTTCTTCTCTTCAGTTTTTCCTGTCTTTTTTTCTTACGTTTTTCCGTTTTTCCCTTCTTTCACGTTCTTCCTGTCTTTCTTCCGTTTTTCCCTGTTTCTCTTCTTTCACGTTTTCCTGTCTTCTCTTCACGTTCTTCCTGTCTTTCCTTCTCTTCCGTTTCCTGTTTTTCTTCTTTCATGTCCCCCTTCTTCTCTTCTCTTCCGTTTTTCCCTGCTTTCCTTCTTTCACGTTCTTCCTGTCTTTTCTTCCGTTTTTCCCTGTTTTTTCTCCTCACGTTTTTCCCTGTTTTTCCTTCTCCTCACGTTCTTCCTGTTTTTCCCTTCTCTTCACGTTTTTCTGTCTTTCCTTCTCTTCACGCCTTCTGTCTTTTTTTCCGTTTTCCTGTTTCTTTACGTTCCTTCTTCTCTTCCGTTCTTCCTGTTTCTCTTTTTTCCGTTTTTCCTGTCTTCTCTTCCGTTTTCCGTTTTTTCTTTTCACGTTTCCTGTTTTTCCTTCTTTCAGTTTTTCCTGTCTTTCCTTTTTCCGTTCTTCTGTCTTTCTTCTCTTCCTTTTTCTTTTCTTTTCTTCTTTTTCCACGTTCTTCTGTCTTTTTTCTCTTCACTTCTCCGTCTTTCCTTCTCTCACGTTCTTCCTGTCTTTCCTTTCTTCAGTTCTTCCTGTCTTCCTTTCTTCCCCGTTCTTCTGTTTCTCTTAGTTTTCCTGTTTTTCCCTTCTCTTACGTTCTTCCTGTCTTCTTTTCACGTTCTTCTGTTTTTTTCCCTCTTCCGTTCTTTGTCTTTTTACGTTTTTTCTGTTTTTTTCCCCTCTTCACGTTTTTCCTGTCTTTTCTTCTTTCCGTTTTCCTGTCTTTCCTTCTTTACGTTTCTTCCTGTTTCTCTTATGTTCTTCCTGCTTCTTTCTCTTCCGTTTTTTCCCTGTCTTTCTTCACGTTTTTCCCTGTTTTTCCTTCTTTTCACGTCTTCCTGTCTTTTTTTCTCTTCACGCCCCCCTGTCTTCTCTTTCTTCAGTTCTTCCTGTTTTTCCCTTTCTTTACGTTTTTTCCTTCTTTTTTTCACTTTCCCCTGTTTTTCTTCTCCTCACGTTCTTCCTGTCTTTCCTTCTCCTCACGTTCTTTGTCTTTCCTTCTCTTCCGTCTTCCTGTTTTCCCTTCTCTTCACGCTCTTCCGTCTTTTCTTCAGCTTTTCCCTGTCTTCTCTTCCCTCTTCCTGTTTTTTCTTCCGTTCTTCCTGTCTTTCTTCTCTTCCGTTTTCCTGTCTTCTCTTCACGTTCTTTGTTTTTTCTTCTTTTACGTTTTTCCTGCTTTCCTTCTTTTCCCTTTCTTCTGTCTTTCCTTCTCTTCCGTTTTTCCGTCTTTTTTTTTCACGTTTTTCCGTTTTTTTCTTCTCTTACGTTTTTCCCTGTTTTTCTTTCTTCCGTTCTTCCTGTCTTTCCCTTCTCTTCACGTTTTCCGTTTTCCTTTTTGTTTTTCCCTGTCTTCTTTCTCTTCAGTTCTTCTGTCTTTCTTCACTTTCTTCTGTCTTTCCTTCTCTTCACGTTTTCCTGTCTTCTCTTCCGTTTTCTGTCTTTTCTCTCTTCCGTTTTCGTCTTTTTCCCGTTTTTCCTGTCTTTTCCCCTCTTCACGTTTTCCCCTGTCTTTTTTCTCTTACGTTTTCCCTGTTTTTCCTTTTTTTCCGTTCCCCTTTCTTCTGTTCACGTTCTTCCTGTCTTTTTTTTTCCGTTTTCCCTGTCTTTTCTTTTCCGTTTTTTCCTGTTTTCTTCAGTTTTTCCCTGTCTTTTCTTTCTTACTTTCTTCCTCCCTTTCCTTCTCTTCAGTTCTTCCTGTCTTTTTTCTCTTACGTTTTTCCCTGTCTTCTCTTTCCCGTTCTTCCTGTTTTTTTCTCTTCAGTTTTCCTGTCTTTTTTCTCTTCACGTTCTTCCTGTTTTCCCTTTTCCCGTTTTCCCCTTCTTCTTCTCTTAGTTCTTCCTGTCTTCTCTTCACTTTTCCTGTCTTTTTTTCCTTCCGTTTTCCCTGTCTTCTTTTTTCACGTTCTTTGTTTCTCTTCACGTTCTTCCTGTCTTCTCTTCTTTTCCGTTCTTGCGTCTTTCCTTTTTTTCACGTTTTCCTGTCTTTTCTTTCTTCACGTTTTTTGTCTTTTTCCTTTTCCCCGTTTTCCTGTTTTTCTTCTCTTCACGTTTTCCTGTTTTCCTTTCTTCAGTTTTCCTGTTTTTCTTTTTTCACGTTCTTCCTTTTTTTTTTCTCTTACGTTCTTCTGTCTTTCCTTCACGTTCTTCCTGTCTTTTCTTCTCTTCACGTTTTTCCCTGTCTTTTCTTCTCTTCACGTTTTTCCCTGTCTTTCCTTCTCTTCCGTTTTTCCCTGTCTTCTCTTCAGTTCTTCCTGTCTTCTCTTCTCTTCACGTTCTTCCTGTTTTTCTCTTCACGTTTTTCCCTGTCTTTCCTTCTCTTCACGCTCTTCCTGTCTTTCTTCTCTTCACGCTCTCCTGTCTTCTCTTCTCTTCACGTTCTTCCTGTCTTTCCTTCTCTTCAGTTCTTCCTGTCTTTTCTTCACGTTCTTCCTGTCTTTTCTTCTCCTCACGTTCTTCCTGTTTTTTCCTTTCCTCACGTTCTTCCTGTCTTTCTTCTCTTCACGTTTTCCTGTCTTTTCCTTCTCTTCCGCTCTTCCTGTTCTTTTCTTCACGCTCTTCCTGTCTTCTCTTCACGCTCTTCTGTTTCTCTTTCCGTTCTTCCTGTCTTCTCTTCTCTTCACGTTCTTCCTGTCTTCTCTTCACGTTTTCCTGTCTTTTTTTTTTTCACGTTCTTCCTGTCTTTCCTTCTCTTCACGTTCTTCCTGTCTTTCCTTCTCTTCACGTTTTTTCTGTCTTTTCTTCTCTTCACGTTCTTCCTGTCTTTTCTTCTCTTCACGTTTTCCTGTCTTTTCTTCTCTTCACGTTCTTCCTGTCTTTCCTTCTCTTCACGTTCTTCGTGTCTTTCCTTCTCTTCACGTTCTTCCTTTCTTTCTTTCACGTTCTTCCTGTCTTTTCTTCTCTTCACGTTCTTCCTGTCTTTTCTTCTCTTCACGTTCTTCCTGTCTTCTCTTCTCTTCACGTTCTTCCTGTCTTCTCTTCTCTTCACGTTTTCCTGTCTTTTTCTTCACGTTCTTCCTGTCTTTCCTTCTCTTCACGTTCTTCCTGTCTTTCCTTCTCTTCACGTTTTTCCTGTCTTTTCTTCTCTTCACGTTCTTCCTGTCTTTCCTTCTCTTCACGTTCTTCTGTCTTTTCTTCTCTTCACGTTCTTCCTGTCTTTCTTTCTTCACGTTCTTCCTGTCTTTCCTTCTCTTCACGTTCTTCTGTCTTTCCTTCTCTTCACGTTTTTTCCTGTCTTTCCTTCTCTTCACGTTCTTCTGTCTTTTCTTCTCTTCAGTCCTTCCTGTCTTTTCTTCTCTTCCGTTCTTCCTGTCTTTCCTTCTTTCACGTTCTTCCTGTCTTTTCTTCTCTTCACGTTCTCCTGTCTTTTCTCCTCTTCACGTTCTTCCTGTCTTTCTTCTCTTCACGTTCTTCCTGTCTTTTCTTCTCTTCACGTTTTTCCCTTTGTCTTTCCTTCTCTTCACGTTCTTCCTCTCTTTCTTCTCTTCACGTTTTCTGTCTTTTCTTCTCTTCACGTTCTTCCTGTCTTTCCTTCTCTTCACGTTTTTCCCTGTCTTTCCTTCTCTTCACGTTCTTCTTGTCTTTCCTTCTCTTCACGTTCTTCCTGTTTCTCTTCACGTTTCCTGTCTTTTCTTCTCTTCACGTTCTTCCTGTCTTTCCTTCTCTTCACGTTCTTCCTGTCTTCTCTTCACGTTCTTCTGTTTTTCTTTCTTCACGTTTTCCTGTCTTTTCTTCCCCTCACGTTCTTCCTGTTTTTCCCTTCTCTTCACGTTCTTTTCTTCTCTTCACGTTCTTCCTGTTTTTCCCTTCTCTTCACGTTCTTCCTGTTTCCCCTTCACGTTCTTCCTGTTTTTTTCTTCTCTCCACGTTCTTCCTGTCTTTTTTTCTCTTCCGTTCTTCCTGTCTTTCCTTCTCTTCCGTTCATCCTGTCTTCTCTTCACGTTCTTCCTGTCTTTCCTTCTCTTCACGTTTTTCCCGTCTTTCCTTCTCTTCATGTTCTTCCTGTCTTTCCTTCTCTTCACGTTCTTCCTGTCTTTTTTCTCTTCACGTTCTTCCTGTCTTTCTTCTCTTCACGTTCTTCCTGTCTTTCCTTCTCTCACGTTCTTCCTGTCTTTTCTTCTCTTCACGTTTTTCCCTGTTTTTCTTCTCTTCAGTTTTTCCCTGTCTTTCCTTCTCTTCACGTTTTTCCCTGTCTTTCCTTCTCTGCACGTTCTTTCCTTCTCTTCACGTTCTTCTGTCTTTCTTCTCTTCACGTTCTTCCTGTCTTTTCTTCTCTTCACGTTCTTCCTGTCTTTCCTTCTCTTAAACGTTCTTCCTGTCTTTCCTTTCTTCACGTTCTTCCTGTCTTTCCTTCTCTTCACGTTCTTCCTGTCTTTTCTTCTCTTCACTTTTCTTCCTGTTTTTCCTTCTCTTCACTTTTCTTCCTGTCTTTTTTTCACGTTCTTCCTGTCTTTTCTTCTCTTCACGTTTTTTCCCTTCTCTTCACGTTCTTCCTGTCTTTTTTCTCTTCACGCTCTTCCTGTCTTTCCTTCTCTTCACGTTCTTCCTGTCTTTCCTTCTCTTCACGTTCTTCCTGTCTTTTCTTCTCTTCACTTTCTTCCTGTCTTTCCTTCTCTTCACGTTTTCCTGTCTTTCCTTCTTTCCGTTTTTCCTGTCTTCTCTAAATGTTCTTCCTGTCTTTCCTTCTCTTCACGTTCTTCCTGTCTTTCCTTCTCTTCACGTTCTTCTGTCTTTCCTTCTTTCTCGTTCTTCCTGTCTTTTCTTCTCTTCACGTTCTTCCTGTCTTTTCTTCTCTTCACGTTCTTTTCTTCTCTTCACGTTTTTCCCTGTCTTTCCTTCTCTACACATTCTTCCTGTCTTTCCTTCTCTTCATGTTCTTCCTGTCTTCTTTTCACGATTTTCCTGTCTTCTCTTCACGTTTTTCCCTGTCTTTCCTTCTCTTCACATTCTTCTGTCTTTCCTTCTCTTCATGCTCTTCCTGTCTTCTCTTCACGTTCTTCCTGTCTTTTCTCCTCTTCACGTTTTTCCCTGTCTTTTCTTCTCTCCACGTTCTTCCGTCTTTTCTTCTCTTCACGTTCTTTCCTTTCTTCACGTTCTTCCTGTCTTCTCTTCTTTTCACGTTCTTTTCTTCTCTTCACGTTCTTTTCCTTCTTTTCACGTTCTTCCTGTCTTTTCTTCTTTCACGTTTTTTTCTCTTCACGTTCTTCCTCTCTTTCCTTCTCTTCACGTTCTTCCTGTTTTTCCCTTTCTCTTCACGTTTTTCCCTGTCTTTTCTTCTCTTCAGTTCTTTTTCTTCTTTCACGTTCTTCCTGTCTTTTCTTCTCTTCACGTTCTTTTCTTCTCTTACGTTTTTCCCTGTCTTTTCTTCCTTCGCGTTCTTCTGTCTTTTTCTTCTCTTCACGTTCTTCCTGTCTTTCCCTTCTTCACGTTCTTCCTGTCTTTCCTTCTCTTACGTTCTTCCTGTCTTTCCTTCTCTTCACGTTCTTCCTGTCTTTTCTTCTCTTCACGTTCTTCCTGTCTTTTCTTCTCTTCACGTTCTTCCTGTCTTTTCTTCTCTGTACGTTCTTCCTGTCTTTTCTTCTCTTCACGTTTTTCCCTCTCTTTTCTTCTCTTCACGTTCTTCCTGTTTTTCCCTTTCTTTTCAATTCTTCCTGTCTTTCCTTCTCTTCATGTTTTCTGTCTTCTCTTCACGTTCTTCCTGTTTCTCTTACGTTCTTTTGTCTTCTCTTCACGTTCTTCCTGTCTTTTCTCTCTTCACGTTCTTCCTGTCTTTTCTTCTCTCCACGTTTTTCCCTGTCTTTTTTCTCTTCACGTTCTTCCTGTTTTCCTTCTCTTCACGTTTTTCCCTGTCTTCTCTTCTTTTCACGTTCTTTTTTTTCTCTTCACGTTCTTTCTTCTCTTCCGTTCTTCCTGTCTTTTCTTCTCTTCACGTTCTTTTCTTCTCTTCACGTTTTCTCTCTTTCCTTCTCTTCACGTTCTTCCTGTCTTTCCTTCTCTTCCGTTCTTCCTGTCTTTTCTTCTCTTCACGTTCTTTTCTTCTCTTACGTTCTTCCTGTCTTTTTTTTCTTCACGTTCTTTTCTTCTCTTTCACGTTCTTCCTGTTTTTTTCTTCCCTTCGCGTTCTTCCTGTCTTTTCTTCTCTTCACGTTCTTCCTGTCTTTCCTTCTCTTCACGTTCTTCCTGTCTTTCCTTTCTTCACGTTCTTCCTGTCTTTCCTTCTCTTCACGTATTCCTGTCTTTCCTTCTCTTCACGTTCTTCTGTCTTTTCTTCTCTTCACGCTCTTCCTGTCTTTTCTTCTCTTCACGTTCTTCCTGTCTTTTCTCCTCTTCACGTTCTTCCTGTCTTTCCCTTTCTCTTCACCTTCTTCCTGTTTTTCATCTCTGCAGTTCTTCCTGTCTTTCCTTCTCTTCACGTTCTTCCTGTTCCTCTTCACGTTTTTCCCTGTCTTTTCTTCTCTTCACGTTCTTCCTGTCTTTTCTTCACGTTCTTCCTGTCTTTCCTTCTCTTCACGTTTTTCCCTGTCTCCTCTTCACGTTCTTCCTGTCTTTTCTTCTCTTCAGGGTTCTTCCTGTCTTTCCTTCTCTTCACGTTTCCTGTCCCCTCTGTACGTTCTTCCTGTCTTTTCTTTTCTTCCGTTCTTCCTGTCTTTTTTTCTCTTCACGTTCTTCCTGTCTTTTTTTCTTTTCCCGTTCTTCCTGTCTTTTTTCTCTTCACTTTCTTCCTGTATTTTTTCTCTCTTCCGTTCTTCCTTTTTCTCTTCTCTTCCGTTCTTCCTGTCTTTTCTTCTCTTCACGTTCTTCCTGTCTTTCCTTCTCTTCACGTTCTTCCTGTCTTCTCTTCTCTTCCGTTTTCCTGTTTTTCCCTTCTCTTCACGTTCTTCCTTTCTTCTTTCTCTTCACGTTCTTCCTGTCTTTCCTTCTCTTCACGTTCTTCTTGCTCTAGTCGTTTTTATCTTCAGCTGCCAGTTCTATTTTTCTTCTTTTCGGTTTCTTTGCTGCAGCCTTTTCCTCAGCCTCTTTAACATATTTCGGTTCATCACATGCAAGGGGGGTTAAGGCCCAGTTTTTTCCAATCTTCAACGTATTCCATGGTAATTTTAGACTAACGTCGGCAACCAGTCACTGAAACAAATTTCTTTCCAGTGCTCAACTACAAACTCAGGGAGCAGTCTTCCCTTTGACTCTCATAGCTCTGTAAAACCCTAATTGCTCCTGCGGACACAGGCGACAGTTTTCTTCACTTCCTGGACCTGCTCGATGCACTAACGCTGTACACACCTCTGTGTGTACGGAAACACCGCTGAAGACTTTCTTTTCACCGAACGTTTTGATCTAAGTTTCGATTCTTTTCAGACGACAGCCGATGCAGTACGTGACGGCGTTTGTCGACGTAGATCTGGACTGGCGCCTTGTTACGGCATACTTTGTCGCCCCCTGCACACTTTGTCGTCGGCGACAACTGTGCTGCACAGTTTGTCGTCCCAGCCATGACAAAAATTGACAAGTTGCACACTTTGTCCCCCTTACACACTTTGTCGTCACTTTTCATATGTGCATTGCTGCAAAACTTTGTCGCCCCCCGAAAGAAAAAAACCCTTCAGATCTGAAGTCAGTCGTGTACATGGACTCAGACTATTTAAAAAAAATTATTTTATTTTATTTTTTGTAATCCCAGTTATAAGACCGTACTTTACAATCTACATGGAAAAATTATGCGTGCGTGCATGCGTGCGTGCGTGAGCGCGCGCGCGTATGTGTGTGTGTGTGTGTGTGTGTGTGTGTTTGTGTGTTTGTGTGTGTGTGTGTGTGTGTGTGTGTGTGTCTGTGTGTCTGTGTGTCTGTAAAAAATATGTTCCACACGCTACAGACGAAACAACTGTGATGATCTTCTCTGAAATGTAGGACATAATTATGTTGCTGTGGGTCAACCGTCAAATCAAGCTGCCAACGTTCATTTATTGCACTGCACGCGCGCGCGTGTGTGTGTGTGTGTGTCTATCTGTATGTGTGTGTGTGTGTGTGTGTGTGTGTGTGTGTTGTGTGTGTGTGTGTGTGTGTGTGTGTGTGTGTGTGTGTGTCTGTGTGTCTGTAAAAAATATGTTCCACACGCTACAGACGAAACAACTGTGATGATCTTCTCTGAAATGTAGGACATAATTATGTTTGCTGTGGGTCAACCGTCAAATCAAGCTGCCAACGTTCATTTACTGCACTGGTTTGGGAGGGACTGTGTTTGTGAACCTTGCATTTCTTTCTTGGTATCTTTTGACACACCAAGAACTGTTCGTACTTTTGTGTACGAAACACCAGCAAATTTCTCTGTGACTTGCCTCCAAACTGTTCTAGACCCAGATCCGAGATTTTCACCAAATCTATGTTTTACTGTCTGTGGTGCCTCACTTTCAATCAGAACTGTTTTCCTCTGAAATGTACATTTCCTTCTACCAAAGAAAAGTCATGTTTGCGTCTTTGATACTGCCTCACGTACTTTTTTCCCACAACAGTGCGGTTTTTCTTTGGAACTTTGAACTTTCCTTTCAGAAGACGTCGAAGTATGAAATACTTATCTTTGGAAACGGATTGCTCTGGCGCTAGGGCAGCTGTCTTCCTGGTCGACTTGCTTTGCTTGATCCATGTTCTCATTCGATCTGGTAACACACACACATACTACTACTCCTCCTCCTACTTCTACTAGTAATAATAATGATAATTAATATGTGGAGGGATCTATTGTTTCCTCAGAGAAACCATTCAGAATATTTCTCCCCTGTGAACATGGTGTCCTAAAGATTTATGGATTGTAGGAGCGCGAGAGTGAAGGGTGAACAGCCAAACACACAGACGCATAGACAGGCGAACAGATATGTAGGTACGTAGACAGCATGCCGGCAGGCAGCCAAGCAGGTAGGTAGATAGGAAGACAGACAGAAGACCAGACAGAGAGACACACAGATAGATAGACAAACAGATATAGATAGATAGATAGATAGATAGATAGACAGACAGACAGGCATGCAGGCAGATAGGCAGACATACAGACAGGCAGATAGACAGACAGATACATCTATAGATAGATGATAGAGAGATAGGGAGATAGATAATTGATTGATAGATAGACAGGCAGACACACAGAAGATAGGTAGGTGGGTGGTAGGTAGGTAACTAATACGGGTGCTGGGTGGGTTTAGGTCAACGAACTGTCTAGAAAACTAACTTGCAACAGGTCTCTGACCAAATCAACAGTTGCTCAGAAGCTCCTGCCCTCCATTGTGAAAATTCAGACCCTTTTATAGGAGGACATATCCGGTCGATTCTTTCCAACTGCCCGACAAAGTATGCCGACAAAGATCCCGACAAAGTATGCCGACAAAGATCGCCCGACAAAGTATGCCGACAAAGATCCCGACAAAGTATGCCGACAAAGATCGCCCGACGAAATATGCCGACCAAGAGCGCCCGACAAAGCATGTTGACAAAGAGCGCCCGACAACGTATGCCGACAAAGATCGCCGCGCTTGTTAGGAAAATCTAATTTTCCTGCATGTCATCGTCAGGGTGTGGGGCCACACTTTCATCCAATCCCACACTTTCTCCCAACCCCACACTTTCTCCCAGTCCCACACTTTCTCCCAACCCCACACTTTCTCCCAACCCCACACTTTCTCCCAGTCCCACACTTTCTCCCTACCCCACAACTTTCTCCCAATCCCACACTTTCTCCCAGTCCCACACTTTCTCCAATCCCACACTTTCTCCCAACCCCACACTTTCTCCCAGTCCCACACTTTCTCCGAAATTCGGAGAATAATATAAAAGAGAAAATGTTTCATATTATTACACTGCGTGTATGATATGAAATATAAAAGAGATAATGTAGTAGAGAAAGTGTTTCATATTATACACTCTCTGTGTGCTAGTTGACTGAAACTCTCTCTCTCTCTTCTCTCTCTCTCTCGCTCTCTCTCTCTCTCTCTCTCTCTCTCTCTTCTCTCCTGTTCTCTCTCTCTCTCTCTCTCTCTCTCTCTCTCTCTCTCTCTCTCTCTCTCTCTCTCTCTCTCTCTCTCTCTCAGAAATGGGAATTAACGGACAGAGGCGAAATGAGAAGGGGCGAAATGGGAAAGGGACGAATTGGGAGGGGATGGGAGGGGGGGACAGGAAGGGGCGGAATGGGAAAGGGACGAATTGGGAGGGGAGGTGGGGGGGGGGGGGGTGGCAGGAAGGGGCGGAATGGGAAAGGGACGAATTGGGAGGGGAGGGGGGGGGGGGGTGGCAGGAAGGGCGGAATGGGAAAGGGACGAATTGGGAGGGGAGGGGGGGGGGACAGGAAGGGGCGGAAGGGGAAAGGTATGCCCTGGATGAACGGGGAAGGGGCAGATTGGGAAGGGGCGAAATAGAATAAGGGGCGAAACAGAAAGGGGGCAGAACGGGACAGGGGCGACATGGCAAGGGGGCGGAATAGGAAGGGGTGAAATGGGAATAGATTGGGGACGAAAGGGGAAAGGGGGTGAAGTGAGTGGGGGGGGGGGGGGGGGGGGGGGGGGGGTCGGCCCGCTATTGCGTGGGGCCGCTATTGCGCGGGGCCGCTATTGCGCGGTGACTATTGTCATTCAAACAGTCTCTCAAAACAGTGTAACAGAAATAGCCAAAGCCAAGAGACGCAGCCTAGAGAATACTGTGCTGACAATCATTCAAACGTGTTCCAAGTCGGGTTTTTGTTAAATTCTCTCAAATGTTCTTTCCCTTGACTACTTTAGTTAAACGACCTAATTTGCAACCAAAAATACCGACTTTGTGCGGGAATCCGGAATAAGGTATAATATACGATGCAGCCTAAGGTATAATACACGATGCAGCCTAAGGTATAATACACGATGCAGCCTAAGGTATAATACACGATGCAGCCTAAGGTATAATATACGATGCAGCCTAAGGTATAATATATACGATGCAGCCTAAGGTATAATATACGATGCAGCCTAAGGTATAATAACACGATGCAGCCTAAGGTATAATACACGATGCAGCCTAAGGTATAATATACGATGCAGCCTAAGGTATAATATACGATGCAGCCTAAGGTATAATATACGATGCAGCCTAAGGTAAAATCAAAGTAAGCCACAATGCAGCCTAAGGTATAAATACACAGTGCCACCTAAGGTATAGCATACGTTGCAGCCTAAGTTACAATGTACGATGCAGCCTAAGGCAGCCGCAAGCCGCTCGAAACAAATTTGTAGAGATTTCTTTTAATACCTTATTTTAACAATATATATATATATATATATATATATATATATATATATATATATATATATATATATATATATATATATATATATATATATATGCACAAACGCACACACACTTATGCAAACAAATATATAATAATGAGAGAGAGAGGAGAGAGAGAGAGAGAGAGAGAGAGAGAGGAGAGAGAGAGAGAGAGAGAGAGAGAGAGAGAGAGAGAGAGAGAGGGAGAGTTTTTACGTTCCGATTGTAAAGTACTCTTTTTTGTCTGTTTGTTTGTTTCTTTGTTAGTTGTTGTTGTTTCAACTGAGAGTACAAGAAAATCGAGTCAGAAATGTACGATATGACTTCAGATCCGAAGTTTCCTCTTTCGAGGGGCGACAAAGTGTGCAGCAATGTCACATATGAAAAGTGACGACAAAGTGTGCAAACTTGTCGATATTTGTCATGGCTGGGACGACAAACTGTGCAGCACACTTTGTCGTCGGCGACAAAGCATGCAGCACAGTTTGTCGCCGACGACAAAGTGTGCAGGGGCGACAAAGTATGCCGTAACAGCGCCTTCAAAATCGCAGTTCGTTTAGTTCAGGCTAGTGAATAATGTCTCTGGAATAAACACCAGTGTAGCTGGATC
>CM031613.1:3186012-3203512 GCA_018398815.1 Conus ventricosus
TCGCTAAACTTCATCCGTATGTTTGAGTCAGCTAGTGCTTTATTTATATCAGCTTAAGGAACTAAGTTTAGCTGTTATAGTTGAACTATAGCTGTGTGCTTTTGGAGTTTAGTTTTTATTTTTTTGCTAGCAGCACCTACAGCTAATGAACATAGGCCAAGAGCTAAAGACAAACCGCCTAGAGGTAAAGCTGCGGGTGCGCCTATGCCCGTTGCTAAGAGACCAACACTCGTTCCTGCTGATAGAGCACTTATAGTCGATGCTCCAGTATTAACATAGGTAACAGCATTAAAGGCAGCAGAATACCTTCGTTTGGTTTTGCTGTATTTTGAAAGGTCCTGCTCTAGTACTTGCTGCATTTGTGTAATGTTTGTTAATCTGAAAGTTTTTATGCGGGGCTTTCTCTTCCCTGCATCTCTGGCGCTGTAGGTACTTTTGGATAATGCTGAACAGACATGCTTTTTTAAAATAAAAAATAATTTAGTAATGTATATTTTCTAATCTGTTATCTTGAATATTTAGCTGCGCATCATATATTAAAAACAAATATACATTAAGGGTTTATCGACTCTTTTTCTTTATCAATTTGAATGTTTATTATGTCTCTGACAGTTCTCCCGCTTCCATGTAACTGATTATCCTCCGTTGACCTTAGGTCAATCCATAAACCGTATTTCGTTGTTAAATAATGATCAAGTCTAACGCTGTGAAGATGTAGATCTTTAGACACAAGGTCAACTGTTGGATTTCTACACCTCCCGCCTCCAAACAGTTTTCTTATTTCATCAAAATGCTGATAAGGTTTAAGCCCGCTAGCGTAGATTTGGTTAGGACTACCCTCAATTGTACATTGCACTTTTGTTATTTTAGGATTAACAAAATTTTCAGTTTGTCTTTCGAATGGTCCTTCATCTTCGCACAGCAATAAAATACCTTTAAGCGATCTTGCTGTGGCACTAAAACTAAAATTCCATATAGTGTCTGCCCTGCTTTTAGGATATTTAGAATGAAGAATCACTCTTTCGTAATATATTGCTAATTTTGACTGATATTGTTGCTCAATTAGCCTTGCTAAATTAGGGTTGCTAACAACGTCAAACTCTAACGAGATGTCAGAAATGCTGTACTTTGCTTCGGTGTCTGTTGATCTAATAACACGTTTGTAGTCATTAAAAGTTAGTTCATATGACAATCTGTCTTTTAATGCTCCTTGAAAGTATGGGGCATGCGCTTTTAACAACTCAAAATCTAGGGGTATGAAAAAGCGATTTCCATACGCATAACTTACGGCTACAAACCTTTTGCCGTCTTTAGCATCTGCGGCGCCTATTCTATGTTTTAGTGCTTCTTCATTTTCGATTCCTTGAAACGCAAGATCAGCCTTTCAGTCGCGGTTAGCCATAGATCAGAATAGGTTAAAAATATGTCTGCATTGTGTAAAGAAAATATTTCTTGCCCCTCAAGTTTTATAGAAATTTTCTTAACGATTGCCCGCCCCAGATTCTGTACAACTGTCCTGTTTGGGTCTGTTCTGAAGGCAAGATACTATTTAGAAAGTAAGACGCGCAGAGCCATGGCAACATCTCTTTCATCCGCTCCAAGGTCGAAATTAAACAGTAAAGAATTTGATCCGCATCAATCGTAGACGGACTTATTTGGCACAGTAATATTCCGCTTATTTTCCATTAACCGCCAAAGGGCTCCTTTCAGTCTACTATGCGGGTCAAGAATCGAGCCATATGTTTGGACATTATTTTATAAAACCAAAATAAAAAGTTTATTATGAAAGAAACATGGCAGGCCCCCCGATTGAAGGTGAAGAAAGATTTATGAAAGTTTATGATCCTGAGACGCATGAGTAAACGAACTCCTTGATACAGCATTGCGCTGCACGACCTCATTGCGGCGTGAATTAACAGAAAGTACGGTCCGGAGCCTATACCAAAAGTTTAGGCTTAGAACCCCCCGAATTTATAGCGACCGCTATGAATTTGAAGTAAAGATGATGGTCCATAGTTTGTAAGAAGCCGGCCAAGGACAACGCGTTCAGCATTACAACTAAACGAGACCCAATACAAGTTCTTATGCCATAGGAACATTTAGACAGAGACCCCTGCGAGCGTACAAAATCGCCTTGGCCCATAGCTAAAAACCAAAATTAGATAGGGAGCAGTTGCTAAACTTCAAAACATACAACAAGAACCTCCCAACAGATAGCCAAATACAAAACATGGAACTTCAAGATTACCTCAATCAAACCATCAGACAAAGTTAATGCAAGCAGAAACCAGTTTTTTCCAGAAGAAACAGCATTAAAAACTATACACAATCCTCCCGCTACCCATGCGAGAAATAACGGCCCTTGATCATGCTTTAATAGCAATCATAGTCGAATTAAACAAACCAAAAAATTTAGCAAAACTAGTAACTAGATGAGCATATAAAAAGAGAAAAAGAAAAACCGTTGAGGCTGATGACGCCAACTTAGGTCATGATATTAAAGAAAGAATAACCCAAAGACTAAAAAGACATGAACAAGAGAGATCAGCAAGACAGAAGCGTGTCTACTAACCGAGGAACACTGGCGAACTCAAGTGAGCAGAATAAGAGAAACTATCCAAAGAATTTTATATGAAGACACAACACTAAGCAGAAACGAATACGAACATTGTTTAGAGAGAAGGAGTCCACATTAGTAATGCGTTATAACGCCTTAAGGATTTGCAATAAGTATACATTGGTGATGGCTATTACGGGTGGTGGTGGAGCTGGGACCAGTGCCTGCACGCCATCGCCTCCACCTGATAAATCATAGGGTAAAAAAAACAGCCTTTGATCATCTGCGGGCATATTAAAAAAAATTAGCTGTACAGCTGATAGACTCTTTACCGGGTATATTAGGGGGTGTTGTAAGCCGGCTTTGTCTACTGCAGGCAAAGTAAGTAGCTTTTATGGCCGAGCACGTTAGGGACATTAGTTCTCTTAATAGTCGGGTTACTTTTTAGTAAAATAAAGAACCAAGGTAATCCTAGGAGGCCAGTTAATCCCAAGAACAAGTGCTGTCTTTTCATATCATTGTCGTTATTTTTTTTTGACTTCTTCAACGGCCCCCATCCGGGCTTTGGGCCTCGGGGATTGGATTAACTTCTTCTTGGGTGTTTGTTTACTGCGCTTGCAATATTACTGGCTCAGAATTAATTTCGTTTTTTTCCGACCTTTTGTTCATTGCCTGCACCTAGGATTCATTATTGAAGTTTATTATTGTACCTATCGGAGTCTAAGTCGAAGCCTCATGTATAAACCAGCGCCAACAGCAAAGTCTACTTTTGATTCTTGCGTATTTGTAAAACATTTTGGTACCTTTTTATACTTGCAGGTAAATCAACTGTATGAATTAATGGCGTCCTACTAATTGCTAAGTATTGTTTTTGTTCTTCAAAGCAGTAGAAAGAACTGTTATGCTCTAACTCGTTTTGTGCTTGCAACCCCAAGCAAACACCAACGTAGTACTAATAGATGATCGTTTATCGTTCTTATTCCTGCATTGGTTAGCCCATAGCAGTGTCTAAGATAAAATGTTTGTCCATGCTTGATTTATGCTCTTGCTCTATGGACCCGAGGTGAACAGTGTGTCTGGAGAGAAAGATGTTAAGGAGGATTCCCAGTCATACTTAACCTTTCTGTGCACGCCCCCAAAAATAAGGGGTGCCTAAGCCATGATAAGATCCAACTTATTGTCTAAAAGTCTACCTTAACATTAATATTGAATTCGTTACAGATCCTTTCAAAAGCCTTCATGTCTATTCAGTTTGCTAAATGGATTAAATAAACTGTTTGTCAGTTGGCAATGGTGCTTGCAGTTGTCAGTCAAAAATACGTCTGAAGGTGTAATAAAAATGAATCTGTACACTGACCTCACCAAAAGGCTCAGGATTGATTTGATGATCAGCATACGACACTTTCCACACCCAGTTGATGCACAAAACACAGCAAAGTTTAACTGGTTTCTGATAAAACCTGCCATCGGATTGACTGAACCACACTTTCGCGATGTAGTCTTTTTTAATAGGAGGTTAAGATATCTGCGTAATGGAGTACTAACCTTTACTTGAAAGGTGTCAGTCTGGGTCACAGAAATGTCAAGAGTATCAGTTTGTTATATTTATTAAGATTGGTAGTGCGACCCAGCAGAATATTTAGCCAATCAACTATTTGAAGCACTCATTTTTAATTTGTTTTTAAAAAATGTTTGTACAATAACAACCCAAGACCGCCTTTTCGTATATTAGAACATTCTATTGAAAATGAATGCGGAAAGCAGAATGGATGCGCTTCAATGAATATTTTACAAAGTCGTATGGTTTTAATATAAGTGAATCCAGGAGAATAATAGTTGGGGGGGGGGGGGGGGGGGGGGGGGGGGGGCATTCTAAAAGTTAACAAAATCAGGGGCCAAAGTTTAGCCAGTTACAAATACCTGATGGTTATTACGGGTTTGCTCACTAAAAGAGAGAAGCAATGAGTAACTTGACATTACTCTCGAAACTTAACAATGCGAATCTGAAAACAATGTTGACCTTCAAACCTGAGAAGAAGAAGTAGGTTACCATTTTGAATGGAGAGCTCGCTAAAATGTTTAGGTTTTACAACTGCCAATCAAGCCGTTCATAGTTTTTTGAATTTACAACCAAACAAAACTACTTTTGAGGGAGAAAATCCGCTCGATCTTGCAATACCTTCATAACTCTATGTTCATTTGGATGAGCAAGCACTGATGAAAACTTATATGATGGAAGGCCCTCAACTGTTTTAAGAGCTCTTCCATCAGGGAAAGCTGCATATTGCGATTATGAAATTATACAATTCCCTAATTTACAGTTTAAAAGATTAGTTTGTGGGAGGTTGGATCATTTAATATAAAAATTGCAGACAAAACAGGTAAAATCGTGAAATGTGATAACCTGCACATTGTTTTGGAAATAAAATAATAAGCTGTACTAAAAATGTCGCGTGGGCCAGAAGAACCAGGAGTTACATTAGCGCCTGTGAGTGTATAACTTTAGAATTAAAAGACCTTGCAGACGTTACAGACTTTGAACAGAATGGTGAGATAGGCGCTTTGTATGGTTTTGAGTACACTAAAGATGGTGATTATAAACGTAAAGAGGTTGGCGACAGCAAAAGTTTCCTAAACTAGAACAACTGCGCAATCTAGAAGCAAATAATGTTGGTCAGTATGAATATAAAATAGTTCGAAAACCTGACCTCAAATGGCACTTAGAACCATATTTAGAATGGAAATAAAATTTGAATTCATAAGCCCATTTACATTTTTGACCGTCAAAAAAATTTCAGAAAAGCATTCAACTCTGGCCCTTTACATGTAAGTCTTATGCCGGACGACAATAGTCGGAAAGAGATTGAAATAACGCCGTATGGGAAAAAACAGTACATCCTCCACAGAAAAGAAACGGTTTTAAAGAAAGCTTCTACAAAATTACAGTCTTTCCAAGCAGAAAATTAGGAGACACGTTCACAATGATATTTGAAATTTCTGTCTTTAAAGATGTGGAGAGGGATGGGGTTGTGGGCGTTAGTGATGACCTTATAAAAGGAATTAATATTAGCTGGCAAAACTTAGACGTTAAACGTCTTAACGTTACCATCGTCGTTCTTCACAATGGTGAGGATATTAAGGTTATAACAACAAGCAACAAAATCACTGTTGACTTAAATAGAAACAATCTTACAGAACTAAATTGGATTAATCTTACACATTTAGGTCTTGTAGGGTTTTATTATACTGAACAAGTTTTGACAGAAAGTATGATAAAAACAATAACTGGATTAGATTAAATTCTGTTATAAAACTATGGAGCAGTTAAACTTTATGACAAAAACTCCTCATTGTTCATTAATTTGTGGACAAACTGGTTGTGGAAAACAATATTTGTCCTCGACTTATTACAAACAGTTTATCGTTATAATTTTGATCACATTGTGATTTTCTGTCCAACACTTAAATGGAACAAAGCATATTATGATAGAAGGTTTATATGGACAGATGATAACATATATTTAGTTGATCCTAGCAATAAACTGAGTGAGTGTTTAGAACACTTTAATAAATTGTTTGAAGGAACGCAGACACTATTTATTATAGATGACTGTTCAGCAGAAAGAGACATAGTTAAAAAAAAGAACGCTTTGTCGAAACTGGCTTTCAGTGGAAGACATGCTGGAATAAGTGTGTGGATTTTATGTCAGAAATATAACTCAGTTTTAAAAGACTTTAGAGAGCAGTTAAAGACTGTAGTTTTATTTCACATGAAAGACAGAAACTCATTTGATGAATGTTTGCGTGAAAATGATGTTATTGAAAACGATCAAGAAAAACATAGGATTAAGCAAAAACTAAAATCTAAAACGTTTAGTAAATTAGTGTTAAAAACGGATAATCCTACACAGTAGTATGTTTGTAGGGTCGTTATTTTTTTGGTTATTAAAGTCATGCTTAGTAGAGAACGGTATTATGCCGCTTTTGGATTCGCCCGACGAAACCGGCCAAGGCCGGTTGAGAGCGGGGTGAGCCAAAAGCGGCATAATACCGTTTCTCTACTGTTATGCTCGACAATGACTAAACTATTCAAAAATCTCTTTCATCCCCCCCGTCAGTCACACAGCATTCATTCTTGTGTATATTATCTAAAGAATATTCTCGAACATACTCGATTATGCTTTTCTAGAATATTCTGCATATCAGTAGGTTTAACCAATAAAAATCATGACGAGCGTATGCGAATGTAATTCAGTCAGCTTCTACAACATTCTCGAACCTTCCGTAATGCATTAGCAACTTCCGGAAACCTGGTGAACATTCTAACATAATCTTGAATATTCCAATCGCATTATCAATCGATCCAAAAACAATACTGAACAATTGGGCATAGGTTCACTTTCCAAATGTTTTTTTTAAATCAACGATAGCACCACACTAAACCTAAATGAAAATACAAAGCTCTAAAAGCAATAAGTAAAAGGAGGCTTGCAACTCGCCATTATTGCTATGATGTCTTTCATAAAAGTTCCTCCTCCCTTGTCTCCCTTTTCAATTGTAACGCGCATTTCATCTGGGGAGATGGTCTTCAGAAGAGTTTCAACGCATTAACGATCTGTACGATTCGGGGCTTTAGCATCGGTGTTTCTTATTCTTCCACTTTCGCAGAGTCTGCCAACTTTGGCGAATAAAGCTTCATGAATAACATCTGTTGTAAAACAGGACTGCTCATTGGGAGTCTGCTTATTTCCCTGTTTGTCTTCTGAAGTTTTAACATTTACTTTTTGTGTTAGAACTTCAGCCAGATTCCAGTTCCTTCTTCTACCTTACTGCTTTCTTTGTTACCAACTCTTGTTCCGCACAAAAAGAAGTCCTGTATTTTTGCAGCGTGGATTGTGTTTTCTGAAATTGTTTGGTCTTGCAGCCATGCTGCTGCCTATCCAGTCAAGAAATGTTATTTCTTTTAGGGAACCCCAAATTCCGGAAGCAGTCCAAAAGAAAGCCTGAAAAAAGCTTGTTAAGGTGAAACCGAAGTGTCTGCCTGTGTTTGAGTGACAATAGCTGGAAGCGGAACCGCATTATATCTCCACGACTATCTTTGTTTCAATCAGTCAAGATTAAATGTGAACTGTATGTTATAGCTGTTAAAGCTTTCAGAACTGTGTGTTGTGTCTGTGCCATTCTTAAGTCCAAATAGTCCAAATACTCGACCATCAGCATCTAGTCATCTGGGTTCATGGATAAAAAACAACAACATTGAATGGAAGTCATCTAGTCTCTGGTATTTTTCATGTAATATTAGTGCAAATCTCTTGTTAATCATTCTGGCAAGAGAAAAGGCAACAGGTTTGCCAGCTTGTTGTCTTCTTTGCCAGCACACTAATTGATAGAGAAACTCATATCCACCAGCCAGAGAGAGATTCTCTTCTTCATCCCCGACCAGTTTACTGCCAAACTCTGATCATTCATTCGCTCCTTTACAGCGGTAAATGAGCACCTGATTCTGGTTTAAAAAAAGATGAAAGTTGGCGGGGAAAGGGGAGGGGCTGCGCCCTCCGTCATGTCATGAACCTCTGACTGTTTACTCCTCCACAGCCATTGAGCTATGGGCCTTTTTACAAACAGAATAAAAACCAGAACTGCTGCATTCACCTTTTTTGTCATACACAACACATAAACTTTAACACGAAATGGATGTATCATGGGGAAAAACATATTTCCATACGATTAAATCCTCAAGTGGGGTAGTTTAGGCTCGCAATATGTACTGTGAGTACACAAGATTCTGACTGACCAGCAACTGTATGCTGAGCCAAACACTCACTCAGACCATTAATCTTTGGATAACACAATCACTGAAGGAAAGATATTTATAGTTGAGGCTACATCATCAATTTTTATGTCGATCCATCTACTTATATAATCACAAACCACAACTGTCATTGTATTTTCTATAAATGGTTTCTGTTTTCCCCTAAAATGGTACATAATGACTGCAGATCTTGCAGTCAGTGTAAACACTCATTGTAGAGCCCTATACAGGGTGTGAGGGTGTTGACTGGCACCTGGTGGGAAAAGAGTGAGGCTGAGAAGCCAGTTACACCAACAGTCACACTCATGTGCTCTCAGAATAAAATCAGTAGAATGTAGACAGACTCCCATCCACTCCAGCACTAAAATTTTGTTTCACATTGGTTAGCTATAAAGCAGCCGATCAATGTGGGGTGAAGTAGGAAGAATGAAGAAAAAGTTACGTGAGATTAATGACAGCGTGAAAACATATGTGGCTTTTGAGAATTATCTCCCCATGCCTACGCTGAGACACAATGGCGAAAACAGATGAGACACAATGGCGAAAACAGATGAGACACAATGGCGAAAACAGATGAGACACAATGGCGAAAACAGATGAGACACAATGGCGAAAACAGATGAGACACAATGGCGAAAACAGATGAGACACAACGGCGAAAACAGATGAGACACAATGGCGAAAACAGATGAGACACAATGGCGAAAACAGATGAGACACAATGGCGAAAACAGATGAGACACAATGGCGAAAACAGAATACCTGTTAAAGAAACGCTACAACCACCAGTGTCTGTTCACCCCACCCCCCTCCCCCACCCCCGCCAAATTCCACTGTTCATTGAGAAAATCATGTTCATTTAAAAAAAAAAGATTTATACTTATGAGCAAAACGTATTCATATTTTCCTATTAAACCATGTTGCAAGTTCCTACACTCTTACCCATGTAGTTTTTCAATTATTCTAATCTGCAGCTTTAAAAAGGTATGAACTCGAGCAGGAGAGGAAAACAGACTAGGAAAAATAAACAAAGGTACCTCTACCCTTGTATTCATTCATTCAGTCATTCAGCTGTGGGCCTCAAATATATGGCGTACCAAAAAGATTTTCAAACCAGTAGATTCTTATAAATTGTATTGTATAAAACCCAAGTTGTTTGAAGTTCCTAGAATGGATTACAAGCTTCAAACATACCAGAAGAGCCGGAGAAACAATATTTTGACAGGCGGGCCTTCTGGCCTAATGCATCTCAGACAAGTAGCTCCAGAGCATGCCCACAGAAAGTTGCAGGCACTCTTAAGACTTACGTGGTACCGTTTAGTATCTTATCTTGAGAACTGCGGAGTAGCACCCTTCCCAAATCGGAGATGGTTGACTTCCGCAACCACCACTATAACAAGGAGGTGTTCAGTGTTTGCCCTCCAAAGCATCAGAGTACTTCACAGAGCTGGACCAAAGAAGTGGAAAACTCCACCGAGAAGGTGCTCGTGCTTTGTGCAGTGCACTGTGAAATTTCGTGGCCTGTTTGTCCGTCCTCCACCTTCCCCTTCCCCTCCTCCTTCCAACCCTCAGAATGGCAACTTCCAGACTCAGGGCTGTAGGTGGAAATTAGCTTGAACTTGTTGAAGAGACATGACTAGTTGCAGATAGAGACGCACACAGGCTAGGTTGAATCCCCACGTGGAGGTGCTCTGACCTGTTTCAGTTCTCGCACGTGCTTCTATGACAGGTGTGCGGTGTCAGGCCACTGAGCCACACTCACTAGAAAGTGCCGGGTGAGGAGGTGGGTGGGGGGTGACGGGGAGGGGCTAGGAAACAGGAGCTTATATAGTCAAGTCCTACACGAACAGTATCCTCTCTCCCAAACGAGTAAGCTAAGAAGACAAGAAGGGAAAAAGCTGTTCAGAAACATTATTATTGTCACGTCAAACTTCCTGGCGTATGGCGTATTTGAAAGTACAAGGATCTCATGGAGCTCTGCGAAACATTGTACATTACGTTGATAAAGCAAGCACTTTGTATCAAAACGCCTCGTCACTGAGGGAAATCGCTATCTAGCTCTTTAAGACTTGCAACAGTGGTCGAGTTGTGCATCCGCTGGTCTATTTTCATGGATGAAAGCAACACTTAAGTCCAGGACATCCACGTCCATATTAGTGGCACGATCTCTCGCTGTTTAAAAATCTTCTGGAAAGACATGTAGTTGAGTTTAACAGAACCAGTGTTTGGAGGAAGCGTTTGGTTTGTCAGACAATGTAATTATAATGCTGAGCGTAATAATTGCCCCCCATCTTCCACTTTTCCTTCTGGGGAACTACCCAAAGGTGTCTGAACTGATAGCCTTTGATTCACATTATAGACTGAATTCCCTGGTCTTTTCTTAACGACGTGACCGATGTGGCCATTGTTTCTATGGAACAATTGTGAGGTAGATGTTCAATTAGTTCCAAAGTGCCCTTTCCTGTGTCAACGACGACTTCTTTGTACTGGTAAAACGTACCTGTGCGGTCATCAGCCATTGGTGCCATGACTGTAGAACGCCTCAAAGTGGTCAAGGAATACGCAGAGGGATGGTTGACCGGACAAGCCAGTTAAAGAGAAAAGCATCATACAAACATGTCTGCATATTATGAGTTTCAGGGGACAGTTTGCAAGCTGGTTTACTGTTTTCAGTTTTGCCACAACAAAATATTATCACAGGAACAATGCGGTGTAGAATATAAGATGGCGTGTTTAAAAGGTCAATCAAGGACAATTAAAAGTATTGAAGTTCTCGCCGCTGTTGGCACTGGAAATAGACCTAAGTATAGCAGTCATGAGCGGGAACAGGTGGCACACTGTCGGTCAGAAACATCCTGTCGTGAAATAGATGTACTTTGGAGATGAACTGTACACATAGAGGTTGGAGACAGAAGAAGAACATACAAACTGAGTTCTAGAAATAAAGGGCAACACGAGAGTCGTATTAATTCAAGTTTATTGAAATTTACTAATCATCTTTGTTTGAATTCTGTCGTGAAATAGCTGTACTTTGGTGGAGATGAACTATACAAATAGAGGTTGGAGACAGAAGACGAACACACAAATTGAGTTCTAGAAATAAAAGGCAACACGAGAGTCGTATTAATTCAAGTTTATTGAAATTCACTCATCATCTTTGTTTGAATCCTGTCGTGAAATAGCTGTACTTTGAGATGAACTATACAAATCGAGGTTGGAGACAGAAGAAGAACATACAAATTGAGTTCTAGAAATAAAAGGCAACACGAGAGTCGTATTAATTCAAGTTTATTGAAATTCACTCATCATCTTTGTTTGAATATGCATATACAAACATGTAACATTAAGTGTAAAGATAGAACGTGACAAACTTGGAGAATTCATCAGGATCATGAAAGATTGAGTATCAATCATGATGTGACCATCTGTTTTTCTCTCTTCTTAACAGTCAGTCCCCCTTCATTCCTTTCCACCCCCCCCCTTTCTCTCTGAAAAGATTATGACTGGCGATCAGTATGAAAGTACTTAGTGCATGAGCAAAGAAGTGTCCGTGCGTAATGCCATTAAAAACATAGGAAAGACAGGCGGTAACATGAAGCTTTTAGGGAAAGAAATATCTTTAAAAAGTAGAAAGAAACTCGTGGAGAGCGTGGCAGCAGAGAGTCCTCAGAAGAGAAGCCCCTTTCAAGCAAGTGTTTCGGCCCTTATCTCCTGACACTCTAGGGGGGTTGGGCCACACCCGGTTCATGACTCCGGATGTCCCTCTGCTGCCCCTTTTTTGTTTCCCCATCTTGGGACGAGCCATGGCTGGGATTCGAACCCATGACCCTCTGGTAATGCTCATTTCCACTTAATGACTCGCGCTTTAACCACTGAGCCACAGGGACACCTGATATTTGTAGGGAAATTAAGCCTTATGAAGTTCACTTTTGTTCCTCCTTGACTAGATCCAGCTTGAACACCTCTCTGCCGCTTCTGCCATTGCTTTCAGGGCTCTGGTTTTTTCCTTCCCTGCAACTGAGAGCTGTTTCATGAGGCTGTATGCGGACGTTCCTACAAATCCCCAAGCTCCAATTTCTGCAGTGAGGACTTTGACCAGATAGCCTTCTCTCCTCAGGCTGTTTGCCAGATCAGCATACTTTTCAGTCTTGTAGATTTGAGCTGCCTCCATTCTGTTTTCATATGGCACCGTGAGCTCGATCATGATCAGCTGCTTGGTTGACTTAGAGTGGACTACTATGTCTGGTCTCATGCCACTCTTGCTGATGATCTCTGGGTGACTCTTCCATTCTGGGAGGTCTGCAGTGCACTCCCAGTCATCTGCCCCGTCCAGCAGACTCTGCCTGCATGTTTCGAGTGGCACTGTTGTTCTTGGCCATGATTTGCTGCCTCCTGCCGTGAAGAATGTTGCGGGTGCTTTTGGAGTCCCGATTCGCCCTTTTGTGGTGTTGGTACTAGCCCAGACTACTTGTACAATCTCTTTGAGCACTTGGTTGTGCCTCCATGTGTACCTTCCTTGAGCCAGGGCTACTTTACATGAGCTTAGAACATGCTCCACGGTTTGTTTTTCATGGCAGAGGGGGCATGCAGGATCGTCTGTTTTCCCCCACTTCATCAGGTTTGCATTTGAAGGCAGAAGGTCATATGCAGATCTGAGAATGAAGCTGATCCTGAGAGGGGCCATGTGCCAAATGTCATTCCAAGTGAGACGTCTTTGGAGTGCATTCTCCCACGTTGTCCATTGCCCTTGCTGGCTCTGCTGGACTGCTTTTTGGAGTCTGCAAAAAGGAGAATAGTAAGAAAACTGCATGAAAATAGAGCAGCTGGAAGGAGAGACATGCAAAAACAGTAAGTATCAGGACCATAGGCTACGAGTTGGTAAATCGGGGCATTCAACACTATATCAAGCAAGTTCTTTTAAAGCAAGCAAACAAACAAGCAACCAAAAAAAAAATAATAAAGAAACAATGCTTTCAAGTCATCTTTTAAGCATGAGTACTGTTAGGTGACGTCAGATTCATGTGCCTTAATTACTAATCAGCTAGTGTCTTGATGTTATCACACATAGAACGTTAGTTCAGACATGTCGACGATCAGTATCACCATTAACAATGAATGCAATCGCAGAGGTGTAAGAGGAAATGGTATGAAGTTCGTGATCCCGGAATTAGACGCTGTTGTGCTATGAAAAGTGCAGTCATCTGCATTTGTCAATGATGTGCTTCACGACCTTATTGCCACGTGTGCGCTGTAAATGGCTCACACTAAGAGTTGAACAGAATTATAAGTGCAACCGTTGGACCATCTAAGAAAACAGTGAATGGCGCCAAATATCTTCATAAATGCTTCATATGTAAAATCACCCACCGTGGAAAGCTGTAAAAATCGAAGTAACAACCTGAAAAGAGACAGAGCTTCTTGCGGTATATTTAGTATTTTCTTGAATGGGCCACAAGAAGAACCTGTCCCTATTCAGGAAAAGCCAGGCAGCAAACACGAAAGGGTAGATATGAAGCATTGGGATTTCCAGACATATTGGGTCGTGCGGCATCTTCTAGCCCATAGATAACAACATTAAGTGTGGGAACTCTGCAGCGCTCGTCTATCTGTAGACCATCAGGATATGTCTTGTAAACATACAACGAACATTGAGACTGGAAAAAAGGAAATTCTGACAAAAAGTGTTTGAAAGGATAAAATCGATGTCACATCTCTTCATCATTTCAGATGTAAATTACCCACCTTCACCAACTCCAAGGAATGAAATTTCAGTTGAGAAAAAACTGTTAAAAGAACATAGACTGCGAAACAAATGTAAAATATGAATTACATATCATGGATGTGAACAGTTCAAACCAAATATTCTGCCCCATGACACTAAACTGTTCAAATTACTTAACAACGAAACTCGTTTTTCTTCATATATAGTACTTTTACATAGCAGTTCTGTACTACTATTTTTACATTTGACATTAGCCTCTAACTGCCTCGTTAAAGTAGTTCATGACTTACTTATAAAGATTTCTTTTGTTTCTATTAAGACATCTGAGAAATATCAAATTTGCGCTCCAAACTCTGCGGTATTTGGACTTCTCATAAGATCACACGGAATGTGGGAGGATAATGCTTTCAATGGCGTAACGGACTGTCTGACTATTACTGTTTTGTGGCATTCCGGGTATACCACCTGCCGACCGAATTTCAAGAACACAGAGCAATAAATCATGACCTATTAGGAGACTAAATTCATTCCTGATAATACCCATCCCATAGAAAGGAATCTCAAGTACACATGTGATCAAATATTTTAAGGAGGAAAGCAACAACACGATAAATAGCTACAAAAAGAAAAAACAACAAACAAAAGCAAAACGGTTTTGAATGATTTTAATGTATAGATATATGTTTATGGACTAGAACATAACGTCAGCACATTCTTTATCAAATACAAAACTAGCAAAACCCTTCGCTTTGCAGACAATATCGATGGCCCGGCAGACACTGAATAAGTACTCGCCGAGCTTGTTAAAAGAGTGGATGGACACATGACAAAAATATGGCACGAAAATCGTCGCCGAGAAGATCAAGTTAACTGCCAGCCACAACATAGCCATCACTACTGATGTAAGTCAATGCACTAAGATGGGACCGTTCAACAAGAAAAAAAACCCCAAACAAACAAGAAAATCGATGGACTGACAATGTTTTTCAGAATGGACAGGTAAAACCATTTGCAAAGACGCACAACCGACGGAGGCGGAAAAACGTGGTGAACGGTTATTCAACGCAGCTCTCAAAGACGCACAACCGACGGAGGCGGAAAAACGTGGTGAACGGTTATTCAACGCAGCTCTCAAAGACGCACAACCGACGGAGGCGGAAAAACGTGGTGAACGGTTATTCAACGCAGCTCTCAAAGACGCACAACCGACGGAGGCGGAAAAACGTGGTGAACGGTTATTCAACGCAGCTCTCAAAGACGCACAACCGACGGAGGCGGAAAAACGTGGTGAACGGTTATTCAACGCAGCTCTCAAAGACGCACAACCGACGGAGGCGGAAAAACGTGGTGAACGGTTATTCAACGCAGCTCTCAAAGACGCACAACCGACGGCGGCGGAAAAACGTGGTGAACGGTTATTCAACGCAGCTCTCAAAGACGCACAACCGACGGAGGCGGAAAAACGTGGTGAACGGTTATTCAACGCAGCTCTCAAAGACGCACAACCGACGGAGGCGGAAAAACGTGGTGAACGGTTATTCAACGCAGCTCTCAAAGACGCACAACCGACGGAGGCGGAAAAACGTGGTGAACGGTTATTCAACGCAGCTCTCAAAGACGCACAACCGACGGCGGCGGAAAAACGTGGTGAACGGTTATTCAACGCAGCTCTCAAAGACGCACAACCGACGGCGGCGGAAAAACGTGGTGAACGGTTATTCAACGCAGCTCTCAAAGACGCACAACCGACGGAGGCGGAAAAACGTGGTGAACGGTTATTCAACGCAGCTCTCAAAGACGCACAACCGACGGAGGCGGAAAAACGTGGTGAACGGTTATTCAACGCAGCTCTCAAAGACGCACAACCGACGGAGGCGGAAAAACGTGGTGAACGGTTATTCAACGCAGCTCTCAAAGACGCACAACCGACGGAGGCGGAAAAACGTGGTGAACGGTTATTCAACGCAGCTCTCAAAGACGCACAACCGACGGCGGCGGAAAAACGTGGTGAACGGTTATTCAACGCAGCTCTCAAAGACGCACAACCGACGGCGGCGGAAAAACGTGGTGAACGGTTATTCAACGCAGCTCTCAAAGACGCACAACCGACGGAGGCGGAAAAACGTGGTGAACGGTTATTCAACGCAGCTCTCAAAGACGCACAACCGACGGAGGCGGAAAAACGTGGTGAACGGTTATTCAACGCAGCTCTCAAAGACGCACAACCGACGGAGGCGGAAAAACGTGGTGAACGGTTATTCAACGCAGCTCTCAAAGACGCACAACCGACGGAGGCGGAAAAACGTGGTGAACGGTTATTCAACGCAGCTCTCAAAGACGCACAACCGACGGAGGCGGAAAAACGTGGTGAACGGTTATTCAACGCAGCTCTCAAAGACGCACAACCGACGGAGGCGGAAAAAACGTGGTGAACGGTTATTCAACGCAGCTCTCAAAGACGCACAACCGACGGAGGCGGAAAAACGTGGTGAACGGTTATTCAACGCAGCTCTCAAAGACGCACAACCGACGGAGGCGGAAAAACGTGGTGAACGGTTATTCAACGCAGCTCTCAAAGACGCACAACCGACGGAGGCGGAAAAACGTGGTGAACGGTTATTCAACGCAGCTCTCAAAGACGCACAACCGACGGAGGCGGAAAAACGTGGTGAACGGTTATTCAACGCAGCTCTCAAAGACGCACAACCGACGGAGGCGGAAAAACGTGGTGAACGGTTATTCAACGCAGCTCTCAAAGACGCACAACCGACGGAGGCGGAAAAACGTGGTGAACGGTTATTCAACGCAGCTCTCAAAGACGCACAACCGACGGAGGCGGAAAAACGTGGTGAACGGTTATTCAACGCAGCTCTCAAAGACGCACAACCGACGGAGGCGGAAAAACGTGGTGAACGGTTATTCAACGCAGCTCTCAAAGACGCACAACCGACGGAGGCGGAAAAACGTGGTGAATGGTTATTCAACGCAGCTCTCCAGTAATACTTCATGGAGCTAATCCGCATACTTCCAAAATTTGCCGGACCGGTAGTCGATTCACGGGGTTTCTTAAAAACGGAGTGAAAAGTACTTTTTTGATGGTGTAATGTTATATGTACGAATGTTTTTGCTCGAAATTCAACATTTTTAACAATACAGATTGGAGATTGCCGTGTGTTCGTGCATGGCACCTTTTCTATTTTATGATACATACAAAATTTGTGGAAAGGATTTTGCCAAGAGCCTTTCATTGTTCTTAAATATAGTTTTGTGCTCACCATGTAGGTCAACAGAAAGTGACACGTATTTGACTGTTAACATTATTGTCCGAGTTTTTCGGATAATTGATGTAATCATAATCTACGTCATGCTTGGAATTTGAATGTGGCAGGCTTAACTGGGTTAATCCCCT
>CM031613.1:3211012-3219845 GCA_018398815.1 Conus ventricosus
AAAAGTTTCTAAAATGTCATAACAGATAGATGGCACAGAATACATTACGCAAGATTTAGGTTGAGAACTTTAGGTTTTAATGCGAACAAAAGATGGTTTGAATGTGAAACATCCACAAAATCTATTTGTCCTGCATGGAGACACATTATTGATGACGAAGAACACTTTATGTCCCACTGTACTGCTTATAATGAAGTTCACTTTTCCAATTAGATATAGCGAAAAGACAAAATGTTGCTGTCGTGTTATCATCAGATGATGAGCTTGTAATTAAATCAGTTGCGAAATTCATCGCAAAAGCATTGAAAATTAGACAGATGGAGGATAGTGAAATTTAAAATAATGCATTATAAGAGATATCTGAATGAATATTGTCATTCATCGCAAGTGGAAGAGATCAGTAAGATACATTGTCATCATTTGATCGAGTGGATGGTCGAGTCAGTCTTAAGGGTTTTTTTTTTGTTTTTGTTTTTTAATTGCATTAATCCTGTGTGTGAGAACATAAGGAAATGTTATGAATTTATTTGTTTTTAACCTTCGGTTTGGTGCACACTAGGAATGAATGTGTAGTATTTGTTTGCAGGAAAGAAACAGGGAAATGTTGTTGTTCTGTTACCTCTCCCCCCTTGTCAAAAGACCTCTTTGGTAATGACAATAAAATATCAAAGTGTCAAAAGTCTCTCTCTCTCTCTCTCTCTCTCTCTCTCTCTCTCTCTCTCTCTCTCTCTCTTCTCTCTCTCTCTCTCTCTCTCGCTGTGTGTGTGTGTGTGTGTGTGTGTGTGTGTGTGTGTGTGTGTGTGTGTGTGTGTGTGTGTGTGTGTGTGTGTGTGTGTGTGTGTGTGTGTGCGTGCGTGTGTGTGTTCGTGTTCGTGTTCGTGTTCGTGTGTATGTGTGTGCCTCTGTTTCCCTCTCTCTGTCTCTGTCTCTGTCTTTCTGCCTGTCTGTCTCTCTCTCGCTCTCGCTCTCTCTCTCTCTTTGTGTGTGTGTGTGTGTGTGTGTGTGTGTGTGTGTGTGTGTGTGTGTGTGTGTGTGTGTGGTGTGTGTGTGTGTGTGTGTGTGTGTGTGTGTGTGTGTGATTGCACTCGGCACGAGCGTGCTTTTATCATTGTTTCTGCACCCGCGCAATACAAAATTTCTTGAAGCGATCTTCCTGCCAATGCCCCACTGAGAGAATGAATGTATTACATTGTGTACAGTAAAGAAATCTATTGTTTCCTATGTGCATTGCTTTCATTGCCTGTTGACTTTTGCCTTAGGCCTTAGCTCTCTACCTGTTGCACAAAGAGAGGTATTGATTTTGTTTCAGTCGACAAAGAGAGAGAGAGAGAGAGAGAGAGAGAGAGAGAGAGAGAGAGAGAGAGAGAGAGAGAGAGAGAGAGAATGTTAATATGTGTGGCTCTGAGTACGTCTGTGTCTGTACGCGTTTGTTCGTATGTGCGCACTGTGTGTATGTGTGCGTGCGTGCGTGCGTGCGTGCGTGCGTGCGTGCGTGTGTGTGTGTGTGTGTGTGTGTGTGTGTGTGTGTGTGTGTGTGTGTGTGTGTGTGTGTGTGTGTGTGTGTGTGTGTGTGTGTGTGTGTGTGTGTGTATGCGCGCGCGCGCATAAGAAAGTAATGTTAGTATAACAGAAAGGTGAAGGAGAATTATAAACTGGTTCCGGTCAGTCAACGTTGGGGAAGACATTTTGGTTCCTTGTTTGTTCTGTGTGCTCTGTGCTGTCTTATCCACCAGGCGATTTGGTGTCGTAAGCAGCTCTGTGCTGTCTTATCCACCAGGCGATTTGGTGTCGTAAGCAGCTCTGTGCTGTCTTAGCCACCAGGCGATTTGGTGTCGTAAGCAGCTCTGTGCTGTCTTATCCACCAGGCGATTCGGTGTCGTAAGCAGCTCTGTGCTGTCTTATCCACCAGGCGATTTGGTATCGTAAGCAGCTCTGTGCTGTCTTATCCACCAGGCGATTCGGTGTCGTAAGCAGCTCTGTGCTGTCTTATCCACCAGGCGATTTGGTGTCGTAAGCAGCTCTGTGCTGTCTTATCCACCAGGCGATTCAGTGTCGTAAGCAGCTCTGTGCTGTCTTATCCACCAGGCGATTTGGTGTCGTAAGCAGCTCTGTGCTGTCTTATCCACCAGGCGATTTGGTGTCGTAAGCAGCTCTGTGCTGTCTTATCCACCAGGCGATTTGGTGTCGTAAGCAGCTCTGTGCTGTCTTATCCACCAGGCGATTTGGTGTCGTAAGCAGCTCTGTGCTGTCTTATCCACCAGGCGATTTGGTGTCGTAAGCAGCTCTGTGCTGTCTTATCCACCAGGCGATTTGGTGTCGTAAGCAGCTCTGTGCTGTCTTATCCACCAGGCGATTTGGTGTCGTAAGCAGCTCTGTGCTGTCTTAGCCACCAGGCGATTTGGTGTCGTAAGCAGCTCTGTGCTGTCTTATCCACCAGGCGATTTGGTGTCGTAAGCAGCTCTGTGCTGTCTTATCCACCAGGCGATTTGGTGTCGTAAGCAGCTCTGTGCTGTCTTATCCACCAGGCGATTTGGTGTCGTAAGCAGCTCTGTGCTGTCTTATCCACCAGGCGATTTGGTGTCGTAAGCAGCTCTGTGCTGTCTTATCCACCAGGCGATTTGGTGTCGTAAGCAGCTCTGTGCTGTCTTATCCACCAGGCGATTGGGTGTCGTAAGCAGCTCTGTGCTGTCTTATCCACCAGGCGATTGGGTGTCGTAAGCAGCTCTGTGCTGTCTTATCCACCAGGCGATTGGGTGTCGTAAGCAGCTCTGTGCTGTCTTATCCACCAGGCGATAGGGTGTCGTAAGCAGCTCTGTGCTGTCTTATCCACCAGGCGATTGGGTGTCGTAAGCAGCTCTGTGCTGTCTTATCCACCAGGCGATTTGGTGTCGTAAGCAGCTCTGTGCTGTCTTATCCACCAGGCGATTTGGTGTCGTAAGCAGCTCTGTGCTGTCTTATCCACCAGGCGATTGGGTGTCGTAAGCAGCATTCCTATGGAGTGATGGGCGTGTATTTGTTTCGTCGTGAGAGCAAAAGTTACCCTACTTGCTTTAAAAAAAATTATTGACCCTTCACCTGTTGGACTTCCTCAGTTTGACAAAAACAAACGATGAAAGTATACATATAATGTGGAAAAAAATATTTAGCGCAGGTAAACAGAAAATATGGGATTGGGAGGCGTGTGAGGGAGGGAGGAGAGCGGGGGCGAGGAGGTTGGGAGGCGTGTGAGGGAGGGAGGAGAGCGGGGGCGAGGAGGTTGGGAGATGGAATATCAAAAGGTCGACATTAAAGCTCAAACAGTAAATCCTTCACCAACAGCAATGGGCGCCATGATATCCTGTATTTTGGACAAAGCCATTGAATTATGCTCGACCAGAATTGACTCTCGTGTCCAGAATGAATCTCTTTAGTGAACATGGCTGTTTGAGGTTAGGTAAGGAAAGGTAAGGTAAGGTAAGGTAATGTTGCTTATAGCCCAGTCGACCATTCACACATCTTCTTTAAAATACACCTTCTAAAAACGCACCAGAAACATCGTTAAAAACCTTCCTGCTGTAAAATCTTAGATCAGATGAATTTTTTTTTTATCTCTTTCAGAAATTCAAAGATCATGTCAGGCGGGACATCTCTGATCAAGGTTTTCATAGAATCTGCTGTAAAGTGTTTATGTCTCACATCGTTCAAGTCCCAGCACTCTAAAAGAACATGTTTCATTGTGAGTGGAACATGACATGGAATGCACTATGGGGCTTTTTCACCTTTAAAAAGATAAAAATGGGTGTAAAACGAGTGGCCTGTATGGAAACGGCACAAGACTGTTTCGTTTTTATGGCCACCTTGGGAACATGGTAAAAACTCTTTCAGGTTTGGACGGAGTTTATACAATTTGTTATCCGTCTGCGAGTTCCATTCCTCTTGCCAGAGATCTTTGACATAAGCCTGTGTTTTGGGTTTCAGATCAGTTTGAGGAATAGGTAACCTGCTCAATTTTTCCTTTGTGGCAGCCTTGGCAAGTTGATCAACCACCTCGTTGCGTCGAATGCCCACATGGCTGGGAACGCAAGCAAAAACTATGTTGTATCCATCAGATTTCAGAGAGGTGTACAGTTCGAAAAACTTTCAGCAGCTCAGGGTGCTTGAATTTACGGCCGGCAATGGCCTCCAAAGCAGAAATGGAGTCTAACAAAATGCGAAAATCTTTATGTTCCGCTGTACAGACCATTTTAAGAGCCAGGACCAAGGCTGTCAACTCAGTAGTGTTGATGGAGCTATCGGTGGGGATGTGTTCAGTACATCTCTGAGGGGGATTCACTGCACAAAACACAGCAGAGGCAACTCCCTTCGCAGATTTGGAACCGTCAGTGAAAATCTTTTGAAGGATGGAAACTTTGAACACAGATCGGCAAAAAGGAACCTGTATGCCATAGAACTAGTGGAATCTTTACGGCACGAGGCTAAATCAAACCGGATCTCAGGAGTGAAGAAAGTTCATGGAAGGTCATCAGGAAACGTGGATAAATCACAAACTCTTCCCAGGTCTGTATCTGCTTTGTTGAAATGAGGAAGAATACGAATTCTCAAGGGTGGAATGGAACTGGAGTGGTTATCGAATTTCTTTTCGAACTTGGGGTCAAACACACAGTCATATTCAGGGTTTTGAGGTTCAGAAGAGAGATTCAGACAGTAGTTCAAGGCACGTTTCAATCGACGATATGAGAGGGATGGTTCTCATGCCTCAGCAGACAGGCTATAAACAGGGGTGGTGCGGAATGCACCCAGCTACAATCGAAGCTCTTGATGGTAGATAGGATCTACATTTTTCAGGTAGGATGGTCTGGCCGAGCCGTACACTACACACCCATAGTCCAGTTTGGAGCGGATCAGAGCCCTGTAAAGGTGGAGGACTGAGGTTTGGGCAGTCCACCCATGGTGTCTGACATAGACCACCACCTCTAACTCTGCAGTATGTTTAACACCTGGGGAAAACATTGCAATTAAACGATTCCCAAACCCCCCCAGTGAAAGATAGAAAAATGGAATGGAAGAAAGCAGTTTCAAGAAACAGGTTACCAAACATGAACCTCGAATAATCAAAGTAGAAGAATATGCTTCAGCGACTGCGCCATAACTCATACTAAAACATACCTTCATCTGTGTTGTCCTCTCCTCTCTCTCTCTCTCTCTCTCTCTCTCTCTCTCTCTCTCTCTCTCTCTCTCTCTCTCTCTCTCTCTCTCTCTCTCTCTCTGTGTCTGTCTCTCTCTCTGTTTCTGTCTGTCTGTCTGTCTGTCTGTCAGTCTCTCCCTCCTCTTTTTATCCTCCCTCTTTTGAAGCTTCTGTTAAATCATTTTCGTGAATATCTAAAGCAAATGAAAAGGGAGATATCTGAATGCAGCAGGAAACACAACAAAACATAGTAGTCTAAATAAAAGTAGATTTCACTGAGTGATGACGGCGGTCAGAAGGCGAGTCATTTTCATTGTGTGTTTCACTGAGTGATGACGGCGGTCAGAAGGCGAGTCATTTTCATTGTGTGTTTAAAAAAATAGTTTTGTTTATTTGTTTGTCTGTTTGTATGTTTTTTTAAAGGGAGTACCTGTAAAGCGCCTATTTCTGGTCAGAGACCAAGCTTTAAGCGCTTTACAGCCGCATTCTCGTTTACACAATGGGCTGCCTACCTGGGTAGAGCTGACTGGAGAGCTGCCTGCTGGTACTTCACTCAGTTGTTTCCCGTGTCGTTCAGTCAATATCGTTCATTCAATTCAACAACTCTTTCATTCTTTCAATTTTTCACGCAGAGTGCATGCTATGCGTAACGTGTCATTCATACCAACGGCCAAACTGGCCTTCTCTTCCGAAAGTTGGTGATGGAATTTTACGTGTGTGCAAGATGTGATGCGTGCGTTCACACACGGAACCTTGGTTTTTAGTCTCATTCGAATGACTAAACTATAAGAACTCGATAGTTATCGAGGGTGCTCTCTTTTCTGCACTGGTTTTCCCCCATCATTATTTACTTCCCACGTTTCTCCACAAAGTGCATTAACCCTGCTGGCCTTGCTGGATTGCATTCTATTTTCTTTTGATATCCTCTTTTCTTTCTGCTTCTCCTGTATTACAACACCATTATTTGCTGTATTACAACACCATTATTTGCTGTATTACAACACCATTATTTGCTTTCCCTATGCTTTTGACCACCACTTCACTTCTGTCGATCCCTTGTCTCCGTCTACTGGAAATTTTGTGTCCTGTTCTTTTCTTAATAATCTTAAGGTGTTTTCCTTTGCCGCTTACAATGCCATTTTCTACCAGTCTCAAACCTGGTGTGAGTTAATCCAAAAGTCTTGTTTCCAGAGTCCTTAAGCATGGTTAGTAACCTTTTTTCCCATTTGTACTCCACAAGGTTCGGTTTGAGGGAGAGCTTCACCTTTGCTCGTTAACAACAGAAAGCAACGTTAGTGAGACCAGCTGGGACACCAAGCCATTTCCTTGTGCGCTTACTGTTTTCTGGCCTCAATTGATTCCATCATGCAAGCACTGATGTAGTCTATCAAAAAAAGGCCAGAGGAACTTTGACATCAAGAGGAATGAATTCATTTCCTATGCGCATCGCTCTGATTGGGAGGAGAGCTAGAAGGTTAAAAACAAGATTTTAACTTGGCGATCGGGTGCAGAAATTTAGCTTGAGCTGTGATCATCTGCTATCACTTCAGTGCAGGCCTCCAGATCTGCCTGGGTCCTACAGTTTAGAAGGGGTGGAGATTGGAAGGAAGGAAGGGGTGATCCAGAATCTGACCATGCAATGCAGTTCCCGTATGGAACGGTTGTAATTAATACAATAAAACTGATGTCTGATACAACGGGATCAAGGGCAGAAACGAGCCGAACCACAATGATGAGTCAAAGTGGTCCCCCTTTTTAATGGCAAGGCCTAGGCACGTAATCTCGCATCAGTCAAGACAAAAACGGCGTTGATGAGGATGTTTTCAGTCAAGACAAAAACGGCGTTGATGAGGATGTTTTCAGTCAAGACAAAACGGCGTTGATGAGGATGTTTTTACCTGTGTGTTTCCTCAATGTTTTCCTGATGGAGCTTGTAATACTGTTTGGATTTTTTGCGTATGTTATGGAAAAAGGCCAAACAGTCAAAAGATATCACCAGAAAGGCCTAAAACAGAGGTTTCCAACCGCCTTTTTTCAATGTAAAAAGATAATTCTCTTCTACGGGACCGGGTATTATCGGAGCAATCGGGCTATTGTCTTGTTGGTGTGTTTGTACTTTGTGTCAAACTGAACCCTTTGTACATATGATTTCGTCCATCAAAGGTGTGTGTGTGTGTGTGTGTGTGTGTGTGTGTGTGTGTGTGTGTTGTGTGTGTGTGTGTGTGTGTGTGTGTGTGTGTGTGCGAGTGTGTGTGTGTGTGTGTGTGTGTGTGTGTGTGTGTGTGTGTGTGTGTGTGTGTGTGTGTGTGTGTGTGCGCGCGCGTGTGTGTGTTAGAATTTACAGAGGCTAGAAGCTTCAGTCTGAAGAACACAAAGGCATCTGGTGAAAGCATGACATCCAGCTCCAACGTCAAATCGGTACTGTTGAACGGCACGTATAGACATGGAAGCAGATCAAAGCTGTGCAGCAGATTTAGAGACTTTTTTTTTTGCTTTTTTTCTGTCTCGTCTTCTGTGGAAACCAAACTGGCACTACCACACCGCCGCTCATTCTCGCTCCCTGTCCACAGCCTTACAACGACTCGTCCCGCCACAGCTTCACCATCCCGGCAATCCACAGGCAGCAGTCGACTGACTCAAATACAAATAAACACACAAAACAAGATGCACAGTACCGCACATTTAATGGACTGTACTAAACAGACAAGTGAATTTTCGACACGAAGTCTTCATCAGACGCAAACAAGCATCAATAATGAACAAAACAGTACTTCCCTCTTGGCTGTCAGGAGAAAAATAACAATGCGAAAGAAAGTGAGGACTGTTCAGAAAAAAACTAAGTAAAGGAGCAGGCTGCAGGGAGAGGTTAGATCAGAGGTGGGAAGGCAGAAATGAACAAGAGATCAGGAGAGAAAAAAAGTGTGTGTGTGTGTGTGTGTGTGTGTGTGTGTGTGTGTGTGTGTGTGTGTGTGTGTGTGTGTGTGTGTGTGTGTATGTGTGTGGAGGTGGGGGTGGGGGCTCAGAATCTAGGTATGGTGTCAACAGTGAAAAAGGAAAATGCAAGGGAAGTGAAAAGTAGGTAGAAATAAGGGGAGGAAATGGTCAGCCGCCTATAGCATCCAACCAAAGTCTGACCCCAGGATGGGTTGCCCCATCCTGGCACCAAGAGGTGAGATGGAAAACGGGAGAACCGCGGGAAAAAACAACAAAACATCCAGTCAGACGCAGATGGCCGTCTGAATACAGCTGCAAACCTCTCCTACGGAAAAAAATAGCCATATGGAGACAGGGGGAAGGAAAAGGAACATGGAGAGGTTAGAACAGATAAAAAAAAGGA
The DNA here is from genome assembly GCA_018398815.1 of Conus ventricosus. Classification (NCBI taxonomy): domain Eukaryota; kingdom Metazoa; phylum Mollusca; class Gastropoda; order Neogastropoda; family Conidae; genus Conus; species Conus ventricosus. The sequence goes on from CM031613.1 coordinate 3,219,514, forward strand.
AAAGGGGGGTGTAGGACGAAAAGAAAGAGGCAAGGCAGTCAACGTGAAGTCATTATGTCCACTTTTCGGGACACTGCACTACTGCCGAGTCAATTCGGTAGTACTCAGTGATGCCGGTACTGATCTGTCATATGCAGGATATCATCTACGGAGCCCTCCTACTGACGACAATGAAGGGCCACAGAATCAGAGACTTACACGCTGATCTATTGGGATGAGGATGATGAAGATAATGCCGTGGAGTTCCATTCCCGTCTGAGACTGTATGATAGGGCCGTATTCTACCGACTTTCACTAACACCTGCCCGGGGTACATTTTGAACCTTCTGTGG
>CM031613.1:3219945-3229945 GCA_018398815.1 Conus ventricosus
CAAGCTGAAGGTTGGGGGTGAATTTTATTGATCACAATTGTACAGAGTGGAAGCGAGAATTCAACGTGATTTGATTCATTACACCGGTAATGTGTGAAAATGTCATCAGCGATATGTCTTTTGTGTGGAAAATCCAAGGTCACGTGACAAACCAGCTTGAAGTCCTAATGCCGTGTGTGGCCACATTTGCGTTGACAACTGCTTGACACCTGCAGCTCATTGAGTGACAGGTGGTTGATGCGTCCCCTGGCACACCAGCCCACACATGGACGATGGCCTGGTGAAGTTGAGCCGCTGTTGCTGGTCATGGACGCAGGAGGTCCAACCGTCTGCCAAGTTCATCCCAAAAATGTTCTATTGGTTTAAATCGGACCGAGGGCTGGCCAGGGCAGCACATTGACGTTGTTATGCTGAAGAAATTGCTGGGTGGCCCTGGCGGTGTGTGGTCTTGCATTGTCCTGTTGGAATGTCCAGTTTGGGTGTTGCGCAAAAAAAGGAACGACATGGGGTCTGAGCACCTGGTTGATGTAGCGCTGTGCATTGAACCCTGTCCGCGACCAGGACAATGTTCTGAAAGATGACTGGTCCTATGGCGTGGTTAATGCCAATTGCACCCCATATCATAACGTTCGGGCCTCCAAGGGGTTCCGCTCTACACACAGGAGTCGCATAGCGTTCACCAGGTCGACGCCATAATCTGACACGACCGTCAGCCATGTCAATACAAAAACGGCTCTCATCTGAGAACAGTATGCGTCCCCACTGCTGCCTGCGCCAGTTGATTTCGGGCTTGTGCCCACTGCAGCCTGTCCTGCCGGTGTCTTGGTGTCAGTACCGACCTCTGTGTGAGGACGCCTACATGCCAGCCCGTTCTCCTGAAGATACCGCCGCATAGTGTTGAGGCTGATTCGTTGCTGGAGATTCCCAGGCACCTGTCGAGCAGTGTTAGCGGCTGTTTGCCGCCTGTCCCGCAGATGGGTTCGAACAAGATGGCGATCCTGTCTTGGTGTGGTGACCCAAGGACGGCCTGGCTGGGGACGATCATCAGTGGTACCAGTGACTCGCATGCGGGTGCTGCAGACGATAGATGGTTGAGATGTGGACGTTAAAGATGTTGGCGACCTGCCTGGCATCCACACCAGCCTCCAGATGGCCTAGGGCACGATTGCGTTCCTCTGCTCGTAGTCTTGGCATCTCTGTAGCGCTCAGACGGCAAGTCGTTACCTGAACCTTGTAGCGCGGCTTTATAAAGGCTGCATGCCTGCGTACTTGTCGCTGGTTAACTTTGCTCTGCATGGTGTGCACGTGCCTCACATGCAGCAACCAGTTTGCCATTTTTGTTGACCCTCCAATGCCGGGAATAATGTGTTGCTCACACAATTTTTTCACTGCACGCGAGTCTTGGACCCAAACAACTTGCCACAATGGTTCAATATTATATATTCACCCTTTTCACCCGAAAAATAGCCTTTCAAATTTTCGCGTTTTTTATGGAAGTCAGTATAGTTATGAATAATGATGTTGGTGCTGTTTATAACAATAAGAATAAATAAAAATGGTTTGAAAGAAATGGAAGTGATCAAATGAATAAAGGGCTATCACTATTGGAACAGAATGGAAAAAGGGAGGAGAGAGAGAGAGAGAGAGAGAGAGAGTAGAGAGAGAGAGAGAGAGAGAGAGAGAGAGAGAGAGAGAGAGGGGGGACTTATATACCACATCTACATACGCACATATGCAAAGGGAAGGGAAATTCATACAAACAGTATACTGGGAAAGTGAACAGTACTGTTGGATGATGATCAAAATGATACTAATTATGATAAATGTAATGACGTTAGTGTTTATAAGACTGGTTCGAAAGAAATGGATATGATCAATGTGAAAAAGGGTTAATATTTCTATTGGAAAAAAGGGCGGAACGGAGGGGGAGGGGGGGGGGGGGGGTGGGGGAGGGGGGGGGGAGCGGGGGGGGGGGGGGGGGGGGGGGGGGGGGCTAATATAGCTACGTCTCCACCTACATACACAAATGCACAGGAAAGAGGAAGTGGGGGGGGGGGGGGGGGGGGGGGGGGGGGGGGGGGAGAGGGAAACTCATATAGAGCAAATAGTGTATGAAAATGAAAGAAAATAAGATGGAGAAGAGGGAGGGGACAGTTATCTGAGTAAAAAAATAGACTGATGTCGTGAATGGAGAGGGTGTAGAAAGAGGGGGAAAGGGAGATAACTGTAAGCCCTATGAGGTAAATTGTGGGGAGTATGGGTAGTGGGGAGTACTTGTTGTTGGAGGGTATGGTGGGCAGGTATTGTGGTGCTGGATAGGTGCGCGCTACTTTTCGATGTTGATGTCATGAGGATGGAAGGAAAAGGGGAGGGATATTTATAATTAAAAAAAAAGGGGGGGGGGGGAGGGGGAGAGGGGAGATCAATGCTTGCATCCACTCTAATGCACAGGAAAGAGGGACGGGAAACTCATGTGGAGGGGGTATAAGTTGAAGAAAACCAGATGTAGAAAAGGGGAGGGTACGTCTGTGAGTAAGGAGTGATTATTGATACAGAAAATGGAGAGTGCAGGGAGAGGGGTGGGGGGGGGGGGGGGGGGTGGGGGGGGGGAGAGGAAGGTGGCGTAGCTTATTGGAGTAAATAGTGGGGGTATGGCAGTGTGGGTGTGTGTGGGTGGGGGTGTGTGTGTGTGTGTGTGTGGGTGTGTGTGCGCGCGCATGTGTGTGTGTGTGTGTGTGTGTGTGTGTGTGTGTGTGTGTGTGTGTGTGTGTGTGTGTTGGTGGATGGTATTGCCGGCTGGTGTTGCGGTGGTCGATAGATATATACTACTTTTGGATGTTAATGCCATAAGGGTGGACGGTTCCGACTTTGGCAATGAGATAAAAATTCCCGCGTAAGGTGCTCCCAGTTGTCACTTTGTGGTTGCCAAAGTGCCAGGACTTCGACACGGTTGATGTTGTATTGGGGGGGTGATTGAAATGTAGGGCAACTGGTTTGGGCCGGTGGTGGCGGATGTCAGCCAGGTGTTTAGAGATGTGCATCTCAAGTGTGCGAGATGTCTCACCTATACAGCTCTTACCACACACCTGGCAGTTGAGAGCGTATACAGACAGGAGAAGGTGCGTTTAATTGTGAAAGTCTATAGGGCCCTGTAGGATGGTGTCTGGTTTTGTAGGGGGGAGGGGGGGGGGGGGGGGTAGATTCTGCAATTGGGTTTTCAGTAACGGAAAGTACCTGGTGGTTTAGGTGTGCCGATATTGTTCAGTTGGGAGCGCACAAGCAGGTCTTCGACGTTTTTGTCACATTTGAAAGTGAACATCGGTTTGGTCTCAAAGACAGGTTAGTGATCTTCAACTGTGTATCAGCTGGATTTCAGACTCCTGCAGATGGAAGAGGGGGCAGCCAGTGGGTCTGTCTGTCTCTTTTTGGGGGCTGGGTTTCTGGAGCGGATGTGCTGGCTAATAAGCTGTCGTGCGGCAGAGAGCATTGCTGCAACAAACATCACCGTATGCCTATGAAACTTTCTGCTTTGCAAATTTTGTCAAATACTTTAGAGAGGATTACTACCACTTTTGGTACTGATACGATGACAGAGGTAATAGTAACGATACTGATATAAGGGGAGAAGGGAGAGGTGGTAGAGGTTAGTTGAACCACAACTTTTAGTGGCAAGATTAATAGTGGTGGTGATGACGATGATGAAAGTTATGATAACAGTAATAATATAATAACGTTAATATTAGTAGTAATGATAGCACTAAGCAGTGTAGTAAAAATGATGTCAACAATCATAACAACAATACTACTGCTACTACTACTAATGATACTAAGAGGAAGAAGTGGGGGTGGGGGGGTGGGGGGGGGGTGGGGTGGGGGTGGGGTGCAGGAAGAAAAAAGGACAAGAAGTAGGATATATAAATCATAGGAAAGATAAATATACAGAAGTATATCAACAGCTATCATAATAGACATGATTATGATGAGAAAATAATTATTGTAGTGATTTAGGTCAGTGGAAACATGGTAAGTTGAGATGTAGCCTTTGATGAAAACCTAGACCTTAACGCACAAGTTCAACAGAACTGTAACATAAGTCATAGGCCTAGAGAATATCACACAGCACTTACAATAGTAAGTTTACAAGCGTTTTCAGACGGTTGTCCTATACATGGACTGCGTTGGGACATGACCACCTTCCGTGGAGAAGGATGAGTCTAACGTCCTCATAGCAAAACGCTTTTAAGGACAAGATTTCGCCACAGCCAAGGCCGTGACATGGAAACGTTTGACATAGACATTCTAGACTGGCAGGTTGGGTCAAGAAGTCTGGGTTAGCGTCGGGTGGAGGGTCCTGGGAAGGATGGCGCCGTCAGGCAGGAGCCTAGATGAGGTAGGTAGTCGTTAGGAGCGCCGAGCGGTCGTCTGAAGGTGGTTCGGCTGCGGTTGATGTTGTGGATGTTGTCGTCGTGGTGGTTCCTCCAAGGCCGTCGGCAGGGCTACCGGGCGGCCGTCTTCATGCTGAGTGGCGACGGTCCGGTACCGCGTGAGGCCGACTCGGGAGACGTACGAGGCACAAGTCGCCGAGCCGTTGCACGTAGGTTCACAAGCACGCTGCACACACACACACACACACACACACACACACACACACACACACACACACACACACACACACACACACACACACACACACACACACACAACCACACACACACACCACACACACACACACACTGAACCCCCCCTCCACACACACACACACACACACACACACACACACACACACACACACACACACACACACACACACACACACACACACACCAACACATCAACCAGGTGTTCAGACCCCATGTCGATCCTTTTTTTGCGCAACACCAAACTGGACATTCCAACAGGACAATGCAAGACCACACACCACCAGGGCCACCCAGCAATTTCTTCAGCATAACAACGTCAATGTGCTGCCCTGGCCAGCCCTCAGTCCCGATTTAAACCCAATAAAACATTTTTGGGATGAACTTGGCAGACGGTTGGACCTCCTGCGTCTACGACCAGCAACAGCGGCTCAACTTCACCAGGCCATCGTCCATGTGTGGGCTGGTGTGCCAAGGGGACGCATCAACCACCTGGTCCACTCAATGAGCTGCAGGTGCCAAGCAGTTGTCAACGCAAATGGTGGCCACACACGGTATTAGGACTTCAAGCTGGTTTGTCACGTGACCTTGGATTTTCCACACAAAAGACATATTGCTGATGACATTTTCACACATTACCGGTGTAATGAATCAAATCACGTTGAATTCTCGCTTCCACTCTGTACAATTGTGACCAATAAAATTCACCCCCAACCTTCAGCTTGTTTTGTTTTCGCGTTTTTTATGGAAGTCAGTATAGAATAAACACACACACACACACACACACACACACACACACACACACACACACACACACACACAACACACACACACACACACACACACACAGACGCACGCACACACACGGACGCACGCACACACACACGCACGCACGCATGCATGCACGAACATAGACATACGCACACACACACACACACATCCATACTCTCATTTTCTCCCTATCTCTTTCTCACACACTCACACACAAACCCAACAAACTCATTCTCTCTCTCTCTCTCTTCTCTCTCTCTCTCCTCTCTCTCTCTCTCTCTCTCTTTCTTACATGCACCACACACACACACACACAACCACACACACACACACACACACACACACACACACACACACAACACACACACACACACACGAGAGAGAGAGAGAGAGAGGAGAGAAGAGAGAGAGAGAGAGAGAGAGAGAGAGAGAGAGAGAGAGAGAGAGAGGCAGGCGGGACAGAGACAGACAGACAGACAGACAGACAGACAGACAGAAGCAGCTGCTACATTTACAAACGTAGATTTCAATTTTATAGCGCCAATGGGGAGGAAGAAGGGTGGACGTGTGTATGGAGTGGAGGTGGGGGTGGGGGGGGGGGAGGGTGGGTGGGGGTGGGAGCGGTGTAAGGTGGTGATGAGTGGTGGTTGCTAAAGTCAGAACGTAATCTATACATGGTCCACACTATTTCTTTATGGCCTCGTTCGTTTCCGATATATCAATAGTGTAACACCTGTTTCTCAGGTATGCAGCTTCATTTTTTTTTTTTTTGTGCGCTTTTTTTTCAGAATTGGGTCAGTGGGATGGGGGAAAGCGGAGATGGGGGGAGTGTGTGTGTGTATATGAGGAAAGGGGGGGGGGGGGGGGGGGAGGGGCAGAAGGATATTAGGGTTGAGATCGGTGTTGGGCGGAAGAATCACATCTCACTCACCCTTTTTATCTGCGCTTGCCATTAAGAGCATAAAAAAGGGGAAAAAAAAAGAGACAAAAAGCGAATGTGTGTTGTGTTGTGTGTGTGTGTGTGTGTGTGTGTGTGTGTGTGTGTGTGTTGTGTGTGTGTGTGTGTAGGGAGAGATTAAAGAAACCTGTACGACGGAACGATATGAAACACACACACACACACACACACACACACACACACACACACACACACACACACACACACACACACACACAGATCTCTCTCTCTCTCTCTCTCTCTCTCTTTTCTCTCTCTCCTCTCTCTCTCTCTCTCTCTCTCTCTCTCTCTCTCTCTGTACACGCTTAGTCTAACCACCGGCCATTCTTCGAAGATCCTTCATGTCAATCAAATATCTGAGACAAGGGAAGTCACTGTAGCACATCCTCACCGATTTAGATTCCAATAATTGTTTCCATTTGCGTTATCTCTGAGCGAGAGAGAGATGATGATCTTTATTTCCAAGGGTAACAGATACGCAAACACATGCTTTTTTTTTCGTCCGGCCTTGCCCCGCTAAGGGACTAACTAAGCGTGACTAGCAACTAAAACTTACAACACTTTTTGCAAACACACATATCTTCACAAATACATTAAAAAGTTGATGAGTTGTTCCTCCATTAACATTGAAACGTATATGAATTTAGAGGAGAGAGAGAGAGAGAGAGAGAGAGAGAGAGGAGAGAGAGAGAGAGAGAGAGTGTGTGTGTGTGTGGTGTGTGTGTGTGTGTGTGGTGAGAGAGAAGAGAGAGAGAGAGAGAGAGAGAGAGAGAGGTAGATAGAGAGAGAGAGAGAGAGGAGAGAGTTTTTTTATTCATATAGCTATAGCCCCTTAGAAGGGGGATATACACAGAGAAAACATTAAAAGATACACTACCAGTAGATGATGAAAATAACTTCAGCTAACACAGAGTTTCGTCGTTTAAAGCCTCGGTACAAGTACGCAACAAGTTGTTTCACTATTTTGTCATTTGTCGATGCTATCAACAAGATTAATTTAACACAAAGAGAGAGAGAGAGAGAGAGAGAGAGAGAGAGAGAGGAGGAGAGAGAGAGAGAGAGAAGCAGAGAGAGAGAGAGAGTGAGAGTGAGAGAGAGAGAGAGATCGCTGTGTGCATCAGCAAGGATTTGGCATGTTAAAGAAAAACTAAAAGACAGTCTTTAAATCATCAAGCAGGCAGGCACAGTCAGGCAGAAAGTTGTGGTCGAGGAGATTTCTGGAAGGTAAACAAGCTGGAAAGTGGCTCAATAAAGTCAGAAGGTTAGACAGAAGGCATGCAAACAGCTAACCAGCAAGTATGTAAAAACGCACGCACGCACGCACGCACGCACGCACGCCACACACGCACGCCACGCACGCACGCACGCACACACCACACACACACACACACAACACACACCACACACACACACACACACACACACACACACACACACACACACACACACACACACACACACACACACACACGTGCGCACGGTCGTGTGTACGTACACGAAGAAGTAAGTACACAGCAAGTAGATTTCTCATCACCCTTTGGGTTGTGTGTGGTTGTTCTTCCACTTATGTCGTCAAAAAGGTTCGTTCCAGCTTTGAAGACCAGCGAATGACAAAGTAAAGAGGGTAGGAAAAAATAAAACAAAGATGCAAAGCATATAAACATTCTCCTGAAAAACGTCACAATCAAACATGCGTCATAATGTATTTGACGTCACAATCAAACATGCGTCATAAAGAGATATTCCATAAATAAGAAAAACCGTTTTGGGCCATTATAGCCGTTAGTAACGGCTATTCTGGTACAATAAAACATCGGGCATTATCCGTGACCCATGCTGAACATACGTACAAATTTTCAGAAAGATCGGCCCAGAAGTTTTGTCTGGAGCGAGTGGAACACATTTTGACCACGGACAGACACACAGACAGCATTTCTTCGTTCCCATTGTAAAGTACTCCCTGTTCTATAAGAACTGGGAGTATAAAAAGGCGTCCAACCAAAAACATTTCTGCATTTTGTTTGCTATCGTTACATTTCGTTATAGATATATTTTTCAAAAACAAATCATATATGTCAGACCAGTAAAAAATAACCGGCATGAAATGTTTTGTAATTTCTGTTCAAGACAGTTACTACAAATGCGACGGCATTGTCAATGCACGGACGCTGACAGATAAGAATTAGCACTCTTCTCCTTCCCTTCTTTCCCTTCCTCTTCCATCTGTCTTTCCTCAACGTCATCGGGCGTGGCATTGTTAACGTTATCATCATCACCATCGTTTCTCAGCTGGCTCATGGAGGCGCGGCCATTTTGGGATCCCTCAGCAGCTGAGGGCTGATTGGTGTTGCCGGGAGTGACGTCACCTCCTGGTAACGACTCGGCCAGGTCAGTGTCGAGGGTTGTTGAGGAGAGGCCGCGGGGGTCAGTGCCTTCGTCTGGTTCTTTGCTGGGGTCAGTGATGGTCAACTCTTTGTTCAGAGACAGATCGTGCACTGGAGGGAGATCCTGTTGAAGCGTGAAAAAGAAGGTCAGGATCATTCAGTCAGTGGAAGTGATATGGATATTTGGCGCAAAGGACCTACACTGACCGACTGACTACTATCTAAACCAAACATCCACGGGTCTACACACACACACACACACACACACACACACACACACACACACACACACACACACACACACCACACACGCACGCACGCATACACGCACGCACACACTTACACACAGACACACACACTTACACACAAACCGCACACAACACACACACACACACACACACACACACACACAACACACACACACACACACACACACACCACACACACACACACACACCACACCACCACACAACACACACACACAACCACACACCACAACACACCACACACACACACACACACACACCAACACACACACACACCACACACACACACACACACACACACACACACACACACACACACACACACACACACACACACACACACAGACACTCACACACACCACACACCACACACACACACACACACACACAACACACACACACACACACACCACAGAAACGGACACACCACACTCACAGCACACACACACACACCACACACACACACACACACGAACACACACAACACACAACACACACACACAGAGAAGCGGAACCTCCCTCCTTGCACCACGGTCATCACATCATCATCACACACATCAACAACATCATCACACACATCATCGGCAGAAAACAGCACAGTGATCACAGAAAGAGATGAGTAGCGGGATGTACCTCCCCTCCTTGTTCCCTCCAGTCATCATCTCATCATCTCATCACACATCATCATCACACATGCAGAAACAGCACAGATGATCACAGAAGAGATGAGATAGCGGGGATGTACCCCTCTTGTTCCTCCTGTCATCCATCATCATCATCATCATCATCATCATCATCCTCAATCATCATCATCATCATCATAACACCATCATCACATATCGATCCTCATCTCATCACCATCTCATCATCATCATCATCTCCTCATCATCATCATCATCATCATCATCATCATCATCACTCATCACTCATCATCATACCATCATCATCATCACCATCATCTATCATCATCATCATCATCACTCA
>CM031613.1:3247351-3299851 GCA_018398815.1 Conus ventricosus
CACAAATTAAGACATGATTAACAACGAACCAGAAAAAATGTTTAAATGACGATAATGGGATGAGACACAGAGTGATCACAGGAACTGGAATTCTTCTCGTTGGTTCTCTGATTTCGTGTGTTGGTAGTTCCTGGCGAGACCCCAACCAGACAGACTCTACATATGCGGATCTTACTTTAAATTCGTCGTCATGCTTTTTGTATCTGACATCAATGGGCACTCTATTCAAGACAAGCCAGCCGCAACACTGTCAAGATTCAACCCATTTGTCCAACACGTGAATGTATGTGTCACGGGTATCAACGAAAACCCCCCATACGCATTAGTAAGTTCCATTTTCAGCACGTTTCAAAGTGCTCTGAGGATCGTGTAGCCACATAATGGTGTGAAATCGAGGCTGAGGAGAGGAGTGGAAATACGAGGTTTACGACTTCTGACGGGGACAAAAAGAACCCGAGACAATCTTCCACTGGACACGAATTGTTCGTGGAGGTGAGAGAGGTTAGTTGTCTCGGAATTTGTGAACTGATCAATCATTGTCATTTCCCGTCGGTCCAGTTGTGTTAGATACATAGTTAGCAGTTGAATGGTTGGTTATTTTGAACCTTGATTTTCTTTTTTGTTGTTGCTTGTTTACAGCAACGTTGCCGTCTTCCTTTCAGTATCCAGAACATTTATTCGTCTGCTTGTCGGCTTGTTTGCTCTCGCGAAATCATGATGAATTCGTAAAGCGCTTTGGGAAGAGTTCAAACGCTTGGTTTTGGGAGCGTCCTTTTTTTGTTGTTTAATGTCTGTCGAATCATGTGTAAAGCAATGACCGAAATCTATGCAAATACGGAAATACGATCATGTGCTCATCTGCACACTGTCTCAAAATGTTACTGCAAAAGTAAAATATGACAACGAATTTACACACCGTATTAGGCATTCAAAGGAGGTCAAACAAGATGCACGTGATGCTTACTGTTTTGTATTTTGACCAAACTGGGTGCCGAAATAACTGAAAACGGAAAACATAGTGCAGTCTTCCAAACCTCTAAAACAATTTAGAAATAATTAAAAAGAGCGTTAAACCTATTATTAAAAGAATGTAAGTCCTAAGAAGAGAGAGAGAGAGAGAGAGAGAGAGAGAGAGAGAGAGAGAGAGAGAGAGAGAGAGAGAGAGAGAGAGAGAGAGGGGCACTTAAATCATGACAGTATTTACATCAAAACAAAGGTAAATCTGAGCTTTATTGTTCATAATAATTACTTATCAGAAGTATCTGGTCTGCAGCGAAATCGGCCAACCACAACCATGGTGGACCGGAGCATTCCTTCCACATCGCCGACTACATCGTTTTCGCCATCACCATCGTCGTGTCCATCGGCATCGGCATCTATTATGCCTTCGCCGGAGATCGACAAAGAACCACCACTGAGTATCTGGTGGGAGGAAGAGCTATGAAGTTTCTACCCGTCGCCATTTCTCTCGTGGTTTCTTTCGAATCCTCCATTATGATGTTAGGACTTCCGGCGGAAGTGTACGTCTATGGGATTCAATGGTGGCTTTGTTGTGTGGGGTATTTGCTGTCTAACTTGCTGTCTATTTTGATCATTGTTCCCCTGCTACATCCTTTGAGAATCACCAGCGCTTATGAGGTGAGTGTGTACGTGAGGTGGGTAGGAGGATTAAATGGTAAATGTGTGGGTGAAATGGGAGTAAGACTGGGTTTGTTGGTGGGTGGCGATATGGGTGTGGTGTGCTTTATGTGTCGGTAATTTTACCGGGAATTTGGATAAGTGGGTAATGTAAACTTATGCAGGCTTTTTGATATGCGAGAGTCCTTACGATTGACTTGTTAAAACCAGATTAATAAATGATTGAACAAAATTGGTTGCAAGAGAGATGGATATGTTAAGCTGTTGTTTGACCAATTGATTAGTTATGTGGTTGATTGGTCGCTTAATTATCAGTCAAGTCACAAGCAGCGATAAAGGGTCTCCTAAAGCCGGTGACCACCTTACAGTTGCAGCCCAGATCAGAAAGCAGTCTGTATTCCCTTTCAGTACAGACATTCAAAGGAAGTAGGTTTCTGTCTAGAATGTTGGAATGACAGACAGACCCATAGTTTGAACAGAGCTTCTCACATCTTCCGAGTTCTGCCTGACAAGATTTAAGTTCGGACGTGGGTAAATCGTCTTCCGTTCCTTTCCGGACATAACCGAAACGTCCGCCCTTGTAACTGTTAAAAAAAATGATGTAAACGATAGTTACGAAAGATAAAGGTTTATGATCAATCTGATAAAAATGAAAAGATAAAGGTCAATGATCAATCACAAAATCGCCGCAAATGCAGTGAACCGTTACAGATTCACCGCGTCCAGGGCGTGGCTTCATGGAAGACGGAGCCCACCTCTCTCTAAGAGGTTCAAACTCACTGCCGTCAGCTCTCCACAACCCAATGTTTTGACCACTGGACCCCTAGGGAGTCCATCCTGTATGACCGAGAGGAAGCTACATCTGAACTACGACAATGATGTCGCGGGTATGCCGAAGCCACATTCCCGACAGGCAGTTCTCGATGGAATGACGTCACATTTCTATAGTTCTCAGAGGACTGCACGCACTGCACTGCTCTACGATTCTCTCATGTTAACATTAGTTTCGATGTGCACGAATGTGCCTGTGGTGAATTCGCGTTAGTATTCACCGTGTCAGCAAATTCAGTGTTCACCGTGTCGGCAAATTCAGTATTCACCGTGTCGGCAAATTCAGTAATCACCGTGTCGGCAAATTCAGTATTCACCGTGTCGGCAAATTCAGTGTTCATTGTGTCAGCAAATTCAGCATTCGCCGTGTCGGCAAATTCAGTATTCCCCGTGTCGGCAAATTCAGTATTCACCGTGTCGGCAAATTCAGTATTCACCATGTCGGCAAATTCAGTGTTCATCGTGTCGGCAAATTCAGTATTCACCGTGTCGGCAAATTCAGTATTCGCCGTGTCCGCAAATTCAGTATTCACCGTGTCGGCAAATTCAGCATTCACCGTGTCGGCAAATTCAGTAATCACCGTGTCGGCAAATTCAGTAATCATCGTGTCGGCAAATTCAGTATTCACCGTGCCGGTAAATTCAGTAATCACCGTGTCGGCAAATTCAGTGTTCACAGTGTCGGCAAATTCAGTATTCACCGTGCCGGCAATTTCAGTATTCACCGTGTCGGCAAATTCAGCATTCACCGCGTCAGCAAATTCAGTAATCACCGTGTCGGCAAATTCAGTAATCACCGCGTCGGCAAATTCAGTATTCACCGCGTCGGCAAATTCAGTAATCACCGTGTCGGCAAATTCACTATTCACCGTGTCGGCAAAATCAGCATTTACCGTGTCGGCAAATTCACTATTCACCGTGTTGGGAAATTCAGCATCCACCGTGTCGGCAAATTCATGGGCCCTTTCGTTAGATGGGTGTGACAGCCGTGGACCGCTCACACACGGTAGATTTCCGGCCAAACGTCAGTGGGGCTCTCAGTCAGAAACTGGACCAGGCCAATCACCAGAGCACCGTGCACCCCGTTGAAGCCACTCGGCAGCAGGGCAGGGTCTCCTCTGGTGTGTTGCCTCATGACGATCCGATTCTGACCGCTCCTTAGTGACTGTGAAGCTGGGGCAGCCAGCAGAACAGTCGAGGGTGTGGCTGTGTTTTGAGCAGCTTGAACCAGCGGCAAAGGGGGAGAGAGACTGGGACTGCACGAAAGATGAGACGAATGAACGAAAAAGAGGATGTAGACCAGAGAGAAGCCTTACAAATATCACCTGGGATTCCTTCGAGTACATTAATAATCTAATACTTGTCCTCGTTCATTTGTCTCTCGTATGGGTCCAGATGTTTGCCTGTCTGCTTCTTCCCCCCCCTACCCCCCCCCCCCCCTCTCTCTGTCTCTCTGTCTCTTACGCTCTCTCTCTCTCTCTGTCTTTCTCCTCACCGCTCTCTCTCTCTCTCTATCCTGTGTCTGTCTCTCTCTCACGCTCTCGCTCTCTCTCTCTCTGTCTCTGTCTCTCTGTCTGTCTGTCTGTCTCATTTTTAATCTTCTTTATTTTCCCTGCACTTCACTGTCTTGTGTCCATTGTATGTCTGTGTCTCTCTGTATCCCCTCACGGCCATCAATCTGTTGTCTGTGTCTCTCTGTATCCCCTCACGGCTATCAATCTGTTGTCTGTGTCTCTCTGTATCCCCTCACGGCTATCAATCTGTTGTCTGTTGTTTCTTTCACACCTGTACAGTATCTACAGCTAAGGTTCAACTCCACAGCAGTCCGCCTTCTTGGGAGCTTCCTTGGCATGCTGTCATACGTGAGTATAGTACATGTTTGTGTATGCGTGCTTACGTGAATGCATGCGCCCTAGCGCAGTGTGTGTGTGTGTGTGTGTGTGTGTGTGTGTGTGTGTGTGTGTGTGTGTGTGTGTGTGTGTGTGTGTGTGTGTGTGTCTGTCTGTCTGTCTGTCTGTCTGTCTGTGAGAAAGAGCGAGTATGTCTGCGTATTGGTGTATAGGCCATGCAATCATTTTGGAAAAAAAAACAACAAAAAAACAACTCGGTAGATTTATCTCTTTTATTTCATGATGCAGTTTAGGACGAATATGATACCAGTGATGCTGCAACGCTGAATCTTTATTTGAAAACCCTTGAATAGTAGATTTACTCTGTCGGCTTTGACAGAAATATTTGAAAACCCGTGAATAGTACATGTACTCTGTCGTCTTTAACAGAAATATTTGAAAACCCGTGAATAGTACATTTACTCTGTCGTCTTTGACAGAAATATTTGAAAACCCATGAATAGTACATTTACTCTGTCGTCTTTGACAGAAATATTTGAAAACCCATGAATAGTACATTTACTCTGTCGTCTTTGACAGAAATATTTGAAAACCCGTGAACAGTACATTTCTCCGTCTTCTTTAAAAAGAAACTATGCTTGTAGATGCGAAAGGACCCACCATTAACGGGGAGTTGTCCCCCAAACCCCCAAAATTATAAGGGAGAGATGGCCCTTGTTATGCACGAGAATGGAATATCAACTTTTGTCTTTCTCTGAAAAAAGGTCGATCTCACGCAAATACCTCCAAATCCAGGTCTTTATGTCACAATAGTTTCCTTTTTTTCTTTGTTGTTGTTGTTGTTGCGTACATTATATAGATACAATCAGTCTGTAAATGAGTGGATAAACTCATGAATCAATTCATGAATAAGCGAATGAATTAGTTACATGAATCAATCATAGTATCAATGACGCTTCAAATCGGGGCAATAAACAATAAGTATTTGGAAAAAAAATCAAATCTTCAAGGAAAGACCGAACATACTGACGGAAAGAACGAAAGAATGAAAGCAGTACATTATCTTTAAAGCAGCAATATGTCCATTGTATAAAACATATCCCACAAAACTTCCGAGGCTCAAATGTCACAAGTTTTTAACAGATAACACCCCTAAATAGATGGATGACTCTATGAATCAATGAATCAGAGAAATGTATAGATGAATGCTCAGGCTAATAAAGACGGATCAGCAAAGCATGAAAACATGAACCAACGGTCCACGGAACGAACCAAAAAAAAAAAAAAAAGCAAAAAAAAAAAAAAAAAAAAAAAAGAGAGATCCGCACAGACAAACACGAAATCAACGATGAAAGCACGCTCTTCCGGTTAAGAATGGGTAAACTGATAAAAAAAGAAGAATGAAATGATTAAATGAGTGAATTAATTAATCATGAATGAATGAATCAATAAATGAAATAATGGATCGTTTGCATGCTTTCAGACATGGTACATGGGCATTGTCCTTTTCGGTCCGGCCATCGCCCTAGAGGCAGGTAGGTGATTTTAGCTTGACACCGCTTCCAGTTACTGTAGCGCAGGTCAGATGACGTCATTTGTTATAGAGGCCAAGTACATCAGCGAGGTCATTTCTAGCTTTTCACAACAATATGGTAAAAAAAAGACTGCCTCGCTGAATACCTGAAGTACACACGAACACGCACGTCGCGCACAGATTCACGCAAATACACACGCAACATACAACCGCACTTATATATACACGCAAGTGCGCGCGCGCACACTATACGCATAATTTAACAAAATTATTCTCTCTCTCTCTCTCTCTCTCTCTCTCTCTCTCTCTCTCTCTCTCTCTGTGACACACACTGTGTGTCACTTCAATGCGCAAAATTCACAGTACTAGTAAACAACCTCCTAACAACATTAGTTTAGAAAACTAGTTTTAGCACTTCCAGAAATTGTTTGAAAAAGAAGTAGATATCTGTAAAATTATGGATTATGAAGGTGGTAATGGTGTCGATTGTAACGATAATACCAAAGATAACAACAATACGAGTGATGATGCATTAAATTGTCCAATTACAAGAGATGAGGTTTTGCTGGTTCTAAAGAAATTAAAGAATCTTAAAAGTAGCGGGCCTAATGGAATGATTGGCAAGACGTTAAAAAGCGTGCTACTTCTGATACTGTTTTGACTGGTACTGCCGATGCTGCTGCTACTTCTGATACTGTTTTGACTGGTACTGCCGATGCTGCTGCTACTTCTGATACTGTTTTGACTGGTACTGCCGATGCTGCTGCTACTTCTGATGCTGTTTTGACTGGTACTGCCGATGCTGCTGCTACTTCTGATACTGTTTTGACTGGTACTGCCGATGCTGCTGCTACTTCTGATACTGTTTTACTGGTACTGCCGATGCTGCTGCTACTTCTGATACTGCTATGACTGGTACTGCTGCTGCTACTACTACTTCTGATACTGCTACTACTGCTGCTGCTACTACTTCTGATACTACCATTATTGTTGCTGCTACTGCTTCTGATACTGCTATTACTGTTGCTGCTGATGCTGCTATTGCAGCTACTACTACTACAACGACTAGTGGTGTTTTTCTTTTTTTTTCCAGTCACTGGATTTCCACAGTGGAGCTCCATTTTTGTGGTGGCGTTCGTCGCCATCATCTACACTTCCATTGTGAGTGGTGTGTGTCAGTATAGGTGGTTGTTGTTGTTGTTAGTCTGTTTAAGGTCTGTTCATTAAAGTGATATTAGACGGTGGGAAAAGATGGGGAAGAGGGGAAGCGATAGGGAGAGTGGGAAAGAGATGACTGCATGCACAAGTTTGATATGAAGGTACGTGTGTTTGTCGGTACTTGCGTGAGTGTGTACAAATGTTTAAAATCTGATGTAATATCATAGAGAAAATGGATGAAAATGTTGGATGATTATCAAACAAAGGAGTAGCAAAGCTATGAACACATTAAAATCAATGAGAATCTACCAAATATGAAATAACAACAACGCCATTAATCCTTTAACATCGAATTAACAAATAACACAATGAGAGAGGAAAACTAACGCAAACATTTGCATGTCAACATAAAATATGTGTATATGTGTATGTATGTATGTATGTGTGTGTGCGCGTGCGTGCGCGAGTATGTGTATATGTGTTTTTGTGTGTATTCTTTCTCTTATCTTTTTCTCATTCTTCCATTCTCCATCCATTTTTAACAGTCGTTATTTTTTTTTTTCTCTTGTGCCCCCAGTCTTTTCTCTGATAAAATCCGAGGCCCTGACTCTCTGCATACTCCCCTGACTCTCTGCATACTCCCTGACTCTCTGCATACTCCCCTGACTCTCTGCATACTCCCCTGACTCTCTGCATACTCCCCTGACTCTCTGCATACTCCCTGATTCTCTGCATACTCCCCTGACTCTCTGCATACTCCCCTGACTCTCAGCATACTCCCTTCCTCACACGTTCTTTTGGAACCGTCTTCCCATGCTCTGACACAGTCCCAAATGCAAAACAACAATTATGTTGACTCTCTGCCCTATAATCCTTCTGTTTCTGTTCGAACACTTATTCTCCCCCTCTCTCCTCCCTTTTACTTTATTATTCTCCTTGTAGCGTGATTAGTGTGTGAGACAACCGCCATTTCCTCATTCACAATCAACACACGCCTGTGCTGGCTTTCAGGAAAACGATCGGGATTCAAGGATTTACGAGCACAGCATTGAATACATTGACGAACCATGGATCGAGAGAAATTCAATTGTAACCAGCATTTATAAAAGTACAAATGCTAATTTACTGAAACACAGGAGGGCATGTGCGTGCGTGCTTTCTACCCCCTCCCCCCCCCCCTCCACACACAACACACACACACACACACACACACACAACACACACACACACACACACACACACACACACACACACACACACACACACACACACACACACATCACCTCTCCATGCTCTTGTGTGTACTGAACTCTTGTCTTGGCCATGTGTGCGTGAAGTGCACTAGTTACAGGTACACGATAGTTACAGGTACACGATAGTTACAGGTACACGATAGGTACAGGTACACGATCCCAACAATTACTTAAAAAATTTTTTTTTTAATAACTAATAATTCTCCATTAAAACATTGTATTCAAGACATAATGCGAGAAAGACATATTTCATAGCACACACATTACAGCACAATACACCACGCCTTGATTAATCACTTGACGTCTCACGGCATCACTGTAAAAAAGAGGTTTCAACGGGATACTGATGTCTGTGAAACGTTTGATTTTGACCGGTGGCTACTAGAGAAGGTTTCATTTGGTACATTGACATATGAAAGGTTCAATTTTGATACGGCGGCTGTTGGAAGAGGTGTGATTTAGTACATTGATGTATGAGAGGTTCAATTTTGGTATCGGTGGCTGCAAGAGAAGGTTTAATTTGGTACATTGACATCTGAAAGGTTCAATTTTGATAGTGATGGCCATTAGCGGAGGTTTAATTTGGTACATTGACATATGAAATGTTCAATTTTGATAGTGGTGGCCATTTGCGGAGGTTTAATGTGGTACATTGACATTTGAAAGGTTCAATTTTGATAGTGGTGGCCATTTGCGGAGGTTTAATTTGGTACATTGACATTTGAAAGGTTCAATTTTGAAAGTGGTGGCCATTTGCGGAGGTTTAATTTGGTACATTGACATTTGAAAGGTTCAATTTTGAAAGTGGTGGCCATTTGCGGAGGTTTAATTGGGCAGACTGACGTCTGTGAAAGGTTTATTTCTGATATTGATCACTGTGACAGGAGGTTTTATTTGGAAAACTGATGACTGTGAAAGAAAGTTTAGAGTGTACACTATGGTCCGCGAAAGGTTTAATTTCGATTTTGGTTACTTTGAAAGGTAGTTTTATTTGGAATACTGACTTACTATTTAATTTGGACAATGATTGCAACATAGAAAAAGGATTAATTCGTGTTCGTCTACGGCTCTGTTTGGTTCCGTATGGTACGATACACCTGTACAGAGTTGTATAGGGCAGTTTAATTTAGTATTTCAATATTCAGTGAAAAGTTACTCCACTTCACTGGTTATTTAGAAGTCTAATTTTACACACTCTGGGATATAACAGAAGTGTGAAAATAATGAAAATAATGATGGGTCTTTAGGGAAGTATACTAATTTGAGATACTATTGGTGTTGTGGTTTTAGTTCGGGATACTCGTAACTGAATTAATATGGGAGACTTAAGTTTTTCGAATGAGACTACGAACTGAAGTATGAACGCACGCACAAGATCTTGCACTGGCATAGAAATATCCTTACCAACTTTCGAAGGAGAAGGTAACTTTGACCGTTGGTATAGATGTCACGTTACACACAGCATGCGCCTTGCGTGAAAAATCGGAAGAATGAAGGGGGGCGAGGGGGGGGGGGGGGGGGGGGGGGGGGAATCGAACGGCTAGTACTGACAGAATCACATGGGAAACGGCTGAATGGAGCGCCAGCATGCAGCTCTTCAGTCGGCTTTACCGAGCAGCTAGCTCGTTGCGTAAAACGAAAGAGCTTTTTTTTGCTTAAAGCGCTAAAAAAATTAATCTCTAACGGCGGCTAGACGCTGTATAAGGGACTCTAAATGATAATGACAAATACACAAACAATATGACGATGTTCTCTGGCTGTTCAGGGAGGTTTAATGTAAAATGCCCTATGGCTGTTCAGGGAGGTTTAATGTAAAATGCTCTATGGCTGTTTAGGGAGGTTTAATGTAAAATGCTCTATGGCTGTTCGGGGAGGTTTAATGTAAAATGCTCTATGGCTGTTCAGGGAGGTTTATGTAAAGCTATGGTTCGGAGGTTTAATGTAAAATGCTCTATGGCTGTTCGGGGAGGTTTAATGTAAAATGCTCTATGCTGTGGGAGGTTAATGTAAAATGCTCTATGGCTGTTCGGGGAGGTTTAATGTAAAATGCTCTATGGCTGTTCGGGGAGGTTTAAGTAAAATGCTCTATGGCTGTTCGGGGAGGTTTAATGTAAAATGCTCTATGGCTGTTCGGGGAGGTTTAATGTAAAATGCTCTATGGCTGTTCGGGGAGGTTTAATGTAAAATGCTCTATGGCTGTTTAGGGAGGTTTAATGTAAAATGCTCTATGGCTGTTCGGGAGGTTTAATGTAAAATGCTCTATGGCTGTTCAGGGAGGTTTGAAAGCCGTCATCTGGACCGATGTGTTCCAAGCCTTTGTTATGTACGCCGGAATGCTCGCCATTCTCATCAAGGTACGGTTTGTGCTGTGTACGTGTCTGTTTCAATTTCATTTTCCGCTAGAAAACTTTCTTAGTTTCCTTCATGTAGTTCCCTTACTTTGAATGTTGTAAAGATGCCGTTCATGTCACGATTACGTTTGGGTTATATTCTCCTGCTTTATATTCAGGTTTGTTTTCTTTGTATTTCCAAATATTTGTTAGTGTTCGTATTGGAATAAGCAATAGTGTTTTAATGTTAGTGTCAGTAAGTGAGTGTGTGTGTGTCTGTGAGTAGTTAGATAGTAGAGAGCGAGAGAGAGAGAGCGAGAGAGAGAGAGAGAGAAGAGAGAGAGAGAGAGAGAGAGAGAGAGAGAGAGAGAGAGAGAGAGAGAGAGAGAGAGAGAGAGAGAGAGAGAGAGAGAGAGAGAGAGAGAGAGAGAGCATACACACGTGCGGCGTGCTATGTATGTCGTGCGTATGTATGTGCGTGCGCGCGCGTGTGTGTGTATACCCACCCCCACCCCCATGCGCGCACGCCTCTGTGTGTGTGTGAGTGTGTGTGTGTGTGTGTGTGTGTGTGTGTGTGTGTGTGTGTGTGTGGTGCGTGCGTGGTGTGTGTGTGTGTGTGTGTGTGTGTGTGTGTGTGTGTGTGTGTGTGTGTGTGTGTGTGTGTGTGTTGTGTGTGTGTGTGTGTGTGTGTGTGTGTTGTGTGTTGTGTGTGTTTGTGTGTGGATGTGTGTGTTGTGTGTGTGTGTGTGTGTGGTGTGTGTGGTGTGTGTGTGTGGGGTGTGTGTGTGTGTGTGTATGTATGTGTGTGTGTGTGTGGTGTGTGTGTGTGTTGTGTGTGTGGTGTGTGTGTGTGTGTGTGTGTTACACTTTCAGGTACACTGGATGTGGGTGGACCGAGCAAAGTGTGGGAGATCGCCAGTCGGGGGAAACGACTGGACTTTTTCAAGTGAGATACTCCGACAACATATCCACCCCTTCTCTGCCTCAGTCAACACATTAACGACAACATGTCCACCCCTTCTCTGCCTCAGTCAACACATTAACGACAACATGTCCACCCTTCTCTGCCTCAGTCAACACATTAACGACAACATGTCCACCCCTTCTCTGCCTCAGTCAACACATTAACGACAACATGTCCACCCCTTCTCTGCCTCAGTCAACACATTAACGACAACATGTCCACCCCTTCTCCGCCTCAGTCAACACATAACGACAACATATCCACCCCTTCTCTGCCTCAGTCAACACTTTAAACGACAACATATCCACCCCATTCTCTGCCTCATCAACACATTAACGACAACATAGTCCACCCCTTCTCGCCTCAGTCAACACATTAACGACAACATTCCACCCCTCTCTGCCTCAGTCAACACTTTAAAGCGACAACATATCCACCCCTTCTCTGCCTCAGTCAACACATTAACGACAACATATCCACCCCTTCTCCTTCCTCAGTCAACACATTAAACGACAACATATCCACCCTTCTCTGCCTCAGTCAACACATTAACGACAACATATCCCCCCCTTTCTGCCTCAGCCAACACATTAACGACAACATATCCACCCCTCTCTGCCTCATTCAACACATTAGCGACAACATAGTCCACCCCTTCTCTGCCTCAGTGAACACATTAACGACAACATCCACCCCTTTCTGCCTCATTCAACACATTAACGACAACATATCACCCTTCTCATGCCTCAGTCAACACATTAACGACAACATGTCCACCCTTTCTGCCTCATCAACACATTAACGACAACATATCCACCCTTCTTCTGCCTCAGTCAACACATTAACGACAACATATCCACCCTTTCTGCCTCAGTCAACACATTAACGACAACATATCCACCCTTCTTCTGCCTCAGTCAACACATTAATGACAACATATCCCCCTTCTCTGCCTCAGTCAACACATTAACGACAACATATCCACCCTTCTCTGCCTCAGTCAACACATTAACGACAACATATCCCCCCTTCTCTGCCTCAGTCAACACATTAACGACAACACATCCACCCTTCTCATGCCTCAGTCAACACATTAACAACAACATATCCACCCTTCTCTGCCTCAGTCAACACATTAACGACAACATATCCACCCCTTCTCTGCCTCAGTCAACACATTAACAACAACATATCTACCCTTCTCTGCCTCAGTCAACACATTACCAACAACATATCCACCCTTCTCTGCCTCAGTCAACACATTAACGACAACATATCCACCCCTTCTCTGCCTCAGTCAACACATTACCAACAACATATCCACCCTTCTCTGCCTCAGTCAACACATTAACAACAACATACCACCCTTCTCTGCCTCAGTCACACATTAACGACAACATATCCACCCTTCTCTGCCTCATCAACACATTAACAACATCATATCCACCCTCTCTGCCTCAGTCAACACATTAACGACAACATACCACCCCTTCTCTGCCTCATCAACACATTAACAAACAACATATCCACCCTTCTCTGCCTCAGTCAACACATTAACGACAACATACCACCCTTCTCTGCCTCAGTCAACACATTAACAAACAACATATCCAACCCTTCTCTGCCTCAGTCAACACATTAACGACAACATATCCACCCTTCTCTGCCTCAGTCAACACATTAACGACAACATACCCACCCCTTCTCTGCCTCAGTCAACACATTAACAACAACATATCCACCCTTCTCTGCCTCAGTCAACACATTAACGACAACATACCCATCTCTTCTCTGCCTCATCAACACATTAACAACAACATATCCACCCTTCTCTGCCTCAGTCAACACATTAACGACAACATACCATCCCTTCTCTGCCTCCAGTCAACACATTAACGAACAACATATCCACCCTTCTCTGCCTCAGTCAACACATTAACGACAACATATCCACCCCTTTCTGCCCCAGTCAACACATTAACGACAACATATCCACCCTTCTCTGCCTCAGTCAACACATTAACGACAACATATCCACCCCTTTCTGCCTCAGTCAACACATTAACGACAACATAATCCACCCCTTCTCTGCCTCAGTCAACACATTAACGACAACATATCCACCCCTTCTCTGCCTCAGTCAACACATTAACACAACATATCCACCCTTCTCTGCCTCAGTCAACACATTAACGACAACATATCCACCCCTTCTCTGCCTCAGTCAACACATTAACGACAACATATCCACCCTTCTCTGCCTCAGTCAACACATAACGACAACATACCCACGCCTTCTCTGCCTCAGTCAACACATTAACAACAACATATCCACCCTTCTCTGCCTCAGTCAACACATTAACGACAACATACCACGCCTTCTCTGCCCAGTCAACACATTAGAGACAACATATCCACCCTTCTCTGCCTCAGTCAACACATTAACGACAACATATCCACCCCTTTCTGCCCAGTCAACACATTAACGACAACATATCCACCCCTTCTCTGCCTCAGTCAACACATTAACGACAACATATCCACCCCTTCTGCCTCAGTCAACACATTAACGACAACATATCCACCCCTTCTCTGCCTCATCAACACATTAACGACAACATATCCACCCCGTTTTCTGCCTCAGTCAACACATTAACAACAACACATCCACCCCTTCTCTGCCTCATTCAACACATTAACGACAACATATCCAGCCTTCTCTGCCTCAGTCAACACATTAACGACAACATATCCACCCCTTTTCTGCCTCAGTCAACACATTAACAATACTCCGACAACATATCCAACCCTTGTCTGCCTCAGTCAAAACATTAACAATACTCCGACAACATATCCAACGCTGTCTGCCTCAGTCAACACAATTAACAATACTCCGACAACATATCCACCTCTTTTCTGCCTCAGTCAACACACTAACGACAACATATCCAACACTTCTCTGTCTCATTCAACACATTAACGATACTCCGACAACATATCCAACCCTTCTCTGCCTTATTCAAAACATTAACGCAACGTCCTTTGCCTTGTCTTGGTGTTTTGGGCAGTCACTTAGAACGAAGTCTAATCGAGAAAGAAAGGTGTATAGATTACATGAGCTGTTAAAGTGTATCTATTTTTCCGAGTGTTTTTAAACTGTGGACATAATCTTTAACGTTGCCATAGCTCTGTGTGGTCTGATGAATTAGAATGGAACTGAAACTATGATAGATACTGAGTATGGAATGGAAATGAAAAAAATAAATTGAAAATGACTATTTTATTCCCCTATTTACTGTTTCTCTGCCCCCCCCCCCCCCCCCCCCCACACACACACACACACTCCTGCTTTCTTTCCTGCTGGTCCTTCTCTTCCGCCTGCATTTTCTCCCCTAAGGACAACATGAATATGCTGACTATGGCCACGATGATGCTTCCATTTTCTCCCCTAAGGACAACATGATATGCTGACTATGGCGACGATGATGCCTCCATTTTCTCCCCTAAGGACAACATGATATGCTGACTATGGCGACGATGATGCCTCCATTTTCTCCCCTAAGGACAACATGATATGCTGACTATGGCGACGATGATGCCTCCATTTCTCCCCTAAGGACAACATGATATGCTGACTATGGCGACGATGATGCCTCAATTTTCTCCCCTAAGGACAACATGATATGCTGACTATGGCGACGATGACGCCTCCATTTTCTCCCCTAAGGACAACATGATATGCTGACTATGGCGACGATGATGCCTCCATTTTCTCCCCTAAGGACAACATGATATGCTGACTATGGCGACGATGATGCCTCCATTTTCTCCCCTAAGGACAACATGATATGCTGACTATGGCGACGATGATGCCTCCATTTTCTCCCCTAAGGACAACATGATATGCTGACTATGGCGACGATGATGCCTCCATTTTCTCCTCTAAGGACAACATGATATGCTGACTATGGCGACGATGATGCCTCCATTTCTCCTCTAAGGACAACATGATATGCTGACTATGGCGACGATGATGCCTCCATTTTCTCCCCTAAGGACAACATGATATGCTGACTATGGCGACGATGATGCCTCCATTTTCTCCCCTAAGGACAACATGATATGCTGACTATGGCGACGATGACGCCTCCAATTTTCTCCCCTAAGGACAACATGATATGCTGACTATGGCGACGATGATGCCTCCATTTTCTCCCCTAAGGACAACATGATATGCTGACTATGGCGACGATGATGCCTCCATTTTCTCCCCTAAGGACAACATGATATGCTGACTATGGCGACGATGATGCCTCCATTTTCTCCCCTAAGGACAACATGATATGCTGACTATGGCGACGATGATGCCTCCATTTTCTCCCCTAAGGACAACATGATATGCTGACTATGGCGACGATGATGCCTCCATTTTCTCCCCTAAGGACAACATGATATGCTGACTATGGGACGATGATGCCTCCATTTTCTCCCCTAAGGACAACATGATATGACTCATGGCACGATGATGCCTCATTTTCTCCCTAAGGACAACAGATATGCTGACTATGCGACATGATTGCTGTGTGCCGTTGTAAGGTTTACTTGCCGATGGCGACGATGATGGCTTAACCTTATCTTTGGTTGTTGTTGGTGTATCGTTGTCAAGTTTTACTTTCTAATCTTTCCTTTGTCTTTGTTGACCACTGGGCTATAAGCAACATTACCATCTTTCCTTTGTCTTTGTGGACCACTGGGCTATAAGCAACATTACCATCTTTCCTTTGTCTCTGTTGACCACTGGGCTATAAGCAACATTACCATCTTTCCTTTGTCTCGGTTGACCACTGGGCTACAAGCAACATTACCATCTTTCCTTTGTCTTTGTGGACGACTGGGCTATAAGCAACATTACCATCTTTCCTTTGTCTTTGTGGACGACTGGGCTATAAGCAATATTACCATCTTTCATTTGTCTTTGTGGTCGACTGGGCTATAAGCAATATTACCATCTTTCCTTTGTCTTTGTGGACGACTGGGCTATAAGCAACATTACCATCTTTCATTTGTCTTTGTGTCGACTGGGCTATAAGCAATATTACCATCTTTCCTTTGTCTTTGTGGACGACTGGGCTATAAGCAACATTACCATCTTTCCTTTGCCCTAATCTCCCCCCCCCCCCCCTCCCCCCCCTCCCTGATATTTTATCCGTCCACCAAAGACTGTTCTGCCTAATTGCAGTTTTGACCCCAGCCTGACAACACGCCATACTTTCTGGAACCTGCTCTTCGGCTCTTTCATCCGGAGTTTCGGACGGTCTTCAACCAGTCCACAGTGCAGAGAATCAGCTCCACCAGGACAAGGAGAGAGGCCAACTTGTGAGGGTTTTTTTTTGTCTGTTGCTTCTTTTTAAAGGGTTTTGGCTGGTCATGTTTTTGAAACATGCACAATTCTTATTCTGTGAAAGTTTCTGTCTCTGTCTCTGTCTCTCTGTCTGTCTGTCTCTGTCTGTCTGTCTCTGTCTGTCTGTATGTCTGTGTGTGTGTGTGTGTGTGTGTGTGTGTGTGTGTGTGTGTGTGTGTGTGTGTGTGTGTGTGTGTGTGTGTTGTCTGTCTGTCTCTTTGTATCTCTCTGCCTCTTTCACCCGGTGTGTGTTTGCGCGTGCTGACGAGTGCACTTTCTTGTATGAGTACATAAAGCATGTTTTGTGTGTGCATGCATGGAATTTATAATGATGTCCTGTATGCGTGCATTTACGTGACAGTTTTTTACCAATGTGGCACTATTTTCACAGGGTTCTGCTGATCACGGCACCCGTTTTCTTCCTGTCCCTGAGCATGGCTTGTTACGAGGGGGTCGTGGCTTTCTCCTACTACCAGGTCAAGGGCTGCGATCCGCTCGCAGCCAAGAAAATCACCAATCCTAACCAGGTGCGTGTACACGTGCGTGAAAGTCAAACAGTCTTTGTTAGATGGTCCACTGAACAAGTAATACACTTGCTTTTTTCTTACACCACCTTCCTCACTTGCATGGTGACAGCCCCGACATGGCCCTTTGCGGTCGGCTGGGCTATAAGCAACGTTATCTCCCGGATCTTTTCCTGGTTGTTGCTATAGCAGCCAGTGCGAATGTCCATCTCTCAGTCAGCATCTCCGTCATTCCTCAGGAATCTCCACCAGTGACAAGCCACCTGAACCAGTCACCCTGAATCTCCAGTACTCATATCTCCATTTTCACTAGTCATCTTGCATCTCCAACAGTCATCCTGCATCTCTACCTCTCATTCTGCACCTCCTCAAGTTGCAAGGCTCATCCACCAGTCATTAGGCATCTCCACCAGTCATTAGGCACCTCCATCAGTCATCAGGCATCTCCACCAGTCATTGGGCACCTCCAACAGTCATCAGGCATCTCCACCTGTCATCCTCATCTCCACCTGTCATCAGGCATCTCCACCAGTCATCAGGCACCTCCAACAGTCATCAGGCATCTCCACAGTCATCCTCATCTCCACCAGTCATTGGGCACCTCCAACAGTCATCAGGCATCTCCACCTGTCATCCTCATCTCCACCAGTCATCAGCATCTCACTGTCATCCTCATCTCCACCTGTCATCAGGCATCTCCACCAGTCATCAGGCATCTCCACCTGTCATCAGGCATCTCCACCAGTCATTAGGCACCTCCATCAGTCATCAGGCATCTCCACCAATCATCAGGCAATTCCACGAGTCATCCTCATCTCCACCAATCATCAGGCAATTCCATGAGTCATCCTCACCTCCATTAGTCATCTTGCATCTCCACCAGTCATTTGCATTTGTACCGAACACAGTGCATCTTCGTAGACCTCCACTTCAATTTTGATGGACGTTCTTTTCCTTTCTGCACCTATTTTAATTTTTGTTTCACACAGACTTAGTGCTGTTCTTGATCTCTTTCAGCTTCCCTTCTGCCTTCATTTCATTTTTCATACTGTTGAACTGGCTGAAAAGGAGTGTTCGTGTTATGGCTGCTGCACTCTCTTCCGACCACCCTCTGTTCCGCCCACCCTCTGTTCCGCTCACCCTGTGTTCCGCTCACCCTCTGTTCCGCTCACCCTCTGTTCCACCCTCCCTCTGTTCCGCTCACCCTCTGTTCCACCCTCCCTCTGTTCCGCTCACCCTCTACCCTCTGTTCCGCTCACCCTCTACCCTCTGTTCCGCCCACCCTCTGTTCCACTCACCCTCTGTTCCACCCTCCCTCTGTTCCGCTCACCCTCTGTTCCACCCTCCCTCTGTTCCGCTCACCCTCTACCCTCTGTTCCGCTCACCCTCTACCCTCTGTTCCGCCCACCCTCTGTTCCACTCACCCTCTGTTCCACTCACCCTCTGTTCCATCCACCCTCTGTTCCATCCACCCTCTGTTCCGCTCACCCTCTGTTCCGCTCACCCTCTGTTCCACTCACCCTATGTTCCGCTCACCCTCTGTTCCACCCTCCCTCTGTTCCACTCACCCTATGTTCCACTCACCCTCTGTCCGCTTACCCTCTGTTCCGCTCACCCTCTGTTCCATCCACCCCTGTCCCCCACCCTCTGTCCCGCTCACCCTCTGTTCCGCTCACCCTCTGTTCCACTCACTCTCTGTTCCGCTCACCCTCTGTTCCGCTCACCCTCTGTTCCGCTCACCCTCTGTTCCGCTCACCCTCTGTTCCGCTCACCCTCACTCACCCTCTGTTCCGCTCACCCTCTGTTCCACTCACCCTCTGTTCCACTCACTCTCTGTTCCGCTCACCCTCTGTTCCGCTCACCCTCTGTTCCGCTCACCCTCACTCACCCTCTGTTCCGCTCACCCCCTCTGTTCCACTCACTCTCTGTTCCGCTCACCCTCTGTTCCGCTCACCCTCTGTTCCATTCCACCCTCTGTCCCGCTCACCCTCTGTTCCGCATCACCACTCTGTTCCACTCCCACCCTCTGTCCCCGTCACCCTCTGTTCCGCTCACCCTCTGTTCCGCTCACCTCTCACTCACCCTCTGTTCCGCTCACCATCTGTTCCACTCACTCTCTGTTCCGCTCACCCTCTGTTCCACTCACCCTCTGTTCCACTCACCCTCTGTTCCGCTCACCCTCTGTTCCACTCACTCTCTGTTCCGCTCACCCTCTGTTCCATCCACCCTCTGTCCCGCTCACCCTCTGTTCCGCTCACCCTCTGTTCCGCTCACCCTCTGTTCCGCTCACCCTCTGTTCCACTCACTCTCTGTTCCGCTCACCCTCTGTTCCGCTCACCCTCACTCACCCTCTGTTCCGCTCACCCTCTGTTCCGCTCACCCTCTGTTCCGCTCACACCTCTGTTCCACTCACTCTCTGTTCCGCTCACCCTCTGTTCCGCTCACCCTCTGTTCCACTCACCCTCTGTTCCGCTCACCCTCTGTTCCGCCCACCCTCTGTTCCGCTCACCCTCACTCACCCTCTGTTCCACTCACCCTCTGTTCCGCTCACCCTCTTTTCCGCTCACCCTCTGTTCCGCTCACCCTCTGGTCCGCTCACCCTCTGTTCCGCTCACCCTCTGTTCCACCCACCCTCTGTTCCGTCCACCCTCTGTTCCGCTCACCCTCTGTTCCGCTCACCCTCTGTTCCGCTCACTTTCTGTTCCACTCACCCTCTGTTCCGCTCACCCTCTGTTCCATCCACCCTCTGTTCCGCTCACCCTCTGTTCCATCCACCCTCTGTCCCGCTCACCCTCTGTTCCGCTCACCCTCTGTTCCGCTCACCCTCTGTTCCGCTCACCCTCTGTTCCATCCACCCTCTGTCCCGCTCACCCTCTGTTCCGCTCACCCTCTGTTCCGCTCACCATCTGTTCCATCCACCCTCTGTTCCGTCCACCCTCTGTTCCGTCCACCCTCTGTTCCGCTCACCCTCTGTTCCGCTCACCCTCTGTTCCGCTCACCCTCAGTTCCATCCACCCTCTGCCCCGCTCACCCTCTGTTCCGCTCACCCTCTGTTCCGCTCACCCTCTGTTCCATCCATCCCATTTCTTGAAATAAAGAAAGAATTAAAAAATCAGGCATTGGTGCATGCTTGTGTGCAAGCATTTGTTGGTGCGTTGCTGTTGATTATGGTATGTTTGTGTTGTATTTAAATTGTACGTGTATAGTGCCATCAGCTCACATATGTATGGGCGCGAAAAGAAAAGTTAATTTCTCGGTCTTCATACGGTTGTTATTTCATTGTCTCTGTGAAGATCATTCCATTGTCTCTGTACAGATCATTCCTTTGTCTCTGTACAGATCACTCCATTGTTTCTGTACAGATCATTCTGTTGTCTCTGTGAAGATCATTCCATTGTCTATGTGCAGATCATTCCATTCACAGTGATGGACATCTTCAAATCTCTGCCAGGCATGCCGGGACTGTTTCTGGCCTCTCTCTTCAGTGCCTCCCTCAGGTTGGTTCATTATCGTTTCTATTGTTGTCTCCCTTTCATAACCGTTTTGTGGCGCCGATTTTCATCGAAGATGATACATTTAACTCCTTCACCTTTGGACGTTTTGTTTGTGATCAACCTGACTGTCCCATTTAAACTGACGAAAATTCTATCAGCTGTAAATCCTGAACAATGTGGTCTCCAAACTTAGCGTACAGGGAATGTTCCCTACGCAATGACACGCCCTTAGTGAAACTGAACCTTACGAAGTGTTTCATTGACAAGGGTCTGACCACTCAACAAAGTTAGGATAATAAAGAGCTTCTCTTTCCTGTTTGCTGACATGAACACAGTAGTTTGGTGCATGTTTGATGATCTGATGTCAGATCTGTTTGAAGGAACTGACCCTGTAGTTCGTACCGTGATGAGTAGATGGGATGTCGGCAAACTTTCGTCAATCACGTGTATGATCGCTTTGAAACTGTTTTAACTGGAAGTAATTAAAAGCAACTGTTCTAAGAGCTGTGACTTTTTTCTGGTT
This sequence comes from Conus ventricosus, assembly GCA_018398815.1. Taxonomy (NCBI): domain Eukaryota; kingdom Metazoa; phylum Mollusca; class Gastropoda; order Neogastropoda; family Conidae; genus Conus; species Conus ventricosus. The sequence goes on from CM031613.1 coordinate 3,268,852, forward strand.
CAAGTCTGCACATAAATAATGTGCTTTATATCAGAAAGATGGAATCTTGCGACTGGATTATCAACAATACACATGTATTAACTTGGGTGTCATATTACAAAAATAAAGACTCTTAACATCAAAGGTAAAACAAAATGATGGCCAACACTCTTTTAGAACAACAAGAGCTAGCTTCTCTGCAGAGAAGATCGGGTTAGAATGGTATAGGTAGGACCAGCCATCACACATTGCTGTACATAAGAACAAGAACTAACTTCTCTGCAGAGAAGATAAGGTTAGAATGGTGTAGGTAGGACCAGGCATCACACATTGCAGGGGAGATAAGGTTAGAATGGTGTAGGTAGGACCAGCCATCACACACTGCCGTACCATCACAGGCGCATAAAGAAATACAAGTATGTAAGGGTCATTTCTACTGTCTTTGTCTGCTGTCTCATTTTCAATTCTTTCATCATCAGAAGGTGTCACTGTGGACTGTCACTTTCATCATCAGAAGGTGTCACTGTTGACTGTCACTTTCTCCATCAGAAGGTGTCACTGTTGACTGTCACTTTCTCCATCAGAAGGTGTCACTTGACTGTCACTTTCACCGTCAGAAGGTGTCACTGTGGACTGTCACTTTCACCATCAGAAGGTGTCACTGTGACTGTCACTTTCACCATCAGAAGTGTCACTGTGGACTGTCACTTTCACCATAAAGTGTCACTGTGACTGTCACTTCACCATCAGAAGGTGTCACTGTGGACTGTCACTTTCACCATCAGAAGGTGTCACTGTGACTGTCACTTTCACCATCAGAAGGTGTCACTGTGACTGTCACTTTCACCATCAGAAGGTGTCACTGTGGACTGTCACTTTCACCATCAGAAGGTGTCACTGTGACTGTCACTTTTCACCATCAGAAGGTGTCACTGTGGACTGTCACTTTCACCGTCAGAAGGTGTCACTGTTGACTGTCACTTTCTCCATCAGAAGGTGTCACTGTGGACTGTCACTTTCACCGTCAGAAGGTGTCACTGTGGACTGTTACTTTCACCATCAGTATGCTGCAAAAACCGTAACACAGAAGATCATTTTCAGTTAAGAGTGTTCGCCACACTCTCATTTTCCTCAGTAATGTAGGCTACCTGTATAGAGCCTTGGAGCAAAAGCACACAACACTGGAAAAAGGGAGTGGGGGGAGGGGCGGGGATATGTGCAATGAAAACTAGCTTGCTTCTATGTACGTAGAAACTTAAAAGTTTGTGGGGCGTGTCTTTCACTTCTTAATGTTTTATTGTCGGCCTGTTTACCTCCCCCCACCCACCATTCCCCACCATCTTTCTTTCTAACCCCCCCCACCTCCTTCCCACCATCTTTCTTTCTACCTCAAGTATCCAAGTCTGATCTGAGCGTTTAATCATGAGACTCATAACGAAATCTGCTATTTGTTCTTATTCACTTATTCATTAAACCAGACGTAATTATTTCTGAAAGAAGTCAATATTTTCATCTTATCTTTGATTATACGGAAAAAAACTTTTTCAACGAAATTTCTGTATGTTTTTAGAAGATGTATTTTCAAGGGTTTTGTGAATGAAGTTTTATTTATTATTTTAATGATTGGTGCGTTGACATCAGGCGCCTGATTGCTAATTCTATTGTCTATTAAACGTATCCAAGACTCATATGTGTGAGAATAAATACATGTTAATGCTTATCTTCTATCACCGAACCTCTCTTTCCTTCTCCTTTTCTTTACACCATGACATCCTTGTCTTTCCTACTTCTTCTTCTTTCTTCTCTCCCCTTCTCCTCTCTCTCCTCCCCTCCTCTCTCTCCTCCCTCCTCCTCCTCTTCTCCTCCTCCCCTCTCCTCTCTTCTTCTCCCTCTTCTTCTCTCTCCCTCCCCTCCTCCTCCTCCTTCTTTCTCTCCTCCTCCCACTCCTCCTCCATCTCTTCTCCTCCTCCCCCCCCCTCCTCCTCTTCCTTCCTCTCTTCACTCTCTCCTTCTTCTCCTCTCTCTCTCTCCTCCTCCCCTCCTCCTCCTTCTTCTTCTCCTCCCCTCCTCTCCTCCTCTTCTTCTTCTTCCTCTCCCCTCTCCTCTCTCTCCCCCTCCTCCCCTTCTTCTTCCTCCTCCTCCCCCCTCCTCCTCTCCTCTCTCTCCTCCCCTCCCCTCCTCCTCCTCCCTCCTCCTCCTCCTCTCTCTCTCCTCCCCCCTCCCCTCCTCCTTCTCTTCTTCCTCTTCTTCTTCTCTTCTTCTTCTCCTCCTCCTTCTTCTTCTTCTCTCCTCCTCTTTCTTCTTCTTCTTCTTCCTCTCTTCTTCTTCCTCTCCTCCTCCCCCTCCTCCCTCCTCCTCCTCCCTCCTCCTCCTCCTCCTCCTCCTCCTCCTCTTTCTTCTTCTTCTTCTTCTCTTCTTCTTCTTCTTCTTCTTCTTCTCCTCCTCTCTCCCTCCTCCTCCTCCTCCTCCTCCTCCTCCTCCTCCTCCTCCTCCTCCTCCTTCTTCTTCTTTCTTCTTCTCTCCTTCTCTTCTTCTCTTCTTCTTCTTCTTCTTCTTCTTCTCTCCCCCTCCCCTTCTCCTCCTCCTCCTCCTCCTCCTGCGTTCCCAGTCATACTAATTGTCATACACTGTGGGCGACGTCCGAGGTCCGTCTTAGCGACATCACCGGTCCCAACAGCTTCGCCCTCGGGTCCACTGCGCTGGGCCCCAGTTCCTGTCGTAAGGCGTCACAGGTGAGACAGGACTGAAACCTGAGGGTTAGTGTCTGTGGACCAGTGCAGCAAGGACACTGGTCCATGACAGAGATCCTCATCCGTGAGAGGGATCCTCATCCGTGAGAGAGATCCTCATCCGTGAGAGGGATCCTCATCCGTGAGAGAGATCCTCAATCTCCGGTGAGAGAGATCCTCATCTGCGAGATGGATCCTTATCCGTGAGAGAGATCCTCATCCGTGAGAGAGATCCTCATCCGTTAGAGTCTGTCTCTTCAATCTGTGGAGATGTGTGACACGTGCGTCAAGGCAAGGGTTCACTGGCCGGGGGAGGGGGATGGGTGAAGGGGGGGGGGGGGGGTGACTGACTGCCGCCTGTTGCAGCACGTTGTCGTCAGGTCTCAGCAGCCTGTCGGCCCTCCTGTGGACCGACTTCATCAAGCCACGGGTCGGCGAGGTGTCCGAGTTCAAGGCCACGCTCATTGCCAAAATCAGCGGTGGGTTTCTAGGCTCTTCCCCGTCCTGTCTTTGTCTGTGACTGGAAGGCTGTGTGTCCATGTCTGACTTGTTGCCTATTCTCTCTCTCTCTCTCTCTCTCTCTCTCTCTCTTATTTAAAAAAAAATCTATTTCGCACACACACACACACACACACACACACACACACACACACACACACATACACGCGCGCGCTCGCTCACATACACACGCACGCACGCACGCACAACATACGCGCGCACACACACACACACACACGCCACAAAACACGCACGAACTCGCGCGCGCGCGCGCGCACACACACACACACAACACACACACACACACACACACACACACACATATATATATATATATATATATTTGTCAATGATGTTAAAAAGGAAGGTTAAAACTCAAGATTAAAACTCGACAAATTTGTTTCTAGCGGCGTTGCGCTGTCATCAGGATGGTCTCTGTTTGCCCACCGCCGATGTTATATAGCGTGTGGGCTCACGTTTGCGGTTGTTTGCACGTGCGGGTTGGCTGCACGTGTTTTTTGGGGCATTCAGGTTTTGTTTTGGACATGAGTTCACATCAAACCAACCATTTCCATTAGCCGCAGTGTTACTATTACATTTGGGTTTAAAGTTGCTAAGTGTGCGTTGCATAGTATAACCAATTTTCAGTGCCCCCAAGGGTCGAGCACTTTTAAAAATCATTTAGACCTTGGCTACACATCACACATATCATCATAAATAACATATATATCAATATATATATATAAATTATAACACGACAGAAGAAGTTGTGTCTTCTTTTAAACTTTCGGCAGTCTTGTCTTCCTCAGAAAACCTTTGTTTACCTCTGATCAAAACACCGATCACACCGATACCTGACTGCACCTGAGATGAATGGAACCATTGTCCATTTAATTTGTTAAGGAAAAAGGTCCCAGTGAGAACTGACAACATTCCTCTCTCTCTCTCTCTCTCTCTCTCTCTTCTCTCTCTCTCTCTCTCTCTCTCTCTCTCACGCACACATACACATACACGCGCGCGCGCGCGCCTGCATGCATATCCCCCACCCCACACACACGCACTTGCATGGGTGCGCGCACATATGCGCGCATGTACAAACTCCCCGACACCACACACACACACACACACACACACACACACACACACACACACACACACACCTATACACACACACATACATTACGCGCGTGCATGTATGCGTACATGCATGTGTGCGTGTGCGTGGTGTGTGTGTGTGTGTGTGTGTGTGTGTGTGTGTGTGTGTGTTGTGTGTGCGTATGTGTATAAAGTGTTTGAAAGAGAGAGAAGAGAGAGAGAGAGAGAGGAGAGAGAGAGGAGAGAGAGAGAGGAGAGAGAGAGAGAGGAGGGGGGGGGGGAGAGCAAAGAATAAAGCTGCTGGAAGAATGTTACTTGTTCTGGGCGTATTTTTTATGGTAAACAACACTAAACGAAGAAAACATTGTACGAGTGTGTGTGTGTGTGTGTGTGTGTGTGTGTGTGTGTGTGTGTGTGTGTGTGTGTGTGTGTGTGTTGTGTATGCATGCGAACATGTATGTGTACGTGTTTGTTGTATATGTATATTTGCGACACACGCGAGCATGTGTGTGTGTGTGTGTGTGTGTGTGTGTGTGTGTGTGTGTGTTACACGCGCGCTTGCATGTGTTTTTTGTTTGTTTGACAGTGGTTATCTTTGGACTGTGCGGTTGTGGCGTGGCCCTCTTGGTGTCGCTGATTGGTGGAACCCTGACTCAAGTGAGTGATTGTCTTTTCAATGAATGGCCAACAACTTTAGTGACTGTATTTCGCTTCTGGCTATGTCCACCGATAGAGGGGAGCGGCAAGAAGCAAAACACGGTCACTTTGAAAAAAGGGCCTCCTCCGTGAGCGAACGTGTCAAGTAAGCATGGAATGGAATGGAGGGGTGGGTGGGTGGGTGGGTGGGGGGGGGGGGGGCCTTCAAACTGAGACTGGGGTCCAGACGCTCGTAGTACCTGGAGGGTCTGAGAGCAGCACCTACTCAAAGAGTAATTTAATTACCATCCTTTTGCTCCCCCTCCAAGATGAGGGTAAGGCATATTTTTAGGTGCCTTGCTGACCCCTTTTCGAGGACTCTCTTTAAGTTCATGTGTAAACGTATCCACATTCAAATCAAAATAAAGATGGGGAGATGGGGGGGGGGGGGGGGGGGGGGGGGGGGGGGGGGGGGGGGGGGGGGGGGAGGGATGGGGCGTAGAGGTAAGACACCCGGGACCCCTTCTGGGTCCGTCCCTGATTACCTTTTTTTGCCCTGTCACTGTCTATCGCCGCTAGACATGGACATGCACGGCGCTGTTTTTCCTGTCATTGTCTCAAGTTGACATGGAGATGCGTGTCGCTATTTTTTTTTGTCATTGTCTATCGCCAGTAGACTTGGAGATGCATGTCGCTACTTTTCTGTCTTTGTCTATCGCCAGTAGACATGGAGATGCACGACACTACTTTTTCTGTCATTGTCTATTTCCAATAGACATGGAGATGCATGGCGCTACTTTTTCTGTCATTGTCTATCGCCAGTAGACATGGAGATGCATGCACTACTTTTCCTGTTATTGTCTATCGCCAGTAGACATGGAGATGCATGGCGCTACTTTTCTGTTATTGTCTATCGCCAGTAGACATGGAGATGCGTGTCGCTAACTTTTCCTGTTATTGTCTATCGCCAGTAGACATGGAGATGCATGGCGCTACTTTGCTGTCATTGTCTATTCAAGTAGACATGGAGATGCATGCGCTACTTTTCCTGTCTTTGCATTGTCTAACGCCAATAGACATGGCGGTCAGCAGTGGAGAGGCAGGGTGTAGCAGAGGAGAGGCACGGTGTAGCAGAGGAGAGGCACGGTGTAGCAGGAGAGGCACGGTTGTAGCATGGAGAGGCACAGTGTAGCAGTGGAGAGGCACAGTGTAGCAGTGGAGAGGCACGGTGTAGCAGAGGAGAGGCACGGTGTAGCAGGGGATAGGCACGGTGTAGCAGAGGAGAGGCACGGTGTAGAAGAGGAGGGGCACGGCGTAGCAGAGGAGAGGCACGGCGTAGCAGCGGAGAGGGCACGGTGTAGCAGAGGAGAGGCACGGCGTAGCAGAGGAGAGGCAGGGTGTAGCAGAGGAGAGGCAGGGTGTAGCAGAGGAGAGGCAGGGTGTAGCAGAGGAGAGGCACAGTGTAGCAGTGGAGAGGCACGGTGTAGCAGAGGAGAGGCAGGGTGTAGCAGTGGAGAGGCAGGGTGCAGTGGAGAGGCAGGGTGTAGCAGAGGAGAGGCAGGGTGTAGCAGGGGAGAGGCACAGTGTAGCAGTGGAGAGGCAGGGTGTAGCAGAGGAGAGGCAGGGTGTAGCAGAGGAGAGGCACAGTGTAGCAGAGGAGAGGCAGGTGTAGCAAAGGAGAGGCAGGGTGTAGCAGTGGAGAGGCAGGGTGTAGCAGTGGAGAGGCAGGGTGTAGCAGAGGAGAGGCAGGTGTAGCAGTGGAGAGGCACGGTGTAGCAGTGGAGAGGCACGGTGTAGCACCATCCACCAGACCGCCGCCTCGTTACACAGAGCCGCGGGGCCAAAGCGTTAAAAACAGCCAGTCACCAACCACATCACTGGCCCCCCACATCCCCCTTCACATCGCTGACCACATCTTTCACCTGCAGCGGCTGTGTCAGGATGCGCCTTTCCTGCATCAGCCTGTAGGCCTCCATTGTGTCTGTAGCAGACGTGGGCTCCCCCGGCCTAAATCTTCCTCTCTCAACTTTTGCCTCACCTGGCCTAAATCTTCCTCTGTCAACATTTGCCTCACCTGGCCTAAATCTTCCTCTGTCAACATTTGCCTCACCTGGACTAAATCTTCCTCTGTCAACATTTGCCTCACCTGGCCTAAAATCTTCCTCTGTCAACATTTGCCTCACCTGGCCTAAATCTTCCTCTGTCAACTTTTGCCTCACCTGGCCTAAATCTTCCTCTGTCAACTTCTCCCTCACCTGGCCTAAATCTTCCTCTGTCAACTTCTGTCTCAGCTGGCCTAAATCTTCCTCTGTCAACATCTGCCTCACCCGGCCTAAATCTTTCTCTGTCAGCATCTGCCTCACCTGGCCTAAATCTTTCTCTGTCAACATCTGCCTCACTTGGCCTAAATCTTCCTCTGTCAACATCTCCCTCACCCGGCCTAAATCTTCCTCTGTCAACATCTGCCTCACCTGGCCTAAATCTTCCTCTGTCAACATCTGCCCCACCTGGCCTAAATTTTCCTCTGTCAACATCTGCCCCACCTGGCCTAAATCTTCCTCTGTCAACATCTGCCTCACCTGGCCTAAATCTTCTTCTGTCAAGATCTGCCATCAGTGATCAAGTTCGGCTTTGATCTTAAAGTTGGAGTGCCGGGATGACACTGGCGAGACTAGTACGGTTGATGGTGTACATCAGAAGAGTGTATTGAAATTTGAATTTCATGACAGTTTGGGGCTGGTTTTGAGTTGGGAATTTCAAAGAAAACTGAGTGTATACTTTTGCCATCGTAATCTCAGACCAAAACTGGAACGCCATGATTTGATTACATTCACCTTGATTCTCACTGACCGCTCAAAAAAAAAAGGAAAAAAAAGTTATAACTCACGATAACTTCAGTGTTCATTTCTTCTCCGTATACATTCCGTGGCTTGTCGCAACCAAGCTTGAAGCGTCTGAATTTTGTTGGAGATCGTTGGATGGTTTAGTGGCCATTTCCGTGGCTTGTCGCAATCCAAGCTTGAAGCGTCTGAATTTTGTTGGAGATCGTTTGGATGGGTTTAGTGGCCATTTCCGTGGCTTGTCGCAATCCAAGCTTGAAGCGTCTGAATTTTGTTGGAGATCGTTGGATGGGTTTAGTGGCCATCTTCACTGTGCCGAAGCACTACTGGCCATCACGAAAATCATTCGTGTCATTTCATTCATGGGAGGGAGTGTTAGAAGGGAGGGGGGGGGTAACAGCAAATCAAGTCAATAAATGAAAAGAAAAATAAGTAAATAGATAGATAATTTAAACAGGCCAGTGAAAAATATACTTCACACATTTAACATTCACTTCTGTCTTGTTAATAGATAGATAATTTAAACAGGCAAGTGAAAAATATACTTCACACATTTAACATTCACTTCTGTCTTGTTAATAGATAGATAATTTAAACAGGCAAGTGAAAAATATACTTCACACATTTAACATTCACTTCTGTCTTGTTAATAGATAGATAATTTAAACAGGCAAGTGAAAAATATACTTCACACATTTAACATTCACTTCTGTCTTGTTATATCGTTACGTGCGTTATTTTGTGTGCCTAGACAAAGTAACTGAGAGGGAATTCAACGAAGTGCTCTGAGTCCTTTATAAAGGCAACATATCTGCAAGTCCTGTTAGTTACAAGGGTAAGGTCATGATCAATGTGAGATGACTAACTGAATGTATAGATGGGTGGTAAACCAACACTCTGGTTGTTTGTGTGATGCTCAGATCGCGGGCAGTCTGCTGGCGGCTTTCGGGGGTCCCCTCAGTGGAGTCTTCTTCCTGGGCTGTTTCTGCCCGTGGGCCAACGCTAAGGTGGGTCACAACTGGCCTAGCGCCGGTTGATTTCCGTTGTTGGGTTTGGGTTGGCACAGCCTGCATTTGGTGGTTTGCTTGACTTGCGTTTTTTTTTTTTTTTGGCTGCTCTGCTGTTTTAATTGGTGGACATGTTCGCAGTGGTGTGCAGTGGTTGATTCACGAGCTGGCTGGCTGGTTGGTTGGTTGGTTGGCTCATTGATTGACCGGCAGTCTGGTTGGTTGGTTGGTTGGTCAGTTGGTTGGTTGATTGATTGGTTGGTTGGTTGACCGGCACTCTGGTTGATTGGTTGGCTGGTTGGTTGATTGGCTGGTTGGTTGGTGATTGGTTGGTTGGTTGGTTGATTGGTTGGTTGATTGACCGGCAGTCTGGTTGGTTGGTTGTTGGTTGGTTGGTTGACCGGCAGTCTGGTCGGTTGGTTGGTTGGTTGGTTGGCTGGTTGGTTGGTTGGTTGATTGCCCGGCAGTCTGGTTAGTTGGTTGGTTGGTTGGTTGGCTCGTTGGCTCGTTGATTGCCGGCAGTCTGGTTGGTTGGTTGGTTGATTGGTTGGCTGGTTGGTTGGCTGGTTGGTTGGCTGGCTGGTTGGTTGGTTGGCTGATTGACCCGCAGTCTGGCTGGTTGGTTGGCTTGCTGGATGACTGCTCGATTGACCCGGTTAACTAGTGAACTAGCTGGAGAATACAAATGAAACACACACACACACACACACGCGTGCGTACGCGCGCGCAACACACACACAGGCACGCATAAACGCACGCACACACACGCTCACACACACACACACACACACACACACACACACACACACACACACACACACACACACACACACACACACACGTACACACCACACACACACACACACACACACACACACACACACACACACACACACACACACACACAGAGAATCGCACACACACACACGCGCACGCGAGCTCGCACTCACATACAGACAGACAGACAGACAGACAGACAGACACACACACACACACACACACACACACACACACACACACACACACACACACACACACACACACACACACACACACACAAAATGCTGGCCCGCGCGCGTGCTCAGGCACACGCACAAAATAAAGACGCATCATTTTGAAACAAAACTGATTCCCTTGTCGTCATTTAGTCAAAATACCTATTAAGAAAAACTTTTATAAAATGATAGACCAAAAAGAAGTGCAAAGTTAAAAATCCTTGAGGACTGGTTAAAAAACAAAACAACCTAAGTCATAAACTGCATACGAGCTGTTCTTACACAAGTATAAGTTTTTTCAGTCAGATGGTTTAATTAACCGTACTTTTAATGTATGATGTTTCACACTTAAATTTTGCATCGTTCCCCCCCCCCCCCCCCCCCCCCCCAAATTTCATCGAAGAGCTATAAAATTATAAGAGCTATGGCAACGAAAATGAACGAGCAATCACTTATCTTCATCTAATTTGGCGCAAGATGGTCGTTGACACTGGATGAAATTGTGCCAAATCGGATGAAAATAACTGACTGCTCGTTCATTTTCGTTGTCCTGAGTGTTATGTCTCTTGGCTGAAGAAGACCTAAAAGGTCAAAACGCGTCGTGTTTTGTCTCGTGATTCGTTTGTCCCCATTTTCGGCGGACCCTTATAAATGATTTTTTTAAATTTCTTTAAATTTCGCCTGCAGTCGCCTAACTTTGCAACTAGATCTAACTATTAGTAATATCAATATCGTCATTGATATCATCATCATCATCATCATCATTTATCATCATCATCATCATCATCATCATCATCATCACATTATTGTTATTTATCATCAGACCATTTTTAATTGTTGTTATTATCGTTATTATGATTATCATATTTTTTTATCATTGTTCCCAACAGGGTACCTTCGCAGGAGAACTGTGTCCCTGATTTTCACGCCGGCTTTCTCGGGGCTCCTTACTTTCCACAAGCAGGAAGATAAAACCCTGGCTGCCCTCCGCAGCACGGCAAATGCCCAGCAATCACAGAGCCTCTTTCTTCGGACCACGGCCTCCAGCTTGGTGGACATGACACGGAACGCCATGTTGGCAACTGGTTACCCTGAGGATGACAGGCCACATCTACGACGTCAGTCCCTGAAGGTGGAGACCATGGCTACTCTGCTTGTGGCAGCGTCTGTTCTGGCATCGACGACTGTTGGGAGTGTTCAGTGTTGGGCCGTGAGTGATAGTTTTGTTTTTATTGTGTAAAGAATTAGAGGAGATACGCTGTTGATTACGATCTCTGTCTGTCTGTCTGTCTGTCTGTTGTCTGTCTGTCTGTCTGTCTCTGTCAGGTCGCTGTCTCTGTCTGTCTCTGTCTGTCGGTCTGTCTGTCTGTCTGTTGTCAGTCTGTCTCTCTCTCTTCTCTCTCTCTCTCTCTCTCTCTCTCTCCTCTCTCTCTCTCTCTCTCATCTCTTCTCTTTTGCTGGGTGCTTCGATCGTTCGCTCGCTTCAGGCTGTTTCTTAACCTTCACAGTCGCTCTACAAATTCTCTCGGGGGCAGTTAATACTGAACCCAGAATGTCTGGCTTTTCATAAAGGCATGGCGCCACAACAAGGCCCAGCGTGACGGGCGTGTGCCTGGGTGATCACTGTGGCTTTTGTGCTTGTTGTCACAGTAGGTAGGTTATTCGTTGCCAGTATAAGGCAAACAGAAGTAAAAAGTTACACCATGGGCACGAGGTCCAGTGGCTGTTCTAAGGACACTATGTCAAATGCTGCTCTTTCAACAGAATCGCATCAGCTCAGCAGCCTGTCGTGCAGGACGGTGTCTGGCTTGGCGAGAGAAGAGTTTGAGTTTGGAGCAGATGAACTACCCGTGACTTAGGTGTGCGTGATTGCGTCCACTCTGGAGCGCATAAGTAGGTCTCTTTGAGGTTCGAGGAAAGGGACACAATGCATCTGGATTCATGTCATCCTAAAGCCTCTGCTTTAGCTTCTCATGTCTTGGGAACATGCCACTTTGCGTGATTTGAGTGGGAAGACAAGCTAATTTCAACGCCGTCAACGAACTGTACATTGTGGACACCCATGTCCTAGCACGGCTCTTCCACAGAATCGCCATCAAGCTCAGCAGCTGCCGTTCCTCAAGGCAACGAAGTGGAACCGTCATCACGACACGTCAGGAGGCGTGACCTCAGCTTTAGAAACATAACACGTCCTGGAAGGCCGGTTCTGAGGCAATCCGAACACACGCTAGCTGTCGAGGAAACTAGGTCACAAATGGTGGTCGGCTGCTTCAAAGTCAACAGGCTGGTTATTTTCACGTCATGACACTGACAACGCTTCCCACTGGGGAGGTTACACACGAAAGCCACACACGCCTCGCACAGCTCAGCAGATCTTTGTGTGATTGACCTGTCTGCGCGAGTCCTCCTCCTCGTAGATTCGATACACAGCTTGTAAATCATTCAGAAAACGGCAGCAGGAACGAACGAAGAAAGGGCGTTGGGACAGCATGTTGCCTCGTGCTTGTGTTCATCAGCCCTTGAGGGAGACAGGGGATGAAGAATGTTGTGGAGGAAAACACGTGGAAAACTTTGCGTCGATATCGTAGGACGAAGACAGAAAGCAGATACCTAGTCCACATGCAGGCTATCAATGGATGAAACTGATACTAAGAACGCGGACAGCAGAAACATTCACGTTGCGAATGCATGCGCGCGCGCGCGCCCACACACACACACACACAACTCACACACCACACACAACCACCACACACACACACACACACAACACACCACACACCACTCTCTCTCTCTCTCTCTCTCTCTCACCCCCCTCTCCTCTCTCTCTCCCACACACACACTCACACAACTCTCTCTCTCTCTTCTCTTCTCTCTCTCTCTCTCATCTCTCTCTACACACACACACACACACACACTCACACACACACACACACACTCTCTCTCTCTTCTCTCGCTCTCTCTCTCTCTCTCACTCTCTCTCTCTCTTCTCTCTTACACACACACTCTTCTCTCACACACACACACACACACCACATCTCTCATCTATCTCACACTCACACACTCACACACACATTCACCCCACACTCACAACACACACATCACCACACACACACACACACACACAACACACTCACCACACACACTCACACACACACACACACACACACACCACACACACACTACACACACACACACACACACACACACAACTCTCCACACAACAACAACCACACACACACAAACACACCACAACACACACACACACACAACACACACACACAAAGTGGGCACTAGCACAAGATCCCCTTGATCAGCCACAATGTGACAACCTGCAAGGAGTAACACTCACTGTTGATTATGTTAGATTGATGCCAAACACCTTTGCTGATCGTCACCCTATTTAAGGTATATGTATACATATTTCCTTACCAGTGGTCATATATGCTTAACGTACTCCCAGGACTCGACGCGTTTTGTTTCCAGGCTAGGTATAGAAGCGATGTGTGTTTCCACGGGTTCCAACAAGGATCACACATGACGGATAAGTTCTACACTCCGAGATTTGCCTTAGGCTAAGTATAATGGTGTTCTAACCTACCTACACAGGGCCCACACTCACCAGACTCCAGACTCGGTGTGTGAATACATACGCCCCCCCCCCCCCCCCCCCCCCCCCCCCCCCCCCCCCCCCTGTCTACCAGTGTTGGATGTATGATGAGCGTTACTCCCTTGACTCAACTGTTTAAGTTCCAGGCAGGGCACAGTGTGGGACCATATACACTGTCGCACATTGATGATGTATGATAAAACATAGAGAACACTGTGTGTGTGTTGCAGGCAGGGTTGTAGCTGGTTGATTACACAACTGTCCTATCATTGAGATCTGATGTATGATAAACATACAGAACACTGTGCTCGTGGTGTTGACTGATGTATTATAAACATACAGAACTACAGTGCTGTGTGTTGCACTGATGTTTGTACTAAAACATACAGAATCACTGTGTTTGTGTGTTGCAGGCGGCAGGGTGTAGAGGTGATGTACCATGTTCTATCATTGAATGATGTATGTTAATCATACAGAACATTGTGCTATGTGTTGACTCGATGTATGATAAACATATTGAACACTGTGCTGTTTGTTTGGATGATGTATGATAAACATTTCGACTGATACATTGTGCATATGTGTTGACTGATGTATGTTAAACATATAGAACACTGTGCTGTGTGTTGACTCCCCCGATGAATGCTAAACATACAGAACATTGTGTGTGTGTTGACTGATGTATGGTAAACATACAGAACACTGTGCTGTGTGTTCGACTGATATATGATAAACACACAGTAACACTTGCTGTGTGTTGGACTGATGTTTGATAAACATACTGAACATTGATGCTGTGTGTTGCAGGAGGGCTTTTGTAGAGGTGATGATACACACTGTCCTACCAGCTGTTGGCACCGATAGGCATCTTTGTGGCATCATCCTGGGCACCGTAGTCAGCCTCCCTCACTGGTATGGATTGATGCTGAAGTTTTCTTTCTTGCTTTCGATTCCTCTCACCTATATGTTTTTATGTTCCAACGTCCAGTTAGTCGAGTAAACTGTATTCTTCTCTCTCTTTCTCTTCTCTCTCTCTCGCTCTTCTCTCTCTCTCTCTCTCTCTCTCTCTCTCTCTCTCTTTCTCTCTCTCTCTTCTTATTATATTAGTATTATTTATTATTATTGTTATTATTATTATTATGATTATTTTATGATTATTCATACATGTTTTTCGTTTTTTGCAACTTCTTCTGACAATTTATTCAAAATTGGTGGCGGACAGATGTTCTTGTTTTCTGGATAAAAATTCACGGATTCCATTTATTAAAGTTTTCAAACGTCAAACATGTGTAAGTGGGCATCTTTGCAACTGTGAGAAACTGGTTGTAACACACGATGTTATTTTTGTTCTGCTGTGTGCCTCAACCTTGAAGGCTTTCCTTTTCTTGTTCATTTTTGAACCTGGATAGCGGTTACCGTTTTGCTAGCAGAACGTGTGTTGGACAGAACAAAAGATGCATGTATCATTTTAGTATGGTGAAGTGTGGCGTTTGACTGTTAACAGATTGCCTCTCTCTCTCTCTCTTCTCTCTCTCTCTCTCTCTCTTCTCTCTCTCTCTCTCTCTCTCTCTCGCTCTCTCTCTCTCTCTCTCCATCTCCCTCTCTCTCTCTCTCTCTCTTCGCCTCTCTCTCTCTCTCTCTCTCTCTCTCTCTCTATATCTCTCTCTCAATCTCTCTTCTCTGCACTGAAAATTAAGAGAAACTTGTATCCCGCACAGTATGAATAATTAGTTTGCCTCCTCATATAATTAGCTAGTTACAGTTACATCGAAAAATATACTTTGTAGTTCTTTCTCTTTTTTTCTCTTTATGTGTGCACTGCACTCACCATTGTTATAGGCTGGCAAGGCCCGAAACATTAAAATTGTGTCAATTTTTACTCTCTCTCTCTTCTCTCTCTCTCTATCTCTTTCTCTCTCTTCTCTCTCTCTCTCTCTCTCTCTCTCTCTCTCTCTCTCTCTCTCTCGTCAATCATCTCATTAACGTCTACTAATCTATGTTATTATTGATTATTGTTGTTATTGTTGTTGTTAAAACATATGTACGCAAGAAATAGAAAGTGATTTGTCTCTATTTTGTTCACACCTGTGCTTGTTGAGAGAAAACGACGATGTGGTGGAGGAAGAATGGCAGGGAGGCAGATCCCTGCTATCTCATTCTTTTCTCTGATCACATGTAGTGTTGTTTTCTTTCCTTAATGACATAATGATGATGATGATGATGATGATGATGATGATGATGATGATGATGATGATGCTGATCACAGGATGAAGAAGGAAGGTACATTCCCGCTATCTCATTCTTTTCTTGATCACCTGTACTTTTTTTTCCTTAATGACATGTTGATGATGGTGAGGTTGATGGTGATGATGATGATGATGGTGCGATCATGATAATGATTATGATAATGATGATGATAATGATTGAAGAAGAAGAAGAAGATGATGATGATGATGTGATGATGATGATGATGATGAATGATGATGATGATGATAATAATCATGATGATGGTAGATGATGATGATGGTGATGTTGTTGATGGATGATGATGATGATGATGATGATGATGAGGATGATGATGATGACAGGGAGGGAGCAAGGAGGGGGAGGTACATCCCGCATCTCATCTCTTTCTGTGATCTCATCTGTGCTGGTTTCTGCCAATGATGACTGATGATGAGGATGATGATGATGATGATATCATGATGATGATGTTCGATGTTGATGATTGTTGTTGATGATGAATGATGACAGGAGGGAACAAGGAGGGGGAGGTACATCCCGCTATCTCATCTCTTTCTGTGATCAATTGTGCTGTTTTCTGCCATGATGTTGATGATGATGATGATGATGGATGATGATAGATCATGATGATGTTGATGATGATAATGATGATGATGATGATGAAACAGTCGAGGGAACAACGGAGGGGGAGGTACATCCCCGCTTTCATCCCTTTCTGTGATCATCTGTGCTGCTTTCTGCCCGAGGCTGTCGCAGCTGTTCTGGGTGTGGGGAGGATTACACCTCGTTCAGGTCAGGCCAAAGGGGACGAATTTGGAACGGAGCGGGCACTGCAGGGGGGGGGGGGGGGGGGAGATGGGGAGGGGTGGTTTAGAAGAAGGAGGAAGTTACAACTTTAAGCTGCAGGTCTGTTACGACGTCTGTACAATTGCCTGTCCGAGTGTTGGGTGTGTCCTCCACCTCATTGGTCACTTTGTGCAGTTAACTGTCGGTGTTGTGCTTGTGTGTCTCCACCTCATTGGTCACTTTGTGCAGTTAACTGTCTGTGGGCTTTGTGTGTCTCCACTCATTGGTCACTTTGTGCCAGTTTTTTAACGTCTGTGTGCTTTGTGTGTCTCCACCTCTTTGGTCACTTTGTGCAGTTAACTGTCTGTGTGTTTGGTGTTGTGTCCAGCTCATTGGTCACTTGGTGCATTTAACTGGCTGTGTGTTTGGGTTGTGTTCTACACCTCTGGTCATTTGTCTGTGCAGTTGCCTGTCCGTGTGTTTGTGTGTGTCAGCTATTTGGTCACTTTGATGCGTTACTGTTCTGTGTGTTTGGTGTGTTGTCCACCTCATTGAGTCACTTTGTCTGTGCGTTAACTGTCGTGTGCTTGGTGTGTGTCCACCTCATTGGGCACTTTGTCTGTGCAGTTGCTGTCAGTGTGTTGGTGTGTGTCAGCTCATTGGTCACTTTGTCTGTGACATTGCCTGTCCGTTGTGTTTTTGGTGTGTGTCCAGCTCATTGGTCACCTTTTGTCTGTGCAGTTGCCTGTCCGTGTGTTTGGTGTGGTGTCAGTCATTGGTCACTTTGTCTGGTGTCCTGTTTTTACGTTTACTGTAGCCTCCATTCATCCCTTCACACCTGCCCCTTCCGTCCCCACCCCCTTTCCCCTTTTGCCTCCTACACACTTTCTTTTTGGTGATTCAGTTCCTCATGTGAAACGAGAGAGACGGGAGAGAGAGAGAGAAGAGAGAGAGAGAGGAGAGAGAGAGAGGAGAGAGAGAGGGAGGAGGAGGGTGAGAGAGAAGGAGAGAGAGAGGAGAGAGAGGAGAAGAAGAAGAAGAGGGAGACAAGTCTAATTCGGAGAACCGGATGAGATGAATATCGCATCCTCTCCTACTTTCCCCCCTTAGGTCTATTAAGCGAGAGAGGTAGAGTAGGAGAAAAAGGAGGAGAGGAGAGAAGAGAAAAGGTAGAAGTAGGGAAAAAGGAGGAGAGGAATAGGGAGAAGTAGAAGTAGGGAGAAAAAGGAGGAGATGAATAGGGAGAGTAGAAGTAGGATAAACAAGGAGGAGAGGAATTAGGGAGAAGTAGAAGTAGGATAAAAAGGAGGGAGACGATAGGGAGAAGTAGACGTAGGAGAAAAAGGAGGAGAAGAGGAAGAGGGAGAAGTAGAAGTAGGAGTAAAAGAGGAGAAGAGGAAGAGAGAGAAGTAGAAGTAGGGAGAAAAGGAGAGAGGAATAGGGAGAAGTAGAAGTAGGAGAAAATGAGAGAGAGGAATAGGGAGAATTTAGAAGTAGGAGAAATGGAGAGAGTTATAGGGAGAAGTAGAGTAGGAGAAAAACTGGGTGAGGGAATAGGAGAAGTAGAAAGTAGTGAGAAAAAAGGCAGGAGAGGAAGAGAGAGAGGGAGAAGAGGAGGAAAAAGGAGGAGGGGAAGAGAGAGATGGAGAATTAGGAGAAAGAGGAGGAGAGGTATAGGGAGAAGTAGAAGTAGGAGAAATCTGAGGAGAGGAATAGGCAGAAGTAGAAGTAGGAGAAAAGGTGGAGTGGAAGAGAGAGAGTAGTCCCGAATTAGGAGAAAAAGGAGAGAGGAAGAGAGAGAGTAGATGTAGGAGGAAAAAGGAGGAGTGGAATAGGGGGGGGAAGTTGATTGTTGGAGGAAAAAGGAGGAGGAGAGGAATGGAGATGTAGAAGTAGGAGAAAAAAGGAGGGAGGAATAGGGGAGATGTAGAAGTAGGAGAAAAAGGAGGAGAGGAATAGGGGAGATGTTGAGTAGGAGAAAAAGGAGGAGAGAATAGGGGAGAAGTAGAAGTGGAGAAAAAGGAAGGGAGAGAATAGGGAGAAGTAGAAGTAGGAGAAAAGGAGGAGAGGAATAGGGAGAAGTAGAAGTAGGATTGAAATAGGAGGGAGGAATAGGAGAAGTTGAAGTAGGAGAGAAAGAGGAGAGGAGGAGGCGAAGTAGAAGTAGGTGGTTAGAAGTAGAGTAGGGGAGAAGCTGGAAGCGGAGGAGGAGGTGGAGGAGGAGGAGGTAACAGAAAATATGAAGGGAAAAAAGAAAGGTCAGGAAAACATCGACAGAAACACTAGTGCATTTCATTCACATTTACATACAGGCACACAGAAAATAGTTACACACAACCTCACATACGCCTCTTTCTGTCTGTCTGTCTGTCTGTCTGTCTGTATCTTGTCTGTCTCTCTCCTCTCTCTTCTCTCTCTCTGCTCTCTCTCTTTTTTCTCTCTCACTTCTCTCTCACACACACTCACACCACACGCACGCACGCACGCGCGCAGTGCGCCGCGCACAACACACAAACACCAACACACACCCACACAACCTCACAAACACACACACACACACACACCACACACACACACACGCACACACACACACACACAACCCATACACTACACACACACACAGGACACACACTCAACTCAGAGATAGTGTAGTGAGAGGGGAGTTGCTGAGAGCGAGAGGAGAGGAAGAGAGAGGAGAGAGAGAGAGGGAGAGAGAGAGGAGAGCGGAGGAGAGAGGAGGAGAGAGAGAGAGAGATGAGAGAGTAGAGACGAGAGAGAGAGAGAGTTTAATATGCTAGGGATTCGGCTGACAGCACTGACTGTCAAACTGATCGTTCCTATTCACTGATGACGAAGTTGTGATGATCAGTGATGTTCACTGATGACGATGATGATGATCAGTGATGTTCACTGATGACGATGGATTGATGATCAAGGATGTTCAAATGATGACGATGATGATGATCAGTGATGGTCATGATGACGACGTCATGATCCGTGATGTTCAGTTGATGACCGATGGTTGATGATCAATGATGTCACTGTTGACATGATTGACGGATTGGTCTATTCACTGTGACGATGATGGTGATTGGTCATATTCACTGATGACAATGAGATGTGAGTGATGTTTGATGACGCATGATGATGATTAGTCCTATTCATGATGACGATGTTGTGATCAGTGATGTACACTGATGCGATTGATGATTTTTGGTCCTATTCATGATGACGATGATGATGAGGGTTCTATTCACTGATGACGATGATGGATGATTCAGCGATGTTCACTGATGACGGACGATGATGATGTTTAGCGAAGTTCACTGATGCGTGATGATGATCAGTGATGGTCACTGATGACGATGAGATGTTCAGTGATGTTCACTGTTGGACGATGATGATGATCAGTGATGTTCACTGATGGACGATGATGATGATCAGGATGTTCAATGATTGGCGATGTGATGTCAGCGATGTTCACTGATGTCGATGATGATGATCAGTGATGTTCAATGATGACGATTGATGATGATACAGCTATGTTCACTGATGGACGATGACGATGGATTGGTCCTATTCAATGATGACGATGATGGTGATTGGTCCTATTCACTGATGACGACGATGTGATTGGTCCTTTTGTCCTGATGACGAGGAGATGATGAGTGATGTTCTGATGCCGATGATGATGATTGGGTCCTGTTCACTGATGACCGAAGATGATGATGAGTGATGTTCACTGATGGACGATGATGATGATCAGTGATGTTCACTGATGACGATGATGGTGATCAGTGAGGTTCACTTGTGACTATGATGGTGACTGGTCTTTCTTCACTGATGACGATAATGGTGATTGGTCCTGTTCACTGATGACGTTGATGGTGATTGGTCTATTCACTGATGACGATGATGGTGACTGGTCCTATTCACGGTGTGTCTGTCAATATTCACGGTGTGTCTGGTCCTATTCACGGTGTGTCTGTCCTATTGACTGACGCTCGGTCAGCGCTAACTGAGAAGTGTTGTCCTGGTCACAGGAAGACCTGCCCGCCATTCACTACCTGTTCTTGGACACGGAGATGACATCATGACACCCACCACGGGGTCCGAGAAAGACGTCGGTTCCCTAACTGGTCACTGAACTGACACGCCGTCACCAGGTATTGACGTCAAACAGTCACCTCGAATGACCGTCCCGACTGACGTTAGATATACAAAATGGCGGCGCTCTAGGAATCATTCTGCAACGATTGATGGCGTCAAAGATGACGATGATAATAATGATGGTGACGTGAGTGCCAGAGATACTGTCCAAAGGAGAAGTGGAAGGGGGTGACGGAGAAGAGAGAGGGTGAGGATTGAGTGAGAGTGATCGTTTTCGGAAGGCTCTGCTTGTGCAAGTTGATGTTTTGGTTGACTTCAGGAAAAAAAAACACTGTAATTTCGAGGTCATATTTTGATTGGTGGTTATGCCCTTTTTCGGTTTATACGTAATTTTTCAAATCTGTAAAGAAAAAGACAGTGCTGAGACAAACGTCAGGAAAAATTATGGTATGTCAGGTATTGCACTTATGGTCAGAATTGTTTGTGCCTTTGTTTCTTGGCTTTTTGTTCGTTTTCCAGATCAATTAGGTGTGGTGTATTATGTATGTGTGTTCTGTATGTGTGTGTGTGTTGTGTGTGTGTGTGTGTGTGTGTGTTGTGTGGTGTGTGTGTGTGTGTGTGTGTATGTGTGTGTGTGGTGTGTGTGTGGTGTGTGTGTGTGTGTGTGTGTTGTGAAGTCAAAATCAAAATTTTATTTTCAGATGGAACATTGAATAAGCAATAAATCTGCTTTTTTTTTTTTTTACATCAAGCCACCATAAAAGAAAATCGGTGATTGTTGAAACGACGAATAATCACAGAAATTTTAAAAGTCAAAGATAATAACAAATAGAAACCAGAGAAGAAATGGGGTGGGGGGAGGGGGGGGGGGGGGGCGGGGGAGGGGGGAGGAGATTGGGAGTGTACAAATGAGAAGGGGAAAATCCAGAAGTAGAGAGAGGAGAGAGAGGAGAGATGAGAGAGAGAGAGAGAGGAGAGAGAGAGAAGAGAGAGAGAGGAGAGAGAGAGAGAGAGAGAGAGAGGGATTGGTTATATACAATATGTAACAATGTCTTCAAAAATGTGCACAGCATGTGCACTTCACAAAATGTGTACGTGTATACTCCAAGAATACTGTCGACACTGAAGCACAGACACTCATGCACAAGATGTCATAGATATACATATACACATGCATACACTGTGAGAAACCATAAACCTTATTTCAAAGGGTTGGGGAAAATATAAGTTATGAACCATTCATGAGATACCTTTTCAGATTATTTTTAAACTGGATTTTTTGTTTATACTTTTAAAGCGTGTTGGTAACTTGTTCCATACATTTCCACCAGAGTATAAAAAAACTAGATTTCTAAAGATTATTTCTTGGTCTATGAATAGATAAAAAAATGATTGTGTCTATGGATATTAGTTTTTAAATGTGTCGCTTATCTTTTTAGGAGCCATTGCCGTATATAACATTATGCATACACCTAGCATACACTTAGTACACCTAGCATTTATGTGAATCTACTTCTTCAATTTGTTTGTCAGATGTAAACAATGGTTTGAACTTTGACTTCATTCTTTGCCGTTTTTGTCGAGCACATACATGCATACATTTGGTCTTGTTTGCATTTAAGGACATATAAATTCAGTTGGGTCCATTCAATCAGTCCATGAATATTATCTTGTAGTTTGTTTGCTTGTCTATGGGTGTCTGAATCACTGGAATGGAGCGATGTATCGTCGGCAAACATTTCGCACTTACAATTAACATAAAAAGGTAAATCATTAATGTAGATAGAAAACAGAAGAGGACCTAACACAGAGCCTTGTGATACTCCGTATTTGACAGGCAAAAAGTTTGACATTTTGTTGTTAACTGTTACTGCTTGTTTTCTATTACATAGAAAGAAGACATGAGATTAATGAATTCTGGATTTAATTCATACAGTTCTAATTTGCGCAATAGGAGTGGATGTTTTATAGCATCATATGCTTTCTCAAAGTCTATAAAAGGAATGCCAGTAAATCTTTTTTTCATTTATATCTGCACTAGATGGCTATCTCGCCCTAGTATGAGGGCTGTTTTGACAGAACGATTTTCACGGAAAACCGATTGATTCTCATTGAGTAAATTTTTTTTTGCAAGAAATAATAGAGGGACTTTGCAGGTGGCTTGTCTACATAGGCTAGTTAAGCAGATGAAATAGAAAAAGGACGATAATTTGGATGGATTTGATGTAATCACCAGGTTTATGGGAGGAGAATAATCTTTAGCTGGCCTTATTTTGTGAAGGATAAAAGTTTGTATATCTATGCACAAATTGTATAATTAAGTTAGCGTGATCAGAAGATCACCTTGTGTCAAATTAGAAATCACTTGTATTTTTAAATTCTAACAAGATCTACATGCAAGATATGTTTTTAAGATGACTGAGAATACAGTTTTACCAGAATCTAACAGAATCTCATTGAGTGAGAGAGTAATATGGAAATAAATCATTATCTTTGAATCTAGGATAAGTTTTATGTGGCTGAGATCATTTTCTTTGGACCTGTCCATGTATATGATTTTATCTTTGATGTTGCAAAATGTTGTTTAACTGATTTGCAGATTACGTCTGTAAGGAATTTGCTGACTTCTTGATACTGTTTATTTATTCAACATGTTGATAGACTTCACACAGATCTGGACGTGAATCTTTGTAGAAATTAAAATCTTTTTGGAAAGTAATTGGTTTAGATTGTTTCAGATTCCATTGCTATTACACTATATTATCATTTGTTTCCGAATTCTTTATGTTCTCCCCCGAAATTGTCTTAATAGCAATTTATTTTATCCTAATTTCATATAACATTCCTTTTAGTTATCTACGCTGTCTTTTTTAATTCACAATAAACTAATCCACGACTTTTTTTTATGAATGTGAGCATTGATCTTGTTATAATATAGAAGTATATGTAATGAATCCAAATATATACCGTTCTGAACATCATCGGGTAATCTCTTATTGAGATACTTATAAATCATCCCCCCCCCCCAGAGCGTGCTATGTAGTCTTCTGATAGAAAATGCGAAATTTCTTATCTTTCTTTGTAAATTTTCTTAAAAGCTTCTATACTTATTTAATCTTATGACCTAACTTGGGGTATTTTTATATCTCACGGTTTTTTGTACCCAGTATAGACAGATTCGGGTTTATGGGGTCACTACAGCCACTTGCGCTGTACGCGCTATCATTAACTTCTATTTAAATGTAATGGTTGTCTTGTTGTGTAGTGTGTGTAGAGTGTGTTTTTAGTGTTGTGTGTGTGTTGTGTATGTGTGTGATGTGTGTGTTCTTTTAGTAGATGTCGTGATCCGTGAAATTTGTGCCCTCTCATGGTTTCACTGTCTCCTCTTTTTTGTATATCTTGTATATTGTGTTGGTTGTTTTGCTGCTGGTGTATAGTGTTATTGTTTGTTGTGTGTGTTCCGTATACAGTGTAGTGTTTGTTAATGTCCTCCACGAATCGTTAATAAATCGGACCTGTTTTTTTTATTGATGTGTGTGTGTGTGTTTGTGGGCGTTGGTTGATTGTGTAAGTGCTGTGTTTCATTGTGAGATGTTTGATACCCTTTTTTTCTAACATCATGCCTGTATTGTGACTTTGAGATTTTGTCTTATGTTCATCAACATTACCTCAAAATGCTATGTATAAGGTAGTAATTGAGAGCTTTTATGAATCTATGCAGACAATAATATCCTGGCCTCCAATATGAGAAAACATTAGTGTGTTGTGTGTGTGTGTGTGTGTGTGTGTGTGTGTGTGGGATGTGAGTGTAGTGTGTGTGTGTGTGTGTGTGCTGTGTGTGTGTGAGTGATTTGATATGAATACTTTATCATCTCAAAGAAGAGAAGTTAAGATAGGTGCATAATATAAAAGTATCACAATGGACAGCATTACATACTTAATGAATCATCAAATCAAGTGGCCACTTATATTAATTTTACTTGGTACAAACACCCGCCACCTCCAACACACACACATCACACACACCGCACGCACGGCACGCACGCCACGCACGCACGCACGCACGCACGCCTCACACACACACACACACACACACACACAAACATGCACGCACGCACGCACGCACACACACACACCACACACACACACACACATACACACACACACACACACACACACAACACACACCATCATTTCACACACTCACTCAATCATCCATCTCTCTCTCACACACACACACACACACACACCACATACCTGGCCAATGATGGCGAAAGTTGGGTGGGAGAAATAGGTTAGCTAATCGCTGATTTTTTTAATAAAAAAAGTATGTCCACACGACGAAAAGAAATTCTGAATTGTTATTATTCTAAAACCGACGAAGAAGGAAAAATAATCTACGCGGTGAGCTACGGAAGAGTGATGGGATCTTCTTAAATTGGAATCTGTGAACCAAATCGGTATACAGGATTTACCCGAAGGCCAGACTCATGGTGGTACAAACATGGCTGAGGCCCAGAGTAGGCCTTGCGAGAGGCATGGACCCCGAATCCGCGATACTTGGGGGGAGGAGACCACACTCTGCTGAGCAACGCAACTGCACAAGAGGCAGTCCAATAGGTCGTAGAACGCTACAGCGACACACACAATCAGAGAAAAAACGAAATGGAAACAATTTTGTGATGCATGAAATTCGCAATATGACGGCAAGATGTCAAACAGCGTCATTTCAAAAATTGACGTTCAATGCACTTGCATGAAAAGAACAACGAGATGATTCCTGATAATGCTCAGATTGTAATAGGATAATACATTATTCTTGAACAAACTACCAACATTCCATAGTTGTATATTTGCAAAAACGCCACAAAGAAAATTTACATGTCGAGATGTGCACGACCTTTGTATGACGAAAACATCGAAGATGAAATGACGGAAAGCGATTGAAAGAAAAGTTGATTTGCAGCATGAACAGTCGGAACACACCCACGTCCAAAGGAACAGTGGTCAACACTATGTATGTGCTGTTAGAAGGCGCACAACCAAAAGACATATAATGTGCTACAAAACATGGAACGAGATTGTAAAATCGCTGAAACAGTTGGCAAACATCTGGACGAAAGAGGGGGCGACGCATTCGCACAAATTAATTCATGCTGTGCAAGAAGGATAGACAATCAACAAAGGTTCGTACTCGCCCCCAACAAAGTCATGCTCATAGGCAAGGTTCACAGGGACACACCCTTTGAAAGAACCAGCAAAGAGTGCGGACACATCATCTATCAACACAGACAAAAGGAAGACTAAAAAAGGAAATAAGAATGAAACTGAATGGCAACTTTATGACAAATTCATCTGAGTGCTTATTCGAATCTCCACATTCCATAGGGGGGGAAAAAGATGAAACCGAATCAAAAGATGCAAAAGAAGGATATACCATACCCTGACCTTACCCACGCCATTCCCTTTCTGGACAGTCATAGACTAGGACTCCCAGAGTGACAACACAAAAGCATTGACTCAGTCGAGGAGAGTTCTTTGGAGGGAACAAGGTCAGGAACTACCCACTCTCAACATCATACATGACTCAAACCCTACGTGGAATCAACCAGAACGATTGGGGAAGTCCTATGGGTTAAGAAGTTTCAATGACAAAAGTACATCAATGAGGTATGCAACAGACCTCGGTTATGAAAAACGAAAAAGATTCCTGATGTGATTTCTTCTTTTTTTTTTTTTCTCTAGGAATCAACATATCTCAGAAAGGCTTCACCTAAAAAACCAGCAAAAAAATGGTTTAAAATTGGTCTGTAATCATCTCAAAAAGCAAACTGTCCAAAGTCGAAAGTGGTTTATCAGCAACACCATCCCTACGCTTGACGTAAGAGCTTGGACGGAAAAGAAAGAGTATATTTAATGCCATGGTATTTGCGAAAAATCTCAAAGTCAACAGACGATGTGACATTTATGCAACATGAATAACCTAAGAAAGAGACAAAAACGGCCATGCAGGATGAAATTCACCCCAACCAAGAGGTTCAGGTCTTTTGCCGGCAACATTGGACGACATATTTATTCTGTTGTATGGGAAAAAAACAGAAAACACAAGGAGCATGTGAAACAAACAGAACATGAGTCGAGGCTTCATAAGAATCTATTAAAAAGAGGACACAGAGAATTCCGAGAACAGAAAGGAGCTTACAGCCTGAAGGAGGAGAAAGAAAAAAGCGCTTCATCAGACACCCAATACCAAAGGGAGCTAGAAATCAGCGAAGACGTAATTGCAATGAATGCAGGACGACCAACAAAACTAAGTGGTACGAAAGAGATACAAATCAGAATTTCCCCGCACTTCCACGAATTTGTGCAAAATGAAAGTTACCATGTGTCAGGGAAACAAACCGTGAAAAAAATGGATATGAGACAGAGAGACAAGATTTTTACAGCACTGTAAAAACAGAAAACTACTACAGAGACTGAGAAAGGTAACCAGTCATAATTTGGGTTGATTGTAGAAAACAATATTCCGACATCAATGAATAATTACGAAAATTAATGGAGACCAGAGAAGGAAACCGCCACAGAAATGGAGCTGGTCACAGAAGAACACATTACTCTCTTCAACAATGAACAATACAAAACTTCAATGACATCAGAATGGGAAACCGACTCAGAAATGGGGTTGGTTACAGAAACAATATCTCTACAACAATTGAACAATAACGAAACAGTACAATGGAGCAGGGATGTAACACATCACCAGAAATGGAGATGGTTACAGAAAACAATACTTATACAACATTATACAATACGAACGATTACAAATGGAGACAGGGGAGGGAAACCGACACAGAGACGGAGAGGGTTTTCAGGAAACAAGACAACTACATCTTGAACCACATGTAAAGCTATCATGGAGACAGGGGAGGAAACCGAGGCTGACAAGCGCTATGAATACAGAGAACAAGACTTTCTCCAACTCTGCCAAACAGAAATCTTCAATGGAGACGGGGAAGGAAATAAAGTCAAAATCGGGATATTACGGTAACCATACGTGCTAACGTCCATAATCGTGACGAAAGTTACCAAGACGAATCGGGAAAGAACAACAGAAATGTAGTCAAGAACAGAATTAGCATTTCCTCTTCCATGGACGGATATGAGAAATAGTAGGAGGAAAAAGGGGGGGACTTCCACGTATACAAAACATGGGGAGAAAATAAGATAGATACTACAACTTGTGATTGTGCTATAAATACATAGATAAACAAATAAACCCAACAAAAGAAATTAACCCTGACATTACACAACGGCTACAGGGAAACAATCAACCCACCCTTAAATGGATCAATGAGGATTTTTGATATGAAAATTATTTCATGGAACTTAAAAGGTGTCATAAGGAAGAAACAATTAATGGTGAAAAACTCAATATAAATTTGTTGTGGATGAGGTTATTGAAATAATTTCGAAATACGAATATCATATTCTGACAGATACGGCTTTGGATATTAAGGACTCTTACAGCAAAATACAAATACCAAATTTTTGCACCTGGTATTACATTATCTGTCGTTTATAGTGCAAACGAGCAGTACATGCATCCAGGGGGGATTTCATTTATTTTAAGCAAACACCTAAGAGAATTTATTTCTCTATTACCTCAGTATAATAGTGACAATTGTTTGGTTAAATTGATAGTAAAAGGTAACACAAATTTTTTATAGGCCGTTGTATATATACCACGAAAATTCTTCTTTTGGATAATGATTAAAACAAATAAAATTTGGGATAATTTAGTAGTGATCTTTGTAAAAGTTATCCTATACGAACGAACAAGTAATACTTTGTGGGGATTTTATCGCCAGATCAGGAAACGATTCCTGAACTTCATTACAATGGAAATGAGAAAGCATCTCATATTCTTTGCCTGAAGATTATCATTTTAGTGATACAGAATACAGGATGTCTCTTATGGATTAATATGTTCATATATACGGCGTGAAAAACTTTCATCCCTGTGCATTGGACTGTAACATGTGCATTTTAAATGGGGGGTACTCTGGGCGATCTGCAGGGGCAATACTTGCTTCACACCAAAGGCTGCAGTGTGGTCGGACTATTTCTTGTGTTCACAAAAATTATTGAAGGAATTTCAGACATGACAGTTCTTTTATTTAATCCAGATTATTCAGACCATGCCCAATTATCGTTAAAAATTATATAACATCTTCCATACAAACTGAAAGCCAGTTAATGACAAAGATCATGTAGCTATTAGAATACCATTTGACTCGCTGGTTAAAAACGTATTGTTCTTTTGAATGAAGACTCGGATATGGACTTGAATTTTCCTAAGGGTATTTAAAATCTTCAGAAATGAAAAAAGCGACATTAAGTCATTAATGACATTATGATAACAGATGGACGAGTAAGATTATAAATTCCACGCAAGTGGTGAATAATGTCGTTCAAGAGTTCACACAAATGCCTGATTGACACTGCAAACAATGTATGCCTATAGATCAAATAAGGAAATTGATAGAAAAGGAAAAAGAAAGAATAAAAAGTGGTTTGATAGGATTGTCAGTCACAACCGTCGAGAAACTAAATCCTTTGTTTAACGAACTATCTAAACAGACTGCCATTCATCATAATACTTCACCAAATATATTTTCGTTGCAAGGAAACATATAAACACAATTCTTAGAAGAAAAAGGAGATGTTCAAAGCAATTAATAACTTTATTGATAGAAATAAACTTGTTCTGAAAGTCAAATGCAGTTTGGAAAACCTTAAAGGATAAAACCATGGAGACTCAAGCACAACACTAACACCTACCACTTCTAAACATGGATGACTCATATGAAAAATTATAGGAAAAGAAGTTGAAATGGAAAATAAATGAAGTAATAATAGAGGAGAATCAAGAGAAATAAAGGATTGAAAGCAGCTCTGAGGACGTTCAGGTTTAGATTATGAGATATCAGATATAGGAAATCCTATAAAAGTATTCAAAGAATTTTAAAATAGAAACAAAATCTCTGGAATGGATGGGATAAGGAATGAATTTTTAAAAAACGGGATTTCCATGAATAGCTACCACTTTGAAAAACATATTTAATTTTAATTTTTATAACTGGTCATTATCCAATTTTTGGAATAAAGGGGCCTTTCGGTCCTATTTACATAAGGAGGAGACAAAATGAACCCTAGCAACTAAAGGGGTATATGCATCTTATTGTGCTATTAAGCAACGTATTATGCCAAATAAGTTAAATACTCGAATAAAACATTCTTTTTGGGAATCAAATATTCTTTTTTCATAATGTACAAGCAGGTTTCAGATAAAATAACACAGTACTGTGATTCACTTATTTTTGTCTTAATAAAGTATAGTAGACCATACATTAAAATCGCGTAACGGCAGATTGTTTACATGCTTGTCGATTTTCAGAAAAGCATTTTGATAACATTTCCCACGTAGGGATATGTATTTTCATAGTAAAATTACAAAGATTTGGACATTCGCGGTAGATGTTTGATTTAGTCAAAAATCATGCAAACAAATGCAACTATTCTTTTCAGTTGGTAAAAACGGTGCCTGCTATTCAGCTATATGATACGATGAGGATTTTGCAAGGGAAAACTCCTTGAGTCAACATTATGTAATATGTTATAAACGATCTATCAAACAAGATTCCTAAATGAGGAATCACCATCACTGGATCATTCAAGAAATACAATGAGTATCTGCTTTAAAGTATGCAGCGACCTTGTACTCCTTGCATCATCGATAACTTGGTTTAACAAATAAATTAGACAATTTATATTTATATTGTAACGAGTGGGGGTTAATAATTAAACATGAAAAGACGCGAAAAATAATAATATTTTGCAAACAGAATCCCCAAAAAAGTCGTTTATTTTGTTAAATGTGGTACACAAATTTCATTGAAACAGCAGAACAATACTATTATCTTGGAATAATATTTCATTAAATCAGGGAAAACTTGACATCGCCAGCGGACATCTTGAGTATCATAGGTAATAAAGCATACATATTCTTAAAAAGGAGCGTTAAAACTCAAAATATTGATTTTAAACTTTGTTCTAAGTTGTTTGATAGTCATTATTTCACCAATATTAATGCATGGCGCGGATGTTGGACTACCTTTTTGCTTAAAATTAAATGATATTTTTCCAATTTAGATTATATGGTTAATCATTGCACCTTACAAATAGTTTACCTACATGAACATATCAACAAAGTTCTTCAAAGCAAATGGTAGGTGTTCTCAATAAAAGCTATAAACTAGCTGTAATTGGAGAACTCGGTTGTTTTCCAATTAGCTCTTAACAATAATTCATCAGATCTAAAGTTTTGGCATCTTTTTTAGACTTGAAGGACAACTCGCCTTATTAAATCACTTATACACTAACTTGTTAAACAACGAAGATCAGCAAACACCTT
>CM031613.1:3307351-3312351 GCA_018398815.1 Conus ventricosus
CGGCGTCAAATGGTGTTCGTCAAACACGATCAGCGCAAAGGTGGTGCAGCACTGGATTCGCCATTATGTTTGCACGCACACACACTCACACACACACACAGCGCCAAGGTGGTTCCAGTCACTGGATTCGTCCTTATGTCGCACACACACACACACACCACACACCACACACTTTTTTTCTTAGATGCGCTGTGGGTATCATTGGTCTGAATAGATTTATTAAAGCTCTCATACACTTGGATGCATGTCAGGTCTCCTCATGAATACAAAGAAGACACAAGCAATATAGCTAGGTTGTTAAAAAAAGTGGAATAGAAGATAACATGCTTACTTCAAAATAGTTTTTAACAAAAAATCCCTGCACAATAAAGATATAGAACTGTAGCTATTTTGTATGACTGCGACGAAATAACTATAAATATAAGCCATCCACAAACATGCCCAGCGTTTGTCGGTCAAATGAAGGCCAACAACTCCACTGGAAAATACGGTGTTACAATATTTTCTTTCATTTAAAAAAAATCATTCGGTTGAGCCAAAAAATCACCGGACAGCCTTTTTGCTCTTTAAGTCACTTCGTCTTACATAGACACACACACACGTACGTGCGCACGCACGCACACACACACATACACACACACACACACACACACACACACACACACACACACACAACACACACACACACACACACACACAAAGGACCATGTTAATGGCTGGGGAACGAACTAAAGCCAAGAAACAAGGCACAAACAAACGGACAGAACGTGCATTACCTTACATACAAAAACACATTTCCTGACGATGTCTTCAAAACTTCTTTTTTTTTTTTCTTTTTACATGTTTCGAAAAATTACGAATACGAAAAAAATGTTAACCAGCCATTGAATTGACTTTAAAAATTACGGGGTTTTTTTTTTTTTTTTCCCCAAGTTAAAACCAGAAACACAACTGCACAGCTACCCTTCCAAAAACGATCTCTGCCTCATCCTCACCCTCTCTCTTCCCTTCCCCCCCTCCCATTTTCCGGACGTACTCTGGCACTTCACCACATTTTATCATCGTCTTTTGACGCCTCAACTTGCGAATGATCCTTTAGGGGCGCCCATTTTGTGTTTCTAGTCAAGGGTGTGTCATTGGGGGTGCCTGGTTTACGTCATACCTGGAAAAACGCGGGGTCATTCTGTACCGGGGGTTGGGGAACCGACGTTTTCCCCTGGCCCCCCCGTGGGGGGGTCAGTGTGGTCATCTCCTTGTCCAAAAAGGTCGGAATGGGGGGAATCCCTTAAGAAAACACTCAGTTAGCGGTGACCACCAGTCAATAACAAAACCAACGTGAATAGGACAAACACCGTGAATAGGACAGACACCCGTGAATAGGACAGACACCCCCGTGAATAGACGACACACCGTGAATAGGCCCAGTCCCCTCATCGTCTCTGAATGGCCCAATCCTATCTTTGCTCATGAATAGGACAGTCTTTTCATCGCATCATAAATAGGACCGATACATCATCGTCATCAGGAAAGGGGACCAATCATCTCATCGCCATCAGTGAACTCACTGATATCATCATCGTCATCAGGAATGGGACCTCATCTTCTGTCTCAGGAAGTTTACTGATACATTTTCGTCATCATGAAAACGCTGATCATCATCATACAGTGAACCGCTGTCTCATCATCGTCTCAGGAACATCGCAAACACATATCACGTCATCAGTGAACTCGGATCTCATCATCGTTCTGAACCCGCTGATATCATCATCGTCATCAGTGAACTCACTGACATCATCATCCCGGGAAAACACGTGATCATCATCTCGCATCAGGAACATCGCGTATCACATCGCATCATGAACTCGCTGATCACTCGTCGCTCATGAACTCGCTGACCTCTCATCGTCTCGTAAACACGCCCGACCACTTTTTGTCAGCATCGTCAGCTAATCAGTAAATTTTCCTGGGCATGTTCACTTTCTCGGGTCTGTCTGTTTTTTCCCCCTGCCCCCCCCCCTCCTTTTTTCATTTCTCTGGTGAAGAGAGGAGAGAGAGAGAGAGGAGAGGAGAGAAAGAGAGAAGAGGGGAGAGAGAGAGAGAGAGAGAGAGAAGAGGAAAACGAGAGCACATTTTTTGTGTCCTTGGTATGAAGTTGAACGAAATAAATGAGTGCGTCCGCCTTTTTTCCCTCTTTTTTTTCCCTTCATTTTTCCTCTTTTTCCCCTCCATCTCCTCCTCCCTTATTTCTCCTCCTCCCCTCCTCCTCCTCCTCCTTTCCCCTATTTTCCCTCTTCCTCTCCTCCTCCTCCTCCTTCTCTCCTGTTTCATACGGGAAAATTTTAAAAAAGGGGCCCAAAGTGGGGGGGGGGGGGGGGGGGGTGTGAAGGATAAATGGAGGCTTGGGTAAGCGGTGAAACACAGACACAAAGTGACGAAGGGGCTGGGGACCCCCAAAACACCAGAGAAGCAAAGCACAGACGTGGAAAACAACAGCATTTCAACGTTTTAACCCCTCTTTCTTCTAACCCCCCTCCCCCTCTCCCCCCCCCTCCCCCTCCCCCCCCCCCCCCCCCCCATGCCCCTCCCCCTTCAAATTCGTCCTCTTTGATGACCTTGACGAGGTAATCCCCCCCCACCTGAACAGCTTTCGGACAGCCCCGGCGAAAAAACACAAAGATCACAAAAAAGATGAATACGGGGTGTCCCCCCCCTCCTTGTTCCCTCCTGCATCTCATCATCTCATTCATCACATCTCATCATCATTCGTCGTCGGTCTGTCGTCGTCGTCGTCATTCTCACATCATCACTCATCATCATCACCACATCGTCGTCGTCGTCGGTCGTCTCGTCCGCGGGGCGTCGTCTCATCATCTCATATCATCTCATCATCATACTACATAGCATCTCGTCAGCTTTGCATCGTTTCTCACCTCATCACACTCGCGCGTCGCGCGTCGTCGGGGCGTCGCGTCGTCGTCATCATCACATCTCTTTTCATCATCATCATCATCACATAAATTTTCACCTTCATCACCGTCATGGTAGAAAAAAGACAATTTCAGAAAAAGAGAAACGGAGATATACCTTCTTTGTGTTTCCCCCCGTTACCATCATCACCGTTATCTTCATCGTCTCATTCATTAAGGGAAAAAAATACACAGGTGATCATAAAAGCGATGAGTAGCAAGGTTTTCACCCACACACCCCTTTTTTCCTTTTTATCGTCTTTTGATTTTTTCATTATCATTGTCATTTCATCTTCACCAAAGCTTTAAACAATCGGGGTCCAAAAAAAATTAAAAAACACTTTTTTTTCTTTCGGCTTTTTCCCTCTTAACAACAACAATAAAATGATAAACAAAAATAATTAATAATAAAAAATATTTTCTAACTAATGATGAAATGATCACACAGAGAAGCATCCTGTTAAAAACTGACCGCAAATTCACCCTACAAAACGATACATAAATCGTTTTCTATCAAACAAAAGTTCTGCTACAAATGTATATCGTTACAAGTTCAAAATGAGCATAAAAAAGGAAAACTTAAGATATCCCATTGTTTCCAGTTTCTTTTCATTTACAAAATGCACAGTGACATGTTTGACACAAAAGTTTTTGAAATGGAATATCAATTTTATCTTTATCAAGAAAACATGAACATCTGTTCGCCAGCTAGTTTTGACAAAATTATGATAAGGAGATTGCAATAACAACTAACTGAATGAGAGAGAGAGAGAGAGAGAGAGAGAGAGAGAGAGAGAAGAGAGAGAAGAGAGAGAGAGAAGAGAGAGAGAGAAGTACATTTCGTTGATCAACGCGTGGAAGGGTGAGGAAAGACAGAAAGCAAGAAGCAGACATCAGCATCTATCCCATACCAGTGAGGAGGCTGACTACAGTACCCAGAATCATGGCCACAAAGATGCCTATCGGTGCCAACAGCTGGTAGGACAGTGTGTACATCACCTCTACACCCTGCCTGCAACACACAGCTCAATGTTCTGTATGTTTATCATACATCAGTCAGCACACAGCTCAATGTTTTGTATGTTTACCATACATCAGTCAACACACAGCTCAATGTTCTGTATGTTTATCATACATCATTCAACACACAGCTCAATGTTCTGTATGTTTATCATACATCAGTCAACACACAGCTCAATGTTCTGTATGTTTATCATACACCAGTCAACACACAGCACAATGTTCTGTATCTTAATCACACATCAGTCAATGGTAGACAGTGTGTGCATCACCTCTATACCCTGCCTGCAACACATAGCACAATGTTCTGTATGTTTATCATACATCAGTCAATGGTAGAACAGTGTTGCATCACCTCTACACCCTGCCTGTAACACACAGCACAGTGTTCTGTATGTTTACATACATCAGTCAATGGTAGAACAGTGTGTGTATCACCTCTACACCCTGCCTGTAACACACAGCACAGTGTTCTGTATGTTTATCATACATCAGTCAACACACAGCACAGTGTTCTGTATGTTTATCATACATCAGTCAACACACAGCACAATGTTCTGTATGTTTATCATACATCAGTCAATGGGAGGACAGTGTGTGCATCAGCTCTACACCCTGCCTGCAACACATAGCACAATGTTCTCTCTGTTTATTGTGTATCAGTCAAGACACAGCAGTGTTTTGCATGTTTATCATACACCAGTCAATGTGCAACACACAGCACAGTGTTCTGTATGTTTATCATACATCAGTCAACACACAGCACAGTGTTCTGTATGTTTACCATACATCAGTCAACACACAGCACAGTGTTCTGTATGTTTATCATACAGCAGTCAACACACAGCACAGTGTTCTGTATGTTTATCACACATCAGTCAACACACAGCACAGTGTTCTGTATGTTATTCACACATCAGTCAACACACAGCACAGTGTTCTGTATGTTCATCATACATCAGTCAGCACACAGCACAGTGTTCTGTATGTTTATCATACATCAGTCAGCACACA
>CM031613.1:3317351-3327351 GCA_018398815.1 Conus ventricosus
GGTTTACCAAGGGGGTGCGTCACAGTCACTTGAGCGTCCAGATCTTTCCGAATTTTCTCAACCTTGAAACAAAAGAAGTCTGAAAACATATTTGGCAATGCAGACAATGGATAGATAGTGGGAAGCTGATTACTTTTAGTCCTAGCACACAGAGTGTTGGTGATGTGATACAGTTCTTTGCTAGACTTTGCCTCCGAAATACTGGTGTTGTAGAATAAAGTCTTGGCTTTGTGAACAAGGAAAGTCACAAAATTCCTGGCTTTCTGATAGATCTGTTTGTGAACGGTGAGTCCTGTCAGTCTCCACTGCTGCTCTGCACATCTTCCGCTCGTGTTTTGCCTGAAGCAGTTCATCGCCGAGGACACCAAACCACGGGGACGCCACCTTCCTCTCCATCACCCTGCGTCGAGACACAGGGGCATGCTTGTCCAGAACGTCCCGGAAGGCAGTGTTGTACTGGTCAGCGGTGCAGTTCTCAATGCTGCCCAGCTCCACCTGCAGATCGTCTCTCAGCGCTGCTCTGTCAATGGCACGGGTGTTGCGGACGTTGCGGAACACCGGGGCAGGGGAAGGGAGATCAATGTCGAAGGCAGACACCACACTAAAGTGGTCAGACTCCAAGGCGCACGTAGCCTCGGATGATCGGTGAACTCCATCAGAAGGCCGCACAATCACCAGATCTAGAGTGTGACCCCCCTTGTGAGTAGGGCCAGACACAGTCTGACTTAAATCATACATCGACAGGAGCTCTAAAAACCTGCATGCACTTCTGTCACGAAGGTCATTCACATGAAAGTTGAAGTCACCTAATAAACACAAGTGACCACGGAGGGTGTTACAGTGATCAAGAAGCTCTGGAAGCTGGTCAAAAAACATCCCATCTGTCAACGTATACTTGTTGGCAGACGTGGGCCCAGGGCGATACACACACATAAAGTGCAGTACACCATGCTGTGATGTCTGTGACACTTGTAGCAGTTCAAAAGCGGCATGATCGAAAGTAATTTTGTCTATGAAAGTAAGATGGGGAGCAAGTTTGTCTCTACAGATGACAGCGATACCACCGCCACCGCGCTTGCCGTAGGTATGGGGGAGGGACTTGATGGAGTAACCACTGGGTGTGAGATCGGCACAGAGTGCCTCGTCACCCCGTGGTCAAAGCCACGTCTCTACAACAAACAGCATTTCGAGGTCATTTCAACAATGAAAGTGTTCATCTCAGTTCTCTTTTCTTTGCATGTGGGACCGACAGATTGTGCATTAAAAGATGCGATTTTGAGTCCATTCGGCGTGCGATCAGGAGAAGAGGGTGTGAGCGAATGGAGATCAGATTGTTCGAATTCACAGTAGGCTTGGCGTGTTGTTTACATGTTGAGGGTTGGGGGTGATCAGGAGTGAGACAAAGGTAGGTTTGATCACGACTGGAGATGATCACTGGAATTGGTTTACCTCTCTGGAATCTCCGACGCCCCCCACGAAACGGTCGACGTTTCTTCTTTCTCGAACACGGAAACCGACTGTGCAGACTACAACACCTAAGTGTGTCACACACAGTTGGGGCAAGTTCAGTGTGCACTTTCCTCAGTGACAGGAGCTGGT
Organism: Conus ventricosus; assembly: GCA_018398815.1. NCBI lineage: Eukaryota > Metazoa > Mollusca > Gastropoda > Neogastropoda > Conidae > Conus > Conus ventricosus. Next base: position 3,318,951 of record CM031613.1, read on the forward strand.
CTCTGCTGTATGTAACCCGAGCGGGCAGCGATGACACTGAAACACCTGGCTGCATAGCATGGTCAGCACGTGCCGACTGCAAGCTGAATGGCCGCTCGCTCAACAGGGTCAATTGGTAGAAGAAAAACAAAAATGTCAGGTATAAGAACCGGGTCATAAATCCGTTGTCCATCGTCACAAAGTGCCAAAAAAGACACCAAAATGACGGGCGTGTCATGACGGAAACAATGATGTTATTCAATCACACAGCAGCACTCAAAGTCTCTCACAAACACAGAATTGGTAACAGAGCAGTTCAAGGCGAAGGGACGTAACTCTCCACACAGTGTTACTGTAACGATTCTTCGAATTCGTCTCCTTCGTCTCTAAAGTGATTTTCTTTTCGACACTTACATTGTAATTATTGCTGTAATAATGATAATTATTGCTGTTATCATATGATTGCTATCATTGTTGTCGCTATTGTTATGATTATTATAGCATTTTATTGCCTTTATTATCAATTTAATCTGTATCTTCTCCCTTTCGTACTCTCCTTGAATTCCATTCCAAATACATTTAGACTACATTTTCCCCCTAGACCGAGGAGATATGTGACTGACAGTTCGTCCTTCTTGTTTGCATTGTTTTGAATGTTATTAGTCCTATCTGAATAAGACTCAATAGGTCGAAACGCATTATGTCTGTTTAGTAATTTGTTATCAGATTTGGCGGCCCAGTATTTCTGTTTTTGCTCCTTTATCACAGCGATAGACGTATATCTCTACCTCCCATTCGTCTTGTCATGTTTCACGACCATCTTTCCTCACACTTAATTCAAGGCTACTGTCATGATGGTGACATAGCAGTGTTATTCATCATCGCTTGTCAAAGATGTTACCAAGAAAAGAAAGAAGAATACACTTGGAAACGGCGAAGTCAGCAGCGAAGTAATTTATCATTTAGAATGTAAGCGTCAATAAACATTATACTAAACAAACAAACAAACAAAGAACTAACTAACTAAATGAATTTACAGCTTTAAAACTAAATTTATTTTTGCCCAGCCCCCCTCTCTGTATGGACGGGAAAACTTTATTGAAGCGCTTCGAGTTGTCAGCAACATTGCTATGTGGGACAGAACCAAGCCTTAGCGAATGTGCAAGAGACGTATTGGGCTGGTATAACCATCTTCTTGTCTTATTGTTGCTGTTGATCACTTCGTTTGCTCTCCTTATGGGCGAATCGTTAGGCTCTTGCTGAAAGCATGACATACAGCAGTGATCAACCCAAACACACGCTCTCTCACTGGTGGGGGCTGTTGTGACACCACGCCTTTATGAAACAAACAGGAAATTCAGATTTATGTATGTCCTGAGAGAATGTGTAGTTAGTGAATGTAGGGAGTAGAGAACAGAAGAGCGAACGATCTAGCCACCCAGCATCGGAGGAGAGAGAGAGAGAGAGAGAGAGAAGAGAGAGAGAGAGAGAGAGAGAGAGAGAGAGAGAGAGAGAGAGAGAGAGAGAGACAGACAGACAGACAGACAGAGAGAGACAGAGAGAGACAGAGACAAAGACAGACAGACAGACAGAGAGAGAGAGAGAGAGAGAGAGAGAGAGAGAGAGAGAGAGAGACAGACAGACAGACAGACAGAGACAGAGAGAGACAGAGAGAAAGACAGACAGACAGAGACAAAGACAGGCAGACAAAGAGAGAGAGAGAGAAAAAGTGAGAGACATAGACAGAGAAAGTGACTGAAAGACAGAGACAGACAGAGAGAGAGAGACAGTGAGTGAGAGACAGAGATAGACAGACAGAGAGAGAGAGAGAGAACAGAGAGAGACAGAGAGACAGAAAGAAAGACAGACAGACAGAAGAACAAAGACAGACAGACAAAGAGAGAGAGTAAGTGAGAGATAGAGAGAGTGACTGAAAAAAAGAGGAGAGAGAGAGAGAGAGAGAGGGAGAGAGAGAGAGAGAGAGAGAGGAGAGAAGAGAGAGAGAGAGAGAGAGAGAAGAGACAAGACAAGACAAGACAAGACAAAATTCTTTATTTACGAGGATAATAGATAAGCACTGATGTGCTTTTTTTACATCCAGTCCTCGCCCTGAGAAGGGTCACAATTTTAAATAAAAGGTAACAAAGAAGCATGCAAAAGTGACTAGAACACAATACAATACGGAATTTTAAAAAAAAAGAGAGAGAGAGAGAGAGAGAGAGAGAGAGAGAGAGAGAGAGAGAGAGAGAGAGAGAGAGAGAGAGAGTCACATAAGAATACAAGCATATCGACAGGATGACAAGAGGGCAGGAGGTAGTAGGAAACACACACACACACACACACACACACACACACACACACACACACACACACACACACACATAATAGAGAGAGAGAGAGAGTCACATAAGAATACAAGCATATCGACAGGATGACAAGAGGGCAGGAGGTAGTAGGAAACACACACACACACACACACACACACACACACACACACACACACACACACACACACACACACACACACACATAATCAAAACTAAAAAAAAATTTTATGATAATATTACTACAGATTACAGAATGGAACCATATTTAGCAAACTCTTTCATAAGCTTCAATCAAAAACAAGCACTATGTAATTTAAGGATTTCTTGTCACGATCTTAAAATAGAAAAAGGTAGATATACTAAGACACCAAGAGAAAGAAGACTGTTTGGAATGTAATGAAGTAGAAGACGAAATTCATTTCTTAGATAAATGTACTAAATATAACGATATAAGGCGGCAGTTTTTAGAACACATCAAAGACAAATACAATAATATACAAAATGCGCTGCCATCTATCTTAATATCAAATGACATGCTTATCAGCGAGATCTCAAAATATGTGTATGCTATTTCAAAGTGTCGATAACGTAAAATGTATGACAAGGACAACTTGATATAACATGATGATAGTTGGATACAACAACAAGCATGAATATTTGTATTTCGTCATTTGGTTTCGTTTATCTTTTCTCTATTTATTTGTGTCAATAAAACCTGTTACGGTTTTCAAAGGCATTAAACTATTGAATCTTGAATCTTGAATCTTACATGTACTCATATAAGACATACTTACTAAAAAAAAATAACATACATGTGCATTTCAAGTACAAAAACACTTTCTAAATAGTCAGGTACATACATAAGGCAAAGAGAGAGAGACAGTGAGTGAGAGACAGAGATAGACAGAGAGAGAGAGAGAGGAAGAGAGAGAGAGAGAGAGAGAGAGAGAGAGAGAGAGAGAGAGAGAGAGAAAGAGAGAGACAGTGTGTGTGATCTTATCACAGCTGATCTCTTTCCTTACAGGAAAAAAACTATCACTAACACAGAGAGAGAGGAGAGAAAGAGAGAGAGAGGAGAGAGAGAGAGAGAGAGAGAGAGAGAGAGAGAGAGAGAGAGAGAGAGAGAGAGAGAGAGAGAGAGAGAGAGAGATCTTACCACAGCTGATCTCTTCTCTTACAGGAAAAATTAAAAAAACTATCACTCACGGTCCAGCATCCGGAACAGCTCCAACAGTCGTCGATGCCAGAACAGACGCTGCCACAGCAGAGTAGCCATGGTCTCCACCTTCAGGACTGACGTCGTAGATGTGGTCGTCATCCTCAGGGTAAGCCAGGGTCAACATGGCGTCCGTGGTCATGTCCGCCAAGCTGGAGGCCGTGGTGCCGAAGAAAGAGGCGCTGTGATTGGCTGGGCATTTGGCCGTGCTGGCGGAGGGCAGCCAGGTGTTTTCTTCCTGCTTGTGGAGAAGTTGGAGCCCAGAGAAAGCCAGGAGGTGAAAATGAGGGACAGTAGTCCTCCTGCGAAGGTACCCTGTTGGGAATATTGATGAAAAATATAATAACAGTAACGATAACAAATAATATGTGATCATGCTGATGGCGATCATGATGACGACAATGATGATAATGTTAATGCTAAAAGAAATATTACTAATAACGGTTATAATTATATCAACAACAACAACGACGACAACGACGACGACGACAACGACGACAACGACGACGACAATGATGATGATGATGGTATACTTTCTTTTTTTTTATTCATTGATTGAACTATATTATTGTAGTCTGACCACATTGAGTGGAAAAGATGAAAACGCAAATCATTTCTTGCAGTTGATGAACATCCCATATATATATATACCACACCCTCGTCTCTGTGACATCTTGCAGTTGATCAACATCCCATAGATATAGCACACTTTTTCTCTGTTACACAGTCCTAAAAAAAATTGAATGAGGAAAATTGAATGCTAAGCATGTAATGTTGTAAACATCGCTGAAAAAAGAAAGAAAAAAAAAACAATCACGAATTTACGGGCATTTTCCCTCGCTGGCGTCTTCTAACATAAGATGGTACTCATATAAGACATACTTACTAAAAAAAGCTCCCTTCAAAGAACACCCTCAACTATTATTATGCAGACTTCACTGGTTGCCGGTCAAAGCCAGGGTGACATATAAAATCGCATGCCTCTGTTTCAATGCTGTTAAATCTGGAACTCCAGCCTATCTGTCTGACCTTCTTAACTTATACTGCCCAGCTAGAACCCTTCGCTCGTCTTCTGACTCGTTGCTCCTGGTTCCTCCCAGATTCAAATGCAAAAGAAGGGGGGATCGTTCCTTCTCCTTCCTGGCTCCTAAAACTTGGAATTCTCTTCCACACGACATCAGGCACTGTGACTCTTTTCCAGTCTTTAAAACGAAACTAAAAACTCATCTTTTTACAGTCTATTTCGGCTGATAATTCAAAAGTCCCGGTCATACACAGATGTCAGTTGTGTGGGTGTGTGTGTGCGAGGTGTGCGTGAGTGGTTGTGCGTGTCTGCTTTCCCGTGTGTGCTGTGCGTATCTGCTTCCCCGTGCCTGAGTATGCGGTTTGTGTGCGCGCGCGCGCGTGCGTGTGTGTGTGTGTGTGTGGTGTGTGTGTGTGTGGTGTTGTGTGTGTGTGTGTGTGTGTGTGTGTGTGTGTGTGTGTGTGTGTGTGTGTGTGTGGTGTGTGTGTGTGTGTGTGTGTGTGTGTGTGTGTGTGTGTGCGTGTGTGTGTGTGTGCGTGCGCGCGTGTGCGCGTGCGTGTTTTCGTTAGTCCTTGTATTGTAAAGCGCTTAGAGCTAATTTAGGATTTGCGCTATAGAAATATTCATTATTATATTATATTATGGTGCTAAGGTCTTATCACGCACACACACAGACACACACACACACACACACACACACACACACACACACACACACACACACACACACACACACACACACACACACACACACAGACCGCTGATTACACTGACTTCATTTACACATCTGAGTCAATCTCGAAAACAAAACAACAACAACGAAAAATCAAAATAGGTTATAAAGAACAGTCATCTATTGCACTTTGGGCATCAGTGTGAAGCACCTGATAACACTTATTGCAGCAGATGATAATTCAGAATGTTAATTATATATCTCTGAACACTCAATCAAACATTTACAAGTCATTTCATACAGTTCTTCGGCTTAAAAAAAGAAGCAGCATTTATGTTTGATCAAAATATCATAGATTAAAACTTACGGTTGATTAAACAATCTGACTGAAAAGGTAATACATTTGTAAGAACGGCTCGAAAATAATTTATGGCTTCACTTTTTTTTTCTCCACCGGTCTTCAAGAATTTCAAGCTTGCACTTCAATGAAAGTCTTTATAGGTGTTTTGAAGCAAATGAGGACAAGGCAATCATTTCTGTTTCCAAATGATGCGTCTTTCACTCTGTGCGTGCGTGCGAATGTGTGTTCGTGTCCGTGTATGCGTGTGTGTGTGTGTGTGTGTGTGTGTGTGTGTGTGTGTGTGTGTGTGTGTGTGTGTGGTGTGCGCGTGCGTGCGTGCGTGCGTGCGTGCGTGCGTGCGTGCGTGCGTGCGTGCGTGCGTGTGTGTGTGTGTGTGCACGCGCGCGCGTGCGTGCGTGTGTGTGTATGTGTGTGTGTGTGTGTGTGCGCGCGCGCGTGCCGCGTGTGTGTGTGTTTGTGTGTGTGTGTCCGTGTGTGCGTGCATGCATGTTTGCGTTTGATCTGCATTCTCCAGCCAGTCCACCAGGCAACAGGGTCAATCGACCAGTCAGCCAGCAAGCCAACCAACCAGCCAGCCAGCCAGTGAATCAACTACTACTCACAACTGCGAACATGTTCGCCAATTAAAACAGCAAAGCGGCCAGCAAGCGCAAGTCAAGCAAACCACGGAATGTAGCTATGCCAACCCAGCAACGGAAATCAACCGGCGCTAGGCCAGTTGTGACCCACCTTAGCGTTGGCCCACGGACAGAAACAGCCCAGGAAGAAGAGGCCACAGAGGGGACCCCGAAAGCCGCCAGCAGACTGCCCGTGATCTGAGCATCAGACAAACAACCAGTCGTTTACACCACCCACCCACCCATCCACCCTTTCGTTCATTCATTCATTCATTCATTCATTCATTCATTATATTCTCACATGGTTTATACCTTACCCACGTAACAAACAAACTTGCTGATGTTGTTTTCATTGCAAACCAAAGGGCACTTCACTTGCCTTACCTCTCAGTTACTTCGTAATGTACACAGAACAACGCTAACAATGCAAATAACGAGACATGAGCGAATCTCAGATGTCTGAAATGTTTTTTTTTCCCATACATTTATGTAAATTTTGAATCAAGTTATTAATCAATTAATCAATAAATTTATTCATCTGTTTATCTATTGATTTAATGTTGCTGTTACCCCTCCCCTCCCTTTTCTGACATTCCCTTCCCATAAATGAAACCATGATGACATGGATGATTTTCGTGGTGGCCGAAATGAAACCATGATGACATGGATGATTTTCGTGGTGGCCGAAATGAAACCATGATGACATGGATGATTTTCGTGGTGGCCGAAATGAAACCATGATGACATGGATGATTTTCGTGGTGGCCGAAATGAAACCATGATGACATGGATGATTTTCGTGGTGGCCGAAATGAAACCATGATGACATGGATGATTTTCGTGGTGGCCGAAATGAAACCATGATGACATGGATGATTTTCGTGGTGGCCGAAATGAAACCATGATGACATGGATGATTTTCGTGGTGGCCGAAATGAAACCATGATGACATGGATGATTTTCGTGGTGGCCGAAATGAAACCATGATGACATGGATGATTTTCGTGGTGGCCGAAATGAAACCATGATGACATGGATGATTTTCGTGGTGGCCGAAATGAAACCATGATGACATGGATGATTTTCGTGGTGGCCGAAATGAAACCATGATGACATGGATGATTTTCGTGGTGGCCGAAATGAAACCATGATGACATGGATGATTCTCGTGGTGGCCGGCAGTACTTCGGTACACTGAAGCTTGCCACCATACTCATCCAACGACCCAACGACCCTTCGTTGTCCTAAGTGTAGTTTATCATGCCTGAAGAAGACCTCAGAGGTCGAAACGCGTGGATGTTTGTCTTGTGATTCTTTTGTCCACGTTTGTGCAGTGGAGACACCACAAATACTTTTTGAAATGTTTTAAGGTTGAGGCCGGGGGAGCCCACGTCTGCTACAGTCACGATGGAGGCAAACAGACTGATGCAGGAAAGGCGGGTCCTGACACAGCCGCTGCAGGTGGAAGATGTGGTCAGCGATGTGGAGGGCGATGTGGAGGGCCAGTGATGTGGTTGGTTGACTGGCTGTTCTACGCTTTGGCCCCGCAGCTGTCTGTAACGAGGCGGCGGTCTGGTGGATGGCGCTACACTGTGCCTCTCCTCTGCTACACCCTGCCTCTCCTCTGCTACACCGTGCCTCTCCACTGCTACACCCTGCCTCTCCACTGCTACACCCTGCCTCTCCTCTGCTACACCCTGCCTCTCCACTGCTACACTGTGCCTCTCCTCTGCTACACTGTGCCTCTCCACTGTTACACTGTGCCTCTCCTCTGCTACACTGTGCTTCTCCACTGCTACACTGTGCCTCTCCACTGCTACACCCTGCCTCTCCTCTGCTACACTGTGCCTCTCCACTGCTACACTGTGCCTCTCCTCTGCTACACTGTGCCTCTCCACTGCTACACCGTGCCTCTCCACTGCTACACCGTGCCTCTCCTCTGCTACACCGTGCCTCTCCTCTGCTACACCTGCCTCTCCTCTGCTACACCCTGCCTCCTCATCTCTGCTACACCGTGCCTCTCCTCTGCTACACTGTGCCTCTCCTCTGCTACACCGTGCATCTCCTCTGCTACACCGTGCCTCTCCACTGCTACACCGTGCCTCTCCTCTGCTACACCGTGCCTCTCCTCTGCTACACCGTGCCTCTCCTCTGCTACACCATGCCTCTCCACTGCTGACTGCCATGTCTACTGACGATAGACA
>CM031613.1:3337351-3369022 GCA_018398815.1 Conus ventricosus
AGAAAGAAGAGAGAAAAGAAGAAGAAGAAGAACGAAGAGAAGAAGAAGAAGAGAAGAAGAGAGACAGAAGAGGAGGAGAGGAGGAAGAAGAAGAGAAGAAAGGAAGAGAAGAAGAAGAAGAAGAAGAAAAAGAAAAAGAAGAAGAAGAAGAAGAAGAAGAAGAAGAAGAAGAAGAAGGAGGAGGAGGGAGAAGGAGGAGGAGGAGAAGGAGAAGAACACAAAGACAAAGAAGATGATGAAGGAGGCGAAGAAGACCTGTCGCTCTGTCAGACAGTGGGACAACAACCTTTCAATTTAGTTTCAAGGAGGTGTCATTATACGCTTCACGACATTAGCTGAGTCTAGACAGCACAGCATGTATGTGTTTAGACAGACAGACAGACAGACAATGTTGCTCATAGCCCAGCCGACCATAAAGGGCCATCTCAGGGCTGGCACCGCGTGAAATCTCACCGGTCATGTGAAAATAAGAACCTCATTCACAGAAACCCTTTAAGAAACATCTAAAAACACACTGGAAATTCCGTTAAAAATTTTTCTTCCATAAAACCGTAGATCAGATTAAAAGAAAAGAGTTGAATTCTTCGGAAGTGTATGGTTTGAGCTGAATAGTAATGATGAAAAAAAAGAAGACAGACGCAGCTTTTGTTACGAAGTTCATGATCAACCCTCAAACCAGATCCTTGGATACTAAGTAGAAAAAGGAGCGAGGAATGAAGAACAGCTGCAGGATGATATTGAAAGACGAGACTGCAGACAGCAGATGTGCCTACATTCTGTGTTCTTTCTGCGCTCATATGGTGCGGCAAGGTGTGATGGCTGTCTACTACACCATTTGAACCTTATCTTCTCTGCAATGTGATGCCTGTCTACCTAACATTCTAACTATCTTCTCTCAAGGGATGCATGTCTAACCTAACACCATTCTAACTTATCTTCTCTAAAATGTGTGATCCTGTCCTACCTACATCATTCAAACCTTATCTTCTTCGGCAATGTGTGATGCTGGTTACCTACATCTAACCTTATCTCTTGCAATGTGATGACGTCTACTACACATCTAACTTATCTCTGCAGATTTGTGGTGGCTGGTCTCAACTCCACCATTCTAACCTTATCTTCTCTGCAATGAGGAGGGGATCCACCTAACACTGCTAATATTCTCTGCAAATGTGTGGTGCTGCCCACCGACACCATTCTAACCTTACTTCTCTGCATGTGTGTGCTGTCCTACCAACATTCAAACTATCTTCTCTGCAATGTGTGATGCCTGGTCCTACCAACACCATTCTAACCTTATCTTCTCTGCAATGTGTGATGCCTGGTCCTACCTACACCATTCTAACCTTATCTTCTCTGCAATGTGTGATGCCTGGTCCTACCAACACCATTCTAACCTTATCTTCTCTGCAATGTGTGATGCCTGGTCCTACCACACCATTCTAACCTTATCTTCTCTGCAATGTGTGATGCCTGGTCCTACCTAACACCATTCTATCCCGATCTTCTCATGCAGAGAAGTTAGTTCTTGTTGTTCTTATGTACAGCAATGTGTGAGGGCTGGTCCTACCAACACCATTCTAACCCGATCTTCTCTGCAGAGAAGTAAGTAGTTCTTGCTGTCCTAATGGAGTACTGGCCATCACTTGTTTTGCTTTTGATGTTATAGTCTTCACTCCATTTTTTCAACATGACACCCAAATTAACCCATGTACATCGTTTATAATGCAGAATGATAGTCTTTACTCCAGTTTTTAATATGACATCCGAATTAATCCATGTGCATCGTTCATAATCCAAAATTATAGTCTTTACTCCATTTAAAAAAAATGACACCCAACTCAATCTATGTACATCATACATAATCCAAACAGTCGCAAGATTACATCTTTTTGATATATAAAGTACATCAGGATTTATGTCCAGACTTGAAGAGAAACAAAATGTCACAGCTCTGGGAAAAGTTGCATTCAAGTAATTTCAATAAAACAGTTTCAAAGTGGTTGACAAAATTTTGCCGACAGCCCATCCACTCATAACGGTGTAAACCACAGAGTCAGTGACTTCAAAGAGATCTGGCATCAGATCATCAAACATGTACCAAATTGCTGTTCATGTCAGCAAACAGGAAAGAGAAGCTCTTTATGATCCTAACTTTGTTGAGCAGTCAGACCTTTGTCCATTAAACACTTCGTAAGGTTCAGTTTCACTAAGGGCGTGTCATTGCGTGGGGACCAGTGCGCTAAGTACGCTAAGTTTGGATACCACACTGTTCAGGATTTACAGCTGATAGAATTTTCATCAGTTTAAATGGGACAGTTAGGTTGATCACAAACAAAATGTACAAATGAAAAGGAATTAAATGTACCAACTTCGATGAAAGTCAGCGCCACAAAGATGGTTATAAAAGGGAGACAACAATAGAAACGATAATGAACCAACCTTAGAGAGGCACTGAAGAGAGAGGCCAGAAACAGTCCCGGCATGCCTGGCAGAGATTGGAAGATGTCCATCACTGTGAATGGAATTATCTGTACAGGTAGAGATAAACCACAATATAGCCAGCATGAAAGCTAGTCTGTCTGTCGGTCTGTCTGTCTGTCGTCTGTCTGTCTGTCTGTCCTGTCTGTCTGTCTGTCTGTCTGTCTGTCTGTCTGTTGTCTGTCTGTCTGTCTGTCTGTCTGTCTGTCTAGTCCATCACTGTGAATGGAATGATCTTACAGAGACAATGGAATGATCTGTACAGAGACAATGGAATGATCAGTACACAGAGACAATGGAATGATCAGTACAGAGACAATGGAATGATCAGTACAGAAAAAAAATGGAATGATCAGTACAGAAAAAATGGAATGATCTGTACACAGACAATAGAATGATCTGCACAGAGACAACGGAATTATCTGCACAGGGACAATGGAATAAGGACCGGATGAAGACCGAGAAATTAACTTGCTTTTTCGCGCCCAAACATATGTGAACTCATGGCACTTTACATGTACAATTTACACACCACACAAATAAACAATAATCAACAGCATCACACCAACTAATGCTTGCACACAAACATGCACCAATGCTCGATAAAACACTGTTTTCTTTTCTTTTCTTTTCAAGGAAGGGGTGGAGGGAACAGAGGTCGGAGCGTGCAGCAGCCACAACTGAACACTCATCTTCGGCCAGTGGTACAGTATGAAAAGAAAAATGTTTCAAGAGCGATAGGCAGAACGGAGCTAAAAGAGATCAAGGACAGCACCAAGTCTATATGATACAAAGATCAAAATAGGTGCAGGAAGGTCTAGAGCGTTCATCAATAACTTTTGTGAAGGTATACGGAGATGCGCTACGACTGGGACAGAGTCACATGACTCCTGGAGTTGCCTGGTGACTCGTGGAGGTGCAGGGTGACGCGTGGAAATGGAGATGAGTATTGGAGATGCAGGGTGACTGGTTCAGATGCTTTGTCACTGGTGGAGATGTGGGATGACTATTGGAGATGTGTGATGACTGATGGAGATGTGTGATGACTGATGGAGATGTGTGATGACTGATGGAGATGTGTGATGACTGACGGAGATGCTGACTGAGAGATGGACATCCACAATGGCTGGGAAAGCAACAACCAGGAAAGTGAGGAAGCAAGAAGGGAGATAACGTCGCTTACACCCTAGCCGACCGCGAAGGGCCATATCGGGACTGTTTTCGCGCAAGTGAGGAAGATGATTGAAGAAGAGGCAAATGTACTACTTATTTAGTGTACCATCTTACAATGAAACTTTGACTTTCACACACGCATACACGCACCTGGTTAGGATCGGTGATTTTCTTGGCAGCGAGCGGATCGCAGCCCTTGGTCTGGTAGTAGGAGAAAGCCACGACCCCCTCGTAACAAGCCATGCTCAGGGATACGAAGGTCCAGGGGGCTGTGATTAGCAGAACCCTGTGGGCATAGTGCCACATTGGTGAAAAATTAATGGTCACGTCAATTCACACATACAATGCATGATTATAAATTCCATGTATGCCCACATAGAAACGCGCGTAGGTACTCATACAAGAAAGCGCACTCGCGTGCACGCGCAAACACATACCGAATAAAAGAGACAGAGATACTATGGAACAGAGAGAGAGAGAGAAGAGAGAGAGAAGAGAGGAGAGAGAGAGAGAGAGAGAGAGAGAGAGAGAGAGAGAGGAGAGAGAGAGAAGAGAGAGAGAGAGGAGAGAGAGAGAAGAGAGAGAGAGAGAGACTCAAAGACTCAAAGACTCAAAAACTTTATTACTCAAGGATAGAGATTTTAGGCAGTGCCTATTCTTCCAATCTGTCCTTGCTATTCTACAACATTCAACTAAACAGACTGCACATATTAATAATGACAGAAACAATGAAGAATATAGCAACATTATAATATTAACAATAACAATAGTAATAAGAATAATAATTATTTAAAAAAAAAATCCATTACAAAATTACACAAACACAGTCAGACACGTACGCGCGCACGCTCACATGCATGCACACGCCCACACATACACGCACGCATGCGCATACCCACATCCACACTCGTACCACACACACACACACACACACACACACACACACACACACATTTTCATTAGCTAATATAGAGGCAAGCATAAAAGTAGGGCGTTGAGACTATGATCAAAAGGTTAGATTTATTGTTCAAGTGAATGTTTAAGTACTGCTGATTTGAAGGACGGCAGTGATTGACATGTTTTGGCAGACGGAGGAAGAGAGTTCCACACAGATGGACCAAAATATGCAAAACTAGATTTGAACAAATCAATGCGGACACGTGGTAAAATGTAATTATTTGAATCATATCGCGTTGTTGCCATTTGGATAAACTCAGCAAGATATGTTGGCGCCATGTTTGCATGGACTTTAAACATTAGTACTGCCTTATTATAGGTCAGTTGGCTCTGCAGTGGTAACATCATTAGTTTTGCGAATTTGCCCGTGGTTGATAGAGACTTGTCGGGAAGAATCAGCTTAATTCCCCGTCTATGCATAGAGTTGATCTTTTTTATGTGATTTTCACCGGCACCACTCCAGACAGTGGACGCATAGTTGATGTGAGAAAGGCAATGGGCTTCAAAAAATAATTTCCGGATATGTGGTTCAACATAATAACTGAGTTTATTGAGTAAAAACAAATTGCGAGCCAACTGTTTGCAAACATGATTTATATGTGATTGCCATTTAAAGTTCTCATCAATGATCACGCCTAAGACACGTGTTTCGGTAACCCGCTCGATCAAGGTTTCACTCATTTTTAGGCTCAAAATAAGATGCTGTCGTTGATGTTTCTGTCTCGATGCTAGGACCATACATTTTGTTTTGTGCGGATTAAGGACCATTCGGTTTTGGTTGCACCATTCTAAGACATCAGTGATACTTTGTTGTAACGATATTTGTACAGACATGATGTTTGTATCACTACAGTGAAGAGAACTATCGTCAGCGAACAGATCACAGCTGACATCATTGTGAGATATGTGCATCGGTAGGTCATTTATAAAAAATACAGAAGAGAAGAGGTCCAAGGACAGAGCCTTGTGGAACGCACAGTCTCACTATTCTTCAGAGGATAAGTACCGTTTAAGTAAACACGCTGGGTCCTATTTTCAAGATATGACTGAAAGAAGGTGACTACTGCCGGATTTTGAACATATGCAGTCATTTTTTTTAATAATATGTTGTGGTCTCAAGATCAAACGCTTTCTTAAAATCGAGGAAAAACAGTTCCAGTGAGTTTTCTTTCGTTGATGGCTGATAGCCATGTATCACGAGGCGTGTTAAGGCCGTGTGGCATGATGATTCGACGACAGCCTGACTGAAGCCTGACTGAAATGGGTGGAACAGTTTGTGATGTCAGAGAGAGAGAGAGAGGAGAGAGAGGAGATCGAGAGAGAGAGAGATGAGATGATGAGGAGAGAGAGAGAGAGAGAGAGAGAGGAGACAGAGAGACAGACAGACAGACAGAACAGACACAGCGACAGACAGACAGATAGACACACAAAACAGACACAGACGGACAGACACAGGCATACAGAGACAAAGACACTTAACAGAATAAGAATTGAGTATATGACAAGCCATGAACAGCCAAAAACCTTTTCGAAAGAAGCAACAGCCAAAAAAAACAAAAAAACCCTCACAGCTTGCCTCTCTCCTTGTCCTGGTGGAGCTGATTCTCTGCACTGTGGACTGGTTGAAGCCCAACAAAGCTCCGGATGAAAGAGCCGAAGAGCAGGTTCCAGAAGTATGGCGCGTTGTCGGGCTGGGGTCAAAACTGGAATTGGGCAGAACAGTTTTTGGTGGACGGGGAAAATATTAGGAGGGGGAGGAGGAAGAGAACAAAGGAAGATTAGAAAGTCAAACATGACAACGAAACACCAGCAACAACTAAAGATAAGGTTATGTCACTATCGCCGTCATTAGAAAGTAAATCTACAATGACGCACAACAACTAAATAAGGTTCTGTAACATCGTCGCCATAGTAAGCATATCATGTCGTTCGGGAAGAAAATGGAGGAGGAGGAGGAGGAGGAGGAGGAGGAGGAGGAGCAGGAGCAGGACAGGCAGGAAAGAATGCTGGACAGAGAGGTGAAGGAGGAAGTATGGGAAGAGCAACAGTTAACATGGAAGTCAAATGGTCAGTCATTTTCAATAACAGGGTTTGAATTCTTACAGGCCTAGACGTTTTAACAGTTTCAGTTCCGTTGTCATCCATCCGACGACATGGTACCCTTTCAGAGCTATGACTAGTTAAAATAAAATGGTAACTACAGTTTAGACGACACGCGGAAAACACACATACTTTTAGAGCTCATGTTGTCCAAACATCTATTTCTGGAGTAGACATCGTTCTAACTGAATCCCAGAAAGATCAAGACAAGGCAAAGGACGTTGCGTTAATGTGTTGACTGAGGCAGAGAAGGGGTGGATATGTTGTCGTTAATGTGTTTGACTGAGGCAGAGAAGGGGTGGATATGTTGTCGTTAATGTGTTGATGAGGCAGAGAAGGGGTGGATATGTTGTCGTTAATGTGTTGTATGAGGCAGAGAACGGTGGATATGTTATCGTTAATGTGTTGACTGAGGCAGAGACGGGGTGGATATGTTGTCGTTGATGTGTTGACTGAGGCAGAGAAGGGGTGGATATGTTGTCGTTAATGTGTTGAATGAGGCAGAGAGGGGTGGATATGTTGTCGTTGATGTGTTTGAATGAGGCAGAGAGGGGGGTGGATATGTTGTCGTTAATGTGTTGAACGAGGCATAGAAGGGTGGATATGTTGTCGTTAATGTGTTGACCGAGGCAGAGAAGGGGTACGGTGGATATGTTGTCGTTAATGTGTTGACTGAGGCAGAGAAGGGGTGGATATGTTGTCGTTATATGTGTTGAATGAGGAAGAGAAGGGGTGGATATGTTGTCGTTAATGTGTTGATGAGGCAGAGAAGGGGTGGATATGTTGTCGGAGCATCGTTAATGAATGAATGAATGAATGAATGAATGATCTTTAATGGGTTGAGAATTAGGCTCATTGAAGGCCTTTTTACAATTCTGCCCAACAACAACTACAATTTAAAAAGTAGGTAACATCGAATTACAAATAACATCAACATACGATTTCATGCTTAAAATCTCTCTCTCTCTCTCTCTCTCTCTTTTCTCTCTCTCTCTCTCACTCCTGTCCTCCTCACACACACACACACACACACACAAACACCACACACACACACCACACACACACACAACACACACACACACACACATCTCAATCAACTGGGCTTACAGCAAGGGTACTAGGGTCCACCTAGGTTCTAGCTCGTTCCAGCGTGGACAAGCTGAATCTAGCCAGAACCTAGGTGGGCCCTAGGTGGGTCCTAGGACCCTTGCTGTTGGGGCGCGCATGTATCGTTTATCAGCATTACACTTTTTTTTCTCTGGCAAGTATGTATTGTCAGGCTAATGTCTACGCATATGTCAGTCATGAGTATCAAAAAAGAAGTAACTTTATTCATTTTTGAAAGCTGATAATTGGGAAATATTTCTGTGTTTTGCTGGAAGTGTGTTCCATTCTTCACAGCCACAGAAGGAAAAACTTGTTTTGAATAAATCTAAATTAGCTTTAGGATAATGAATCTGAGCGAATCATGATGGTGATGTAAATGTACTATTGATTTTAAATAATCTGGGCATGCGTCTGAACATGTTGTGCATAAGAATCAGAGTGTTGAATGTTATACATGAGTGAAGAGGCAGTATTTATTGTACCTAAATACATCACGCATAGAAGGATCGGATTGTTTCTGACAGCTGATCATCTTAATGGCTCGTTTTTGCAACGAACAAGTGGTTTTTAAAGTAGATGGCGCACATTTACCCAGATAATAGAGCAGTAGTCTAATCGAGCCTGAACAAAAGCAAAATAATACATTTTCGTGAATGTTCGTTGAGAAAGTGTTTTATCTGTGACAGCTGGAACACACAACACGAGACTTGTTTGATTAGGTTATGGATTGATCGTGCCAGGAAAGATTTTCATCGATGACGATGCCTAATATTTGTGCTTTGCAACTGTTTATTGTTTTTTCTTTGTACATTACTTTTAATTTTGCTTCTTTATGACTTGTCTTTTTTTGACGTGCATATTAACATAGACTCGGTTTTATGAGGATGAACAAGCATGTCATTTGAATCACACCAGTCTTCCACTGATTTCATGCTTGCATTTAAATGATAATTAATTTCATCGATGCTATGACTAGAGTATTGTAAAGATGCATCATCAGCGAACAAATCACACACTGCATTTTGATTGATAAAGGGAGACCATTTATGTAGAGGGAGAACAACAGGGGACCTAAGATTGATCCCTGTGGCACGCACTTGGCAACAGTCTCTTAGAAGAAATAACACCTCGTGAAAAACAGATTGTGCACGGTTCGACAAATAAGATCTAAAAATAATTCCGTATTGTTGTCGACGCGTAACATTAAGCTTTTTTTTTTTAGCAGTTATTCGTGATTTATTAATCAAAAGCCTTTGTTAAATCAATAAACACTACACCAACTGCTTTCCTGTTGTTGATATCTTTTAGCCACAAATTTGTGATCCGACACAAAGCCGTTTCTCATGAATGTAGTTTCTAAATCTGACTGATTGCTATACAGCAGTTTATGTTTCTCAATAAAAGATGATGATGGATATGACGTTCTAATGGCTTGAGACGGACGATAGCAGCGAAATTGATCTGTAGTTATTTGGATCATCTAAATTCCTTTTTTGTGCAGAGGGATAATTTTTGCTTGTTTAAATGCTTTTTGGAAAGTAATTTTTAAAGATAAACTAGTTTTTAAAGAGGCATTTTAAGAGAATCAAACAATATATGGTACAGATAGTTTTTTATTTTTGGGACTAATTCCATCAAAGCTCTATGAACTTTTTTTTTCCCAAAAGGGTTGATAGTTTTAAAAAAAACATTTTCATTAACAGATATTAAGGGGATAAGATAATTTTTGTTTATACCCAGCCGCCCGAAAAGGGGCCATTTCAGGGCTGCCCCCTTTTTAAAATCAACTCCCCGTCTTTAAAAAAACCAAAAAAAAAAACAAAAAAAAACCCTTTCCCCAACACATCTTTTAAAAACACCCCCCCTACAAAGGGCACCAAAAAGGGTTTGTTAAAAATCTTTCTCCCTTTAAAATTTAAATCAGATAAAAAAAGGGTTTAATCTTCTAAAAAAACTCAAGGATCACGTCAGGCCCACCAATCCCGAACAAAATCTTCAATGGATTTCTCTGTTAAAATGTTTGTGTCCACATCGGGGAAAAGCCCAACACTCTTAAAAGAAAAAGGTTTCATTGTGGGGGCCGCATGCCCGGGAAAAGCACCCCGGGCTTCTTCCCCTTTTTAAAAAGGAAAAGGGGGGGTAAATTTTCGAAGGGGCCGGGTGTGAAACCCGGCTCAAAACCCGTTTCCTTTTTTTAACGACCTCCCGGGGATGAGGAAGTCCTTAAGGTTTGGACGGATCTAAAAGATTTTGGGTTAGTCTTTTCTGTGTTTTTCCAATCCTCCCCCAGGGGGCCCTCTCACTAATCTTTTAAATTTTGGGGTTTCACGTCTGACGGGGGGATATAAATTTTTGGGGGACATTTTCTCCCCTTGGGGGGGTTCTTGGGTTTAAACGTTTCAACCATTTCGTTCCCGCCGATCCCAAACCCTGCCAGGCCCCAAAGAAAGAAAATTGTTTTTCCCCGTCCCCCTTCAAGTTCCCTAAAAATTTCCCAAAAAAAGATAAAAGTTCTGGATGCTAAAGGTTTGCCCCCCGCTATACCCCCCCAAAAGCGCCAGCGAATCCGACAGAACCAGAAAGCCCCCTCTTGGGAAGATTGGAATTATCTTAAAACCCAAAACCAGGGGGAAATAATTTCCCGCAGAATATACAGAAGCCCTGAATGAATATGTTTAAACCAGATCGAGAAGGACCCCCAAGGGGGCAGTAGGCTGACGGGGCCCCACCCCCTTTCAATTTGGAACCGTAGTAAAATTTTTTTGGGGGGATGGATGGAAATTTTGGGGAACAGACTAAAGAATAAAAAAGATGTACCCAGAGAAGCTGGTAGATTTTTTCGAAAAGCTGCAAGATCGAAATGAATCTTTGGCGTGAAGAAGGCCCAAACGGAGGTTAAATTCCGGGAAAACTTAGAAAAATCCGACCCCTCTCCTAGGCTAGACCTGCTTTCCGCACTGAGGCTGCATAACGAAGCCCAAAACGGGGGGAATACTTTTTCGGGTTTTTTTCCCAAACTTCTTTGGAAGGGAAAGGGGAAAAAGGAACCAGTATGGGCAGGATTCTGGGGGTTTTGAAACATTTGGGATATAATAATTCAAAGACATTTCAGCCTGGGGTTTTTGGACAATAAAGGGTTAACCCCCTCTGCTTTACAGGCGTACACGGGGGTGGTGGGGGAACGCTCCAAGACAGAGACGAAGCCCTTGTTGGTGGATGGGGGCCCAAAAGATTTTGGGTTTAAAGGGGGGGCCCTTGCAAAACCCGTACAGGGCAAAAAACCGAAGCCCAAATTTTGGAAAGGACAAAGGCTCTGTAGGGGTTTTGCAGCAAATTTTTTTCTTTCGCGCCCCATCGGTGTTGCCCCGCCCCGCAGAAAAATTCAAGCTTTCGGGCAAGAATTTTTTTGAGGTTTTTGTTTGTGGCTGAGAAAGTTGGTTTTTGGTCAAAAAAAAACTCCCGGGAATTTTTGGCTTTTTTTCCCAACGGAAATTGGTGGATTTGGGTCTAACAATTTTTCAGGATAAATCAAAGAATCAAACCGAAAATTGGGGGAAATGAATTAAAACCAGTTTTTTTTACGGGAAGGAAAACCCCGTTTTCTCGGCCCATTTTGGGTTTTCGTTGACGAAAATTTTTGGAGTGACCTGTACATGGGGTAAAAGCTCCAACTGCATACAGGGGCAAAGTCAAAAACCCAAACCCAAGGGGATTTGGGTTTCCCAGGTTTCCCGTTTGGGGCAATGTCTTTAATTTTAATGCAAAAAAGGGGGGAGAAAAAAAATTGGTTTTCCCCTGGGGAAACCCCCAACCCTTTGCCCTTTGGAGGTCCAGAGAGTTTTGGTGCCAACCCCACCGGGAAACTGTCGATGGGCCCTAAAAAGTTTTAAATAAACAGAGGGGGGGTGACCCCAAAAAACAACTTTTGCAGGCCCAGAGGACCCTTTTTCCACGTGGTGTCGTACCCTTTTTCGGGGGTCAAAAAAGATAGGGGAACCACATGCTGCTTTTTAAAAAAAGGGGCGTTGCGGAGGGTGGTTTTTCCCAGACGGATTAGATGGTAAACCGGGCCGAGTGGAAATTTTCCCGGGAAACCCCGCACTTTTCCCGGGCCAAAAGACCTTCGGTTTCCACTTCCCATCGGGGGGGAAAGTTGACCATCTTTTCCTTTCGTTTACAGGGGCCCAAGGGGTTTCAGAGAAATTTGGGGGCGTTATTGGGGAAAGGGTTGGGAAAAGGCCCTTTCCGGGTTTTGGGAATGGGAATGCCCCAGGGCTTTCCGCCGGAGGGGGGAAAGGCCCGTGGTCCAATATGGTTTAGATTTGGAAAGAAGTCTGGGGACAGTTTTCGGGAAATTTGTTTCAAAACCTGATAATGAATTTTCACCGGGACCGGGGGCAAAAATCAGTGCAGGTTTGTAAGTTTATTTGAGTTAAACGATTAAAAAAGGGAAAGGATTATGGTTTCAGAGTTGTCTGTTTAAAATTTGTATAAAAGTTTTCTTTTCAAACCCTCTTTGTTTTTTAAAAAAGGACTGAGATTTATTTGAAGAAGAGGAGTTCTGGGAGGTGGAGGCCAACAGATTGGCAACGCTTTTTGTCGTGATCAGAGCATAAACAATTTCAAGTGATGAAGGGAGGGGTTGGTGTTCTTCCCTTTTATTTTTCTAAAAGATGTTTTCCCGACTTTTTTTCTTGGAAGTTTTAGATGTCAGCCCGGAGCGAAGTTTTTTTCCAGGACCCCACCCTTTTTTGATTTTGAAAAATGTGTCCGATTTTGCACGGAGGGTTTTTGATTGGGGTTTTAGCGTTGGGAAACCCCAAGGGCGTTGGTATTAAAACCCCACGCTGAGCCCCTTTGGAACTTTTGAAATTTGTTGGGAGTCTGAATTGGAAATAGGGGGTTTTTTGGGATTTGGGTTTGGGCGAAGACAAATGGGAAAACAGGTTTTTCCACTTGATCACGGTGTTTTTCAGTGATTCTGCTGGGGTTGGAAATCTGAAAAAAAAAACAGGTCCCGGAATTCTTTTGAAAAAAGGGTTGGAAAAAAGATCCCCGTTTTTCTTTCTTTTAATTTAGATGTTTTTAGAGACAGAGGCGGTTTCATTTAAAAGGGGTGTAAAAAGAACAGGGAAATGGTCACTTCCGTGCAAAAACGTCAGGACAGACCCCTCTAGTCCAGGGCCACCCAGGGGTCACAAACCGACAAAAACTAACACGAAAGAGAAACCCGTGGAAATGGAGATAAAGTTTTCCGATCCGGCCTTCAGAAAACAAAAAATCCAATTGAAAGGACAAACCTAATTAGCAAACCTGGTTTACGTATGGGACTACCCCAAAGAGGATTGTGGGCCCTTTAAAATCACCCAACAGCAAAAAAGGTTTGAGGAAGTTTTTATCAGACGACAAGGTCCTGACGACAAACCCGGGGCAGAAGGTGAGAAAAATAAAGGGAAAAAGATTGTTCAAGTTTTTGTGGGGGGTGCCCCTCGCAGCCCACAGGGCCCGAAGGGAAAGGGAGGGGGGGGAATTTAAAAGGACTTAACAACAAAATTTTGGTGGAGAAGGGCAACACCGCCCGACAGTCCCAACGTGGATGGTTGTGCAGGTTTCAAAGAATATTTTAAAAAAGAAAAAGTAAAGGGCTTTTTGGCTTTGGGAAATTTTAGTTTCTTGAAAAACCCCCGACCGGAAAGGTTTTTGGATGAACAGAAGGCTGCAAATCCTCGAAGTTGGAAAATTTTACCACGGATATTCCAAAGGAATATTGTACTATCCATGTGGGGAGGGGAAAAAGGGGAAAAAATCAGGTCACTCCTCTTCAAATCCCCCATCTAATTTGGGGCAAATTTTTTTTTAGTTAGTTTCACTGGGCTGTGGGGGCCTTTGGAACCCCGCTGGGAGACTTTTCCCCCAGGGGACAAAAAGGGCCCGGAGTTTTTGGGATTGGGGGAGGCCCGGGTTTGGGGGTTTGGGGGAGGTTTCTTCCTCATCTTTCCCCCATCTCCACACGGGGTTGAAAATCCCTTTTCCCGCAAAGGGCAAAAGGCAGAGGAATTCGAGTTGGGGGGCGGTATTTTAAAACTGCCAGCAAACAAAATGGTTGGGGGACTGTGGGCAGTTTAGGGGTGGCGGGTTTTTTTGCCTTTCCAAACCCGGGGGATTCACTTGGGTTGGGGGGTGGTGGGGCCGCTTCCACCAGGGGCTGACAGTTTTCTTTTCAGTGTCTTTGAAAAAAATAAATTCATCATCCCGGCAGCAGACTGACCGAGTGGGAAAATTTTTTTTACGGGGCCCAAGCATAAGAAGATGCGTGGCCCCTCCCACTGCCCCCCAACCTGCTTTCGGGGCCTTTTAAAAAAAAGGAGATCTTCCTTTTTTTGTCTTAACTCTTTGTATTGCGAATTTCCGAATTCCCCAGGGACCCCAATTTTTGTTTAAAGGAGGGATGGGCGCCACCGCAAAATTGTCCCTTAATGTGTTGACTTTAGGCTGAGAAAAACTGGTTTGTTGTCGTTAATGTGTTGACTGGGCAGAGAAGGGGTGGGTATGTTTTTCGGAAATATCCCCACTTTTAAAAAATTCATCGTTTTTCCCCCCCCTGGTATGTCCCATACTTTGCTCGGTCCCCCCCACATCCAGGTACCTGAAAGTGAACCAAAACCCCCACACACCCCACACCACCCACACACACCCAACACACAAAACGTAAAACCCCCAAAACACACACGCACCCGCACCCGCAAACGCCAACACACTAACAAAAACACTAACACACACCCCCACACAAAACAAAAACACACACACACATACACCCCAAAAACCCCAAAACACACACACACACACCCCACGCCCCCCCCCCCCACACCCCCACAGACCCAAAAACACACACACACACACACACACCCCAACACACACACCACAAACAGACCTTTAAAACACACACACACAAAAGAAGCACCCACACACACACACACCCCACACACACACACACACACACACACCCCAAACAGACACTAAAAACACACACACACGAAAAACACACCAAAAACACACCAAAACACACACAACACACACACACCCCAACCCCACACACACTAAAAACATACACAAACCAAAAAAACAACACACACACACCACACACACACACCCACAACACAACACACCCACACACACACCAACACCCCCCCACCCACACACACACCAACACACACCCCACCACGCACCCCCCCCCCCCCCCCCCCCCCCCCCCCCCCCCCCCCCCCCCCCCCCCCCCCCCACAACACATATAACCCCACACACAAAACATTTTAAAAAAAACAAATAATGCAATTTTGGGAAAAGTAAAACTAAGAAAAAATTCAAAAAAAAAATTTTCCCGGGATAGGGGGGTTTCAACAAAATTATGGTTTTAATTGGGGAAAAAACAAATTGCGACCAACGTTTGAAAAACATGAATTTTTTATGTGTTGCCTTTTAAAATTCTCATCAATGTCCGCCAAAGACACGGTTTGGGTTTAACCCCCGGGCTCGATCAAGGTTTAAACTCATTTTTAGGCTAAAAATAAAATCCCCTGTCTTTTGTGTTTTTTCCCTCGAGGGCCTAGGCCCATAATTTTGTTTTGTGGGGTTTAAAGGGGCCCTTTTCGGTTTTGGTTGCACCATTCAAAGACATCATAAACCTTTGTTGTAACGATTTTTTGTACAGACATAGGGTTTGTAATCAAACCGTGAAGAAAAACAAACGTAGCAAAACAGTCACAGTGACATAAATTGTGAGAAAAGTGCACCCGGTTTAGGTCATTTAAAAAAAACAGAAGAGAAGGGGCCCCAAGGACAACCCTTGTGGAACCCCCAGCTCCCTTTTCCCTTCCCAAAAGGAAAAGTCCCGGGTTTGGGTAAAACCGGGTCCCTTTTTAAAGTATGACAAAAAGAAGGTGACAACCCCGGGATTTTGCATAGGGCGGGTTTTTTTTTTTTAATAATAGGGGTTGGGGGCCCTAACCAAGACCCAAACCCCTTTTTAAAAATCGGGGAAAAACCCAGTTCCAGTAGTTTTTTTTTTCGTTGATGGCTGATAGCCATGTTTACGGGAGGCGTTTTTTAAGCCTTTGTGGAAATAAATGTTTTCCGAAACACCCTGACTGAAGCCTGACTAAAATGGGGAACAGTTTTTTTGATTTCAGAGAGAGAGAGGGAAGAGAGAGAGAGAGAGAGAAGAGAGAGAGAAAAAAGAGAGAGGAAGGGAAGAGAGACAGAGAGAAAACAGACAGCCCGACAGCCCAGACACAGCGCCTGACAGACAGATAACACACAAACAGACACAACCCCCCGACCAGGCATACAGAGACAAAACACTTAACAGTAAGAATTGAGGAATTTTGCCAAACCCCAAAAACAACCCAAAAACCTTTTCGAAAGAAGCAACACCCAAAAAAAAAAAAAAAAAAAAAAACCCCACAGTTTTGGCCTTTCTCCTTGCCCCCCTGGTGGACCCCTGATTCTCTGCACTTTTGGACGGGTTAAAAAAACCCCAACCAAACTCCGATGAAGACCAAAAGGAATTTTCCCAGAAAGTATGGGCGTTTGTCGGGGGGGGTTCAAAACGGGAAATTTGGGCCCAAAAACCAGTTTTTGGGGGGACGGGGAAAAAAATATTAGGGGGGGAGGAGGGAAGGAAAACCAAAGGAAATTTTTAAAAGTCAAAATGACAACGAAAAAACCCACCAACAACAAAAGATAAGGTTATGTCACTATCCCCGCATTAGAAAGAAAATTTCTCAATAAACGCAAAACCCAAAAAAAATTTTAAGGTTCTGAAACCCCCCCACCCCCGTCCCCCAAAAGTAACCTATATGTCGTTGGGGAAAAAAAATGGAGGAGGGAGGGAGGAGGAGGAGGGGGAGGACGGGCCCGGAAAAATTTGCTGGACAAGAGGTGAAGGGGAATTAGGGGAAAGAGAAACCAGTTTAAACAGGGAAATTTAAATGGTCGGGTCATTTTCAATAACCAGGGTTTAAATTCCTTTACGGGCCCCTAGCTTTTTAAAAAACAGTTTTCATTTCCCCGGGTTGTAAACCATCCGCGACTGGAAACCCCTTTCAGAGTTTTTGCCCCAATTTAAAAATAAAATGGTAATAAAATTTTTAAAGGAAAACGGGGGAAAAAACACAATACTTTTAGAGCCCATTTTTGCCCAAACATCTTTTTGGAGTAGACATCTTTCCCAAACCCTGAACCCCAGAAAGATCAAGAAAAAGGGGCAAAGGACTTTGCTTTAAAATGTGTTGACGAGAAAGGGGAAGGGGTGGAAAATGTTGTGGGAAAATGTTTTTAAAATGAGGAGGGGAAGGGGGGGATTGTTTTTCTTTTAATTTTGTTGAATGGGGCAGAGAAGGGGGGGATATGTTGCTTTAATGTTTTAAATGGGGCCCAAAAAACGGTGGAAAAGTTATCTTTAAAAGTTTGACTGAGGCGAGAGGGGGTGGTTATTTTGTCTTTGATGTTTGACTAAAGGGCAGAGAAGGGGAAATTGCGTTAAATTAATACGGGGGAAATTTTTTGCTTAATTTTTGTCAAAGGGGTTTTGCGGGGAAAAGGGCCCTAAAAGGGTTTTTTGGGGGGGAAGGGAGGGGAGAGAATCCCCGGGGGGAAAAGTTAGGTAATTTTTGCCTGGGGAAAAAAGGGGAAAGCAAGAGAAGGGGAAAAGAGAAGGGGGAACAAGGCCCGGACAGGGGAAGGGGGTTGCACCACTTAAAATAAGAAAACAATAAAACCAAAAAAAACCCAAACCAAAATTTCCACCCAACACAACACTTTTTAAAAAAAATTTTCCCCGGTTTACAAAATTTCCCCTCCCAAAACTTTTCCCCCCCTTAAAAATTTGGGGGTTTTTCCCCAAAAACTCTCCTCCCCTTTCCCTCCCCCCCACCCCCTTCCCCCCACCCAAAAACAAAACACACCAAACACCCCCACCCGGACCAACCCCAACCACCCCCCCCAATGGGACGAAGGGTTTTGGGTTTTCCCATAGTTTTCCCAAACCCTCTTAAAAACGGGGCCAAGTTTAAATCAGAAAACCCCTTGGTTTTGGCCCAATTCCTGGCCCCTTTTTTCCGGGGGCCCCTGAAAGATTTCGGGAAACCCTTTTGGGGTTTTTCCCCCCTTTTTTGGGGGGGGGAAGTCGGGGAAATGTTTAACCTTTGTCATTTAGGGGAAGGAAACCCCAAAAAAAAAATAATTTTTATTTTTAAAAATTTTTGAAACTAAAATTTGGGGAAAAAATTTTTTCTGTGTTTTTGGGCCTGGAAATTTTTAAAAGTTCCATTTTTTTCCCCCCCAAAGCCAAAAAAAAAATTTTTGTTTTGTTTAAACAAAACAAAGGTGAATTAAAAATCTGACAAAATATTTGAAAAAATTGTACTTTTGCTTTTAAAAAAAACCTTTTTGGAATGGTTAAAATGACCCCAATTTCAGGGTTGTTTTAAAAGGGGGAAAAATTTAGGAAAAAAATTCTTTAGATTAAGTTCTGTTATAAAACTTGAGCGTTAAACTTTATGAACAAAACTCCTCATTGCTCTAATTTGGGGCAGACGGGTTTGTGGAAAACAATATTTGCCCAGCCATTCAAACTTATCGTTATATTTTAATAAATTTGTGGTTTTCTGTCCAACACTTAAATGGAACAAAGCATATCATAATAGAAGGTTTATATGGGACAGATGATAACATAATTTAGTTGATCCTAGCAATAAACTGAGTGAGTGTTTAGAACAGTTTTTAGGACTGTTTGAAGGAACGCAGACACTATTTATTATAGATGACTGTTCAGCAGAAAGAGGACATAGTTAAAAAGAGAAACACTTTATCAAAACTTGCTTTCAGTGGAAGACATGCTGGAATAAGTGTGTGGATTTTATCCCAAAAAATATAACTCAGTTTTAAAAGACTTTAGAGAACAGTTTAAGACTGTAGTGTTATTACATGAAAGACAGAGACTCATTTGAAGAATGTTTGCGGAAAATGATGTTATTGAAAATGACCAGGAAAAAACAGGATTAAGCAAAAACTAAATCTGAAAGTTTAGTAAATTAGTATTAAAAAACGGATAAACCTGCACAGTATTTTTGTTTGTAGATAATCGTTATTTTTGGTTATTAAACGTCTTACTTGTCAGAGAACAGTAATATGCTGATTCTAGAGCACTTTCGCCCGAAAATGTCTGTCGTCTGTCTCTCTCTGTCTCTCTCTTCTCTGTCCTGTCTGTCTGTTCTGAGGCAACTTGACCTTAAAAGGGTTTTGTCAGGGGTGCCGGTGATTTTCTCTCTCTCTCTTCCGCCACAGGAAAAGGCGGGTTTTAGGCCACTTTCGCCCAAAAACTCGGTGGTTGAGCAAGTGAGTCAGGATTGGCATTTATACGTTCTCTGGGGTGGATATGTTGTCGTTAATGTGTTGAATGAGGCAGAGAGGGGTGGATATGTTGTCGTTGATGTGTTGAATGAGGCAGAGAGGGGGATATTTGTCGTTAATGTGTTGAATGAGGCATAGAAGGGTGGATATGTTGTCGTTATGTGTTGACTGAGGCAGAGAAGGGGTACGGGTGGATATGTTGTCGTTAATGTGTTGACTGAGGCAGAGAAGGGGTGGATATGTTTCGTTAATGTGTTGAATGAGGAAAAGAAGGGGGGGGATTTGTTGTCGTTAATGGGGTTGACTGAGGCAGAGAAGGGGTGGGTATGTTGTCGGGCATCGTTAATGAATGAATGAATGAATGAATGAATGAATCTTTAATGGGTTGAGAATTAGGGTCATTTAAGGCCTTTTTACAATTCTGCCCAAAACAACTACAATTTAAAAAGTAAGGTTTAAAATCGAATTACAAAATAAAAATCAACATAACGATTTTTGCTTAAATCTCTCTCTCTCTCTCCTCTCTCTCTTCTCTCTCTCTCTCTCTCTCTCTCTCTTCTCTCTCTATCTCTCTCTCTCTTCTTTCTCTCTCTCTCTCACTCCCTGTCCTCCCTCACACACACACACACACACACACACACACACAACACACACACACACCAAAACACACCACATCTCAATCAACTGGGCTTACGCAAGGGTACTAGGGTCCACCTAGGTTCTAGCTCGTTCCAGCGTGGACAAGCTGAATCTAGCCAGAACCTAGGTGGGCCCTAGTGGGTCCTAGGACCCTTGCTGTCTGGGGCGCGCATGTATCGTTTATCAGCATTACACTTTTTTTTCTCTGGTAAGTATGTATTGTCAGGCTAATGTCTACGCATTTGTCAGTCATGAGTATCAAAAGAAGTAACTTTACTTCATTTTTGAAAGCTGATAATTGGGAAATATTTCTGTGTTTTTGCTGGAAGTGTGTTCCATTCTTCACAGCCACAGAAGGAAAAACTTGTTTTGAATAAATCTAAATTAGCTTTAGGAATAATGAATCTGAGCGAATCATGATGGTGATGTAAATGTACTATTGATTTTAAATAATCTGGGCAATGCGTCATGAACAATGTTGTGCATAAGAATCAGAGTGTTGAATGTTATACATGAGTGAAGAGGCAGTATTCTATTGTACCTAAATTACATCACGCATAGAAGGATCGGATTGTTTCTGACAGCTGATCATCTTAATGGCTCGTTTTTGCAACGAACAAAGTGGTTTTAAAGTAGATGGCGCACATTTACCCCAGATAATAGAGCAGTAGTCTAATCGAGCTGAACAAAAGCAAAATAATACATTTTTCGTGAATGTTCGTTGAGAAAGTGTTTTATCTGTGACAGCTGGAACACACAACACGAGACTTGTTTGATTAGGTTATGGATCTGATGTGCCAGGAAAGATTTTCATCGATGACGATGCCTAATAATTGTGCTTGCAACTTGTTTTATTGTTTTTTCTTTGTACATTACTTTTAATTTTGCTTCTTTTATGACTTGTCTTTTTTTGACGTGCACATATTAACATAGACTCGGTTTTATGAGGATGAACAAGCATGTCATTTGAATCACCAGTCTTCCACTGATTTCATGCTTGCATTTAAATGATAATTAATTTCATCGATGCTATGACTAGAGTATTGTAAAGATGCATCATCAGCGAACAATCGCACACTGCATTTGAATTGATAAAGGGAGACCATTTATGTAGAGGGAGAACAACAGGGGACCTAAGATTGATCCCTGTGGCACGCCACTTGGCAACAGTCTCTTAGAAGAATAACACCTCGTGAAAAAACAGATTGTGCACGGTTCGACAAATAAGATCTAAAAAATAATTCCGTATTGTTGTCGACGCCGTAAAATTAAGCTTTTTTTTTTAGCAGTATATCGTGATTTATTAAATCAAAAGCTTTGTTAAATCAATAAACACTACACCAACTGCTTTCCTGTTGTTGATATCTTTTAGCCACAAATTTGTGATCCGACACAAGCCGTTTCACATGAATGTAGTTTCTTAAATCCTGATGATTGCTATACAGCAGTTTATGTTTCTCAATAAAAGATGATGGATATGACGTTCTAATGGCTTTGAGACGGACGATAGCAGCGAAATTGATCTGTAGTTATTTGGATCATCTAATTCCCTTTTTTGTGCAGAGGGATAATTTTTGCATGTTTAAATGCTTCTGGAAAGTAATGTTTAGATAAACATAGATTAAAGAGGCATGTAAGAGATCTACAATATATGGTACAGATAGTTTTAATATCTTGGGACTAATTCCATCAAAGCTGTATGAACTTTTATTTTCCAAAGTTGATAGATATAAAAACACTTCATTTAACAGATATTAAGAGGATAAGATAATGTTGCTTATAGCCCAGCCGACCGCAAAGGGCCATATCAGGGCTGTCACCATGTTAAAATCAACTCACCAGTCATTAAAAAAACAAAACAAAAAAACAAAAAAAAACTTTCACACATCTTGTTAAATGACATCGTCTACAAACGCACCAGAAAGTTTGTTAAAAATCTTTCTGCCGTAAAAATCTTAAATCGATAAAAAATGTTAATCTCTCTCAAAACTCAAGGATCACGTCAGCGGGGACATCCCTGAACAGGATCTTCATGGACTCTGCTGTAAAATGTTTGTGTCTCACATCGTGCAAGTCCCAACACTCCAAAAGAACTGTTTCATTGTGAGTGGCGCATGACATGGAATGCACCACGGAGCTTCTTCACTCTTTAAAAGGTAAGCATGGGTAAAATACGAATGGCCGGTGTGCAGCCGGCACAGAACCGTTTCCTCTTTACGACCTTCCGACGTGGATGGGAGGAAGTCCTTAAGGTTTGGACGGATCTGAAAGAGTTTGTTAGTCGTCTGTGTGTTTCCAATCCTCCTGCCAGAGGTCTCCACATAATCGTTAATTTTGGTTTCACGTCTGAGCAGGGATATAAATGTGGACAGTTCTCTCTTGTGGCGTTCTTGGCTAAACGATCAACCATTTCGTTCCCGCCGATGCCAACATGACCAGGAACCCAAGCAAGAGTAATGTTGTAACCGTCCGCCTTCAAGTTGCTAAAAAGTTAAAAAAAAAGTAAAAGTTCTGGATGCTGAAGGTTGCGGCCAGCTATAGCCTCCAAAGCTGACAGCGAATCCGACAGAACAGAAGTCCCTCTTCGAAGATTGTGATATTATCTTCAAAGCCAAAACCAGAGCAGTAAGTTCAGCAGAATATACAGAAGCATCTGAATGAATATGTTTCAACAGTATCTGAGAAGGAGCCCCAGGGCAAGTAGGCTGCACAGGCCACTCCCTTCAGACTTGGAACCGTCAGTGAAAACTTTTTGATAGGATGGGAATTTGGAACAGAGCTCAGCATACAAAGCCTTGTACGTCAGAGAGCTGGTAGACTCTTTGCGAAAGCTGCAAGATCGAAATGAATCTCTGGCGTGAAGAAGGTCCACGGAGGTTGATCCGGAAACTTAGAAAAATCCGACACAATACCTAGGTCTAGACCTGCATTCCGCACGTGAGGCTGCATACGAAGACCAAACGCGGAATACATTTCGGGTTGTTTTCAAACTTACTTTGGAACGGAAGGACAAAGACACAGTCATAGGCAGGATTCTGCGGTTCTGAGAACAGTCGGATATAATAATTCAAAGACAGTTTCAGCCTGCGGTTGGACAATGAAGGTTCGCCCGCCTCTGCGTACAGGCTGTACACAGGGTGGTGCGGAACGCTCCAAGACAGAGACGAAGCCCTTGATGGTGGATAGGGTCCAAGAGTTGAGGTAAGAGGGTCTTGCAGAGCCGTACACGGCACAACCGTTAGTCCAGTTTGGAACGGACCAAGGCTCTGTAGAGGTGCAGCAAAGTTTCTTATCAGCGCCCCAGTCGGTGTGTGCTACGACCCGCAGAATATTCAGAGCTTTCTGGCAAGAAGTTTTGAGGTTTTTGATGTGGCTGAGAAAGTTGAGTTTTTGGTCAAAAATAACTCCCAGGAATTTGGCTTCTTTTACAACTGGAATGGTGGACTTGTCTAGACGAATTTCAGGATCATCAAAGAATCGACGAAAATTGTGGAAATGAATTGACTGAGTTTTGGTACGGGAGAAGGTAAACCCGTTTTCCTCGGCCCACTGTTGGATTCTGTTGACGCAAAGTTGGAGTCGACGCTGTACACTGTGGTAAGAAGCTCCAACTGCATACAGCGCAAAGTCATCAACAAACAGAGAGGACTCGGTGCCCAGGTTTACCGATTGGACAATGTCATTAATTTTAATGCTGAAAAGGGCGGGAGAAAGGATGCTCCCTGAGGAACACCCAACTCCTGCCCATGGATGTCAGAGAGTGTGGTGCCAACACGCACCTGGAACTGTCGATCGGCTAAAAAGTTTTGAATGAACAGAGGCAGGTGACCCCGAAAACCAAGTCTGTGCAGGTCCATGAGGACTCTGTTTTCCACGTGGTGTCGTACGCCTTTTCGAGGTCGAAAAAGATAGCGACCACATGCTGCTTGTTAACAAAGGCGTTGCGGATGGTGGTTTCCAGACGGATTAGATGGTCAACCGTCGAGTGGTACTTCCGGAAACCGCACTGTTCACTGGCCAAAAGACCATCGGTTTCCAGCTTCCACATCAACGGGAGTTGACCATCTTTTCCATCAGTTTACAGAGGCAGCTGGTCAGAGCAATTGGGCGATAGTTGGAAGGGTTGGTAAGGTCCTTTCCAGGCTTTGGAATGGGAATGATCAGGCTTTCCGCCAGGAGGGCGGAAAGGACCCTGTGGTCCAGATATGGTTATAGACTTGGAGAAGAGTCTGGAGACAGCTTTCTGGGAATTGTTTCACAACCTGATAATGAATGTCATCCAGACCAGGGGCAGAATCAGTGCAGGTTTGTAAAGCTGATTTGAGTTCAACGATTGAAAAAGGAAAGATTATAGGTTCAGAGTTGTCTGATGTGAAATTGTATGAAGATTTCTCTCTAACCTCTTTGTTTCTTAAAAAGACTGCAGATTTATTTGAAGAAGAGGAGTTCTGTTGGATGGTGGAGGCCAACGATTGGCAACAGCTTGTTTGTCAGTGTCAGGCATCAGCAAGTTTCAAGTGATGAATGGAGGGGTTGGTGTTCTTCCCTTTGATTTTTCTAATGATGTTCCAGACTTTTTTCTTGGAAGTTTTAGATGTCAGCCTGGAGCAGAAGTTTCTCCAGGACCGACGTTTACTGATTTGAAAGTGTGTCTCGATTTAGCACGGAGTTTCTGATGGGCTCTAGCGTTGGGACCCGAAGGTCGTTGGTATACCCGACGCTGAGCCCGTTGGCGAACTTTGAAATTTGTGGCAGTCTGAATTGAACTAGGGTGTTTTTGGCATTTGGAGTTTGTTGGAAGACACTGGAATACAGGTTTTAGCACACTTGATCACGGTGTTAGTCAGTGATTCTGCTGGGTCTGGACTCTGAAAAAAAATCAGTGTCCTGGAATTCTTTTGAAATAGTGGTTGAAAAATAGATCCAGTTGCTTTCTTATAATTGAGATGTTGAGAGACAGAGACGGTTTCAGTTATTATGGGCTGTAAAAGAACAGGGAAATGGTCACTTCCGTGCAGATCGTCATGGACAGACCACTCATAGTCCAGACCACGAGGGGTCACAAAACCGACAAATCTAAGCACGAAAGAGAACCTGTGGAAGAGTGGAGATAAGTTGCAGATCCGTCGTTCAGACAACACAAATCCAAATCTGAAAGGACATCCTCAATTAGCAAACCTCTGGATGACGTACTGGCACTACCCCAAAGAGGATTGTGACCGTTAAAGTCACCCAACAGCAAAAAAGGTCGAGGAAGTTCTATCAGACTGACAAGGTCCTGACGACAAACCGGGACAGAAGGTGAGAGATAAAGGGAACAGATTGTCACAGTCTTGTGGAGAGTGACTCTCGCAGCTACAGCCTGAAGGGAGGTAGACAGAATGACAGGACTATACAACAAAGTTTTGTGTAGGAGAAAGGGCAACACCGCCCGACAGTCCCAACGTGGATGGTTGTGCAGGTTTCGAAAGAATATTAAAGCCAGAAAGAGTAAAGGTCTTCTGGCTTTGAATTTGAGTTTCTTGAAGAGCCACGACGGAAGGTTTTAGAGACTGACACAGAAGCTGCAGCTCTCGAAGTTGGAATTTAGACCACGGATATTCCAATGGAATATTGTACTATCCATGGTGCAGAGGCGAAAAGGAGAGAATCAGTCACTCTCCTCTTCAACGCCGCATCTATGGAGCAAATTTATTAGTTAGTTTCACTGGACTGTGGTGGCCTTGGACCTGCTGGCAGACTTGCCCGCAGGTGACAAAGGCCTGGAGTTTGGAGATGGTGGAGGTCTGGATTTGGGAGATGGTGGAGGTTTCTTCTCATCTCCACCATCTCCACACTGGGTTGAACTCCCTTGCCCGCACGGGCACTGGACAGAGGAATTCGAGTTGCGGGTGCTGGTTTTTTAATCTGCCCAGCAGCAGATGTTGTAGACTGCTGGGCAGTCTGAGGGGTGGCGGATTTTTTTGCCTCACCAGGGGCATTCACTGTGGGTTGGGAGGTGGTGGACCTGCTTCCACCAGAGCTGACAGTTCTTCCTTGCAGTGTCTTGAAAAGATAAATTCATCAGTCTGGCAGCAGACTGACCGAGTGGAAATTTTCTTTACGGCCGAAGCATATGAAGATGCTGTGGCCGTCTGACTGCCCACAACCTGCTTGTGGGCTTCAAAAAAGGAGATCTTCTTTTCTGTCTTAACTTTTGTATTGCAGATTCCTGAATCCACAGAGGACAATTTCGTGAGAGGAGGGATGGTCGCCACCGCAGTTTGCACAATGTGCCGGATCTTTACACGGCCCATCATGGGTTGCCTTGCAGCAAATACCGCACACCTCCTGCCCAGAACAGCGGTCTCTGACATGGCCAAACCTCTGGCATCTGAAACACCTTAACGGGGACGGCACATACAGCTGAAACATGAACATTTAGGTAACCGACTTTGATGACCGAGGCAGCACAGGGTTGCAGAACGTCAGAAAGAGGGTGTTGTGTCCACTCTCTCTGAACCTTTCTTTACCGTCACCCTGCGCACCTCCGTCACACCTTGGACGCCGTTCCGTCTTGATTTCTGCCTCTGAGACCCCTGATAGATCTCTGCAGCGAATCACACCTTTTGACGAATTTAACTGTTTATGAGGAGTCACCCTGATCTCCCTGTCCACTATCTTTGTTGCTCTCAACAGTTGTTCAGATTTGCTTTTTAGATCGACATTGAATTAGAAATGAGCCTTCCTCAACCTTTTGACTGACTGAGGGTCACCTGCTAGACCTTGAAGCCCTTTTGGATGGCAAAGGGCTCAGAGTGAAAGGGGTCTTTCCTGCTCCGTCCCTTCCATCACGAGCCAGGAAGCCCAGAACCTGTCTTCTGTCGTACCTCAGTATCAGAATCGCTGTCTGTTTGAAAGTCCTCTGAAAAGGGGATGCTGCCTTCCTCTTCCTTTTGGGGGGTAGTTTTTTGAAAAAGCCATG
The DNA here is from genome assembly GCA_018398815.1 of Conus ventricosus. Lineage (NCBI taxonomy): Eukaryota > Metazoa > Mollusca > Gastropoda > Neogastropoda > Conidae > Conus > Conus ventricosus. The sequence continues at coordinate 3,364,182 of CM031613.1, forward strand.
TGTATTTTATTATATTTCATCCCTCCCTTACCCACCCACCTTGGAGTCCAACTAAGGGGCCAGGGCCAGAATCACTGTCTTGACCCCTTCCAGGCTTCAGGAGAGATATACAAAGACAAAAACCTACCAACCCTATCCCCCCTGATCATGCCCAACTCCCGGGAACAGAGAGCTGAGCACTACAGGGGTTATCTTGGCCAGCCGAGAGAAATGCCTGTTTTGACCCAGCCCCAAGAAGGGAGCCGATTAGTACACCCGGGCCAAGGTGTACTCCTGTCTAGGAGAGGTCCGAGCCAAAGTGATGTGTTGAGAGCGTGGCCCTCTCAATCACCAGGATCTCATCCCCCTCCGACACAGGTCGCACCGCACGGCCAACGCGGCGGATCTTAAGGAGACCACAGAGAGAAAAGGAGTGTGGAAAAGAAGACTTGAAGGGGAGACGAAGAAGAAAAAGATCCGTTTAAGAAAGGCAGAGACAGAAAATAGGAAAAGGTGGGTTACTATTTGTCTGGGCCCTCACTCCTACCTTTCTGACATGGGAGACCCTACCAGGGGCATCAATTCCTACCAACGTAATGCTTGGCCATCAGCACTTGGCTTTACAGGCTAGAAGCCGTTCATAAAACTAACCATCTAGCTGAGTATTGATGCCCCGTCAGCAAAGCCTAAAAGATCACTGGACCACGCAAGCCTCCGACCACGGCAAGGTTGCAACCCCCGGAGGGTTAACAGATATTAGGGAATAGATAAACATTGCGTGTATATTTTTTGAATCACAAAATTTCTGTAAATTCGCAGAATCAAAAATGCTAGTTTTATCTTTCCCTATGTTTGCTTGTTACCAATTTGGCAAATGATCATTAGTGTTTCTACTGGAATGGAAACATTCTGTCTTGATGAACCGGTCCGGTAAGTTTATTATAGCTTTCCAAATAGAGACTCCGTTGTTTTATTTTTGGACCAACTTTCTGAAAGAATCACATTTAGACTTCTAATCATGTACTTCACAATGTTGCGTTTCTCTTATACTCCTTGTCAGAGCCTACACTTTTTAAATCATCCCTCTCGTCCATGGCATTCAGAATATCCTGAGTGAGCCAGACAGGCAGATATCCGATTTGACTCGCCTCTGGATCAATGGATGTGTTTGTCGACAATATTCAGAAAGGTTCTCGTCCCAAAAGGCAAGGGCGTCATCTGGTTCGGTGTAGCTATAGATGTTTGCAAAAAGGCGAGGAAATGAGATCAGATTGAAAGCGTGTAAGTTGAAGTTTTTGAATGAACGAAATGTGATAACCAAATGACTTGCTTTGGAACTTTAAAACCTTTTGTTCCAAGTTACGCCAAACAGCTTGTGGTCACTTGCCCAGTAGGTGGTACACATATTTCTGCAAGTGCAGCAATGTTCGACGAATATATGTGGTCTATAGGGTATTAGATTTTGAAGTAACTCTAGTCGGTAAAGAAATGTCTGATGAAGATCATATGAATTAGCAATGTTGGACCATTGGGAACAGACTGAAACAGATTTTATTGAAATCTCCCAATAATAGTATTTCTGTTTCAAAAGCCATACTGTGTCCATCATCTCACAAAATCGTTATACCAGTGGACTTACTTTTAGGATGTCTATATACAAATCCGACAAGAATTGACGCTAATGTCTTACTTTTTGACTGATTTCAAGCCACGTTATTTCAATATTTTTATGACAAAGATCATTACGAATTTTGTATGGGACATCTTTTTGGACGATAGACAGCAACACCTGTTTCAAGAATATTTTCAGAATTTCTCCGGACTATTGAGTTCCAGGAATGGAATATTGAATTGTCACCAACGGGGCTTTTTGTCCATGCCTCAGAAAATCCAAATGACATGGAAAGGTTTATGTTATTATAAATGATTTTTGATACGTCAGACATTTTGTTCATGATATGACAAATATTTAGGTGACCTATGCGCAGCCGTCAGCTTAAAACTGAACTTGACAAGATGGTTGAAGATGGAGTGATCAAACCAGTGAGTGAACCTACACCATGGGTCAGTCAAATAGTTGTCACAAAGACAAAAACAAGGGAAACTACGAATCTGCATCGATCCACCGAGCTAAACAAAGCTTTGAGACGAGAACGATACACCCTACAGTTCTTGAAGATATACTTCATGATCTCAGCAAATCCACGGTGTTTTCCAAGGCGGATCTATCAGCGGGATTCTGGCACGTTCAGTTTGACGAAGAGTCGAGCTTCCTGACCCTTTTCAGACATGTTTTGGCCGATACCGCTGGCTAAGACTACCCTTTGGTACTTCAGTCTCATCAGAAATATTTCAGAAAAAACGATTGCAGCGCTTCCATGGACTACCAGGTGTTGAATGCATTACTGATGTGTCATCATCACGGGGAAACAACTGAAGAACATGACAGACACTACCAGTCTTTTCTACAGAGATGTCGGGAAAAAACAGTCAGCTCAAAAGGAGAATTATCTCTACGCTTGAAACATCAAATTCATGGGACACAAAATCCACCAGAATGGCTTACAAACAGACCTGAAAAGGTGAAAGCCATCGAGACTACCCAGCGCCAAAGAACTTGGAGGAACTCAGACGATTCCTGGGCATGGTTAATACCTCTCACGGTACTTGACACGCCTTACGGGATTTACACCCTCTTCAAAACCTACTCAAGAAAGATGTACAGTGGATGTGGACACTTCTTCCAAGAACATGCCTTCAAAGCAGTGAAAAAACAAGATCAGAACAGCCCACTCTGGCTTTCTACAAACCCAGTGAAAAACCTCCACTCACCAATGATGCAAGTGAATATGGCCTCGGCTCTGTACCATGCAAGATAACAGACCAATTGCTTTCGCAAGCAGAACCCTCTCTCCCACAGAGAGGAACTAACGCACAAATAGAAAAGGAAATGCTGCTCTGCTCTTTGGACCACAGAAGTTTCACCATACACTTACGGCGACAAGTACAAGTGGTTACAGATCACAAACCACCTGGTCTCAATCTGCAAGAAACATTGTCGAAAGCACCAATGCGCCTAGTCCATGCTGATGAGGACACAACATACGACTTCACATTGGGAGTACCAACCAGGCAAGCAGATACTGTGGCAGAGCCTGTCACGAGCACATTTTCTACAGGAGCAGATTACAGAGTCGATCTGTCAATTCGCTGACGCTATCACCTTCACACCACAACGCCTTGATGAGATCAGCGGCGAACAGCAGAAGACGTACCCTGACTCAACTCAAGATGTGATTCTCACAGGTTGGCCTTCATCAGACAGGATGCCACCTACTACACAGTTTACTTCGACTACAGAGATGAATTCACCGTACAAGATGGGATTGTCCTCAAGGGGAGAAAGAGTCGTCATACACAAGCTATGAGACAAGAAATGAAGGAAACAGGTTCATGCAGGACACTCGGCATCAATTCGTGTGTACGGAGAGCACGACAGCTCATCTTCTGGCCCAGGATGTCAGCAGAAATTCGGCATTTCGTTGAGGCATGTGATGTGTGCATTCTCATAGTGCAAAACAACAAAGCAGAGCTCTCTACATGCACGGGTTCAGACCGCCCATGGAAAAGGTGGGACAGATATCTTCACAATCCAAGGGGGACACTACCTCATTACTTCAGTGACTTACTTCAGTCATCTCCTGGAGACCATTCAGTCATCTCCTGGAGACCATTCAGTCATCTCCTGGAGACCATTCAGTCATCTCCTGGAGACCACGGCAGAAGCAGTTCTCAGCTAAATGAAACAACACTTCGCCCCGCCATGGCATACCGGACACGGTCATGAGTGACAACGGTCCCCAGTTTGCATCACAACAGTTCAAGCTTTCGCCAACAGTTGGGGTTTCCGGCATGTCACCTCCAGCCCCGGACACAGCCAAGCTAACGGAGCCGCGAAGCTGCCGTTAAAGTGGCCAAAAATATGATGAAAAAATGTCTATAGCAAGGAAGATCCATATTTAGGTCTCCTGAACCTCCGGAACACACCAAAGAGGGACTAATCAAGCCAATGCAACGCCTCATGGCAGACGAGCAAGACAGCACTTCCCAACCACATTTAATTGTTGCTGGAGACTACACCAGCCAAGAAGAAGAACGTATCTTGAAACAAAACGTCAAAATACAGCGAGAGGTACAGTCAACGGAAAAGATCCAAACCACTAGACTCGGTGACACAGTCAAGATCCAACCGATTGACAAGTCCACAACCATCTGGAAGAACGCGATTGTCGTCAACAGGAGGGCCAGCAGGACCTACGACGTACAAACCGGTGACGGATGATTGTATAGACGCAATCGTGTTTTCCTTCGCTCAGTTCCCCGCCCACTCTCATACCCCACGTCTCTACAACAATCCAATCTCCCAAAACCCAGCCTTCCTGCCCATACCCCACCAATGTGACAGCCCAAGAAGGCAGCAAAACGGACATCACGACGAGGGAAGACAACCAGCCCACACAGCTCTACCAGATCAGTGATCCAGGAGCCAGCAGTCCATCGGCAGCAGTCCACCAGGATCACAACCAGAAGATGCCTACAGCCAGTCCAGACTCACCAGGGGAGCCACCAGAACCATCATCACAAGATCAGGCAGACCAGTGAAGCCTAGAAAGATACTGGACCTATAATTCACTGACTGGCGAAAATCAACACACAAACATACAGTCATTTACAGTATATTACAATCATTGACAGTAGTCAAAGATAGCGAACACACCCAGACACAAACTCTATAGTGTTCAAAGAAAAAAAAAGAAAAGATAATGTTTGGGTTTTAGTATTGGGTTTTATTATTTGTAATA
>CM031613.1:3369122-3371622 GCA_018398815.1 Conus ventricosus
TTTTTTAAAAAAAAACAGAAAGAGAGAGAGCGAGAGATTTTTCAAGAAGTTTATTTACAAAGTTCCTGGCTCATTTATTCGGAAATTTGTAAATTTCCTTTGAAAACCAGCGATTTTGCAAAAACCCCGAATGAAACAGTAAAATTACATTGAACGTAATCTTACTAGCGACTTCACATTTTCGCTGGACTTTGTAAATTCACTGTAACATATATATATATATATATGATGGATTTTCCCGTTGTGTCTGACCTGACGGATCAGTAGGCAGGTCATCTGCTGATGTGGGTCCTCATGTGGGAATGAAGACTAACTACTGAGGCACAAAGTCGTCCACAGACGTTGCATGGAATAGGGTCCTGCAAGGATGGGCCCCGCTGGCAAGAATCTTTCCTGCAATACACAAGAGGAAATCCCACAATGATTGTCACAGGACACGTTATCATCCTTCCTCTTGTAGATGTGTACAATGGAGGCGTCTTTGATATCTTGGGGCACTTCTGCCTTTTCCCTTATGGACTGGAAGAGATTGGTAAGGTTTTTTTCCAGGTAGTCCCTTACCTCTATTTTTGTAGTTATTTGCTGGAATTCCTTTCGCTCTTGGTGCTTTTCCAGACGTGGTCTGCATCAGAGCCTTCGCAGTCTCTGCACTGGAGGGTGGGTCTGCCAGAGATTCCTTCACTGACAGTTGGGGGAGCGCTGTGATCGCTTCTTCAGATGTTGACGAGACTCTATTCAAGAGAGCATTGGTCAGCCCAGCGAGCAAGAATGTCAGTCTTACCTGCCAGTAGTGTGGTCTGGTCAGAAGCACGAATGGTGTTGAGTCAGTAGTCTTTGGTCTACAGATGGTGCGAATGCCCTCGTAAAATGTCTGCATGTCGTTGATGTCAGCCGAAGCTTGCAGACTTTCTGCTTTCTTTTCCCACCAATCGTTCTTCATCTGCCAAAGCCACTGTTGGATGAGCTGCCTGGCTTGCTGGCACTTCTGTTTGTTTTCTTCTCGCGGGTATTGTCGCTGAGGTGATCTCCATGGGCCCTGTGGAGCATGTCTATGAGCTTGTTGATCTCTATGTCGTTTTTATCAAACCGTCTGTGTTTGTGTTCATCAAAGCCATGGTTGTCAGCTGCAGTCTTGTACAGGGATTCTGTGAAGGCTTTCCATTCCTCGGCAGTGTCTTCTCCAGAGAGGTTAATGTTCGACAGACATTCCTGGATTCTTTCTTGCAGAATATCTATCATGTTACACAGGCGAGAAATGTTCAATCTTCTCAGGGGCTCACCTCCGGCCGATTTGTTCTTCAGGGCAAGATGGATCTTCATCTTGCTCCTGATCAGGTGGTGATTGGACCATCAGTTAGCTCCCCTCCTGCAGTGTGTAACTGGGACATCACGTCTGTCCCTCTGGCGAACAATCACATAGTCAACCATGTGCCAATTTTTGGAGCGGGGATGCATCCACGTGTTCTTGAACTTGTCTGCCTGCTTGAAGATGGAGCTGGGGATGGAAGTTCGTGTCGTGCACATGGTGATAACATCAGCAGACCATTTTAGTTGCAGTTTCCAGTGCCTTTGCGTCCAAGAACGTTGAACCAAATGGAGTAGTCCCCACACGAGCGTTAAAGTCTCCGAGGATGAGAGTTTGTCCTTGTATTTGACCTCAGTGATGACACGTTCAGCTCCTCGTAGAAAGCTTCTTTGATGTCATCTGGGTTCGTCATTTTTGGAGCGTAGGCGCTTATAACGGTGGCAAAGCGGTCCTTGGTAAGCCTAAGACACAATATTATAAAGCGATCATTAATGCCACGTGGTAGGCTATCCAGAATCTGGGCAAGCTTTGTGCAAATGGCGAATCCAACACCAGAAGTTCTTGGATTTTCTTCAGGCTTCCCAGCGCAGTAAAAGGTGTAGCCTCTTCAAGCATCTTCGAGCTATGTGTTGCCTGCAAGTCTTGTTTCACTCAGAGCCACTGTGCTGATCTGATAATGGCCTAGCATCTTGGCAATCACAGCGGTACGGCGCTGTGGTCTGTCGTCTCAATCCAGTAAAGTTCGGACATTCCATGCCCCGAATGTCAGAAACATCTGCGTTTTCTTGTGCTTTGTCTTTCGACCGCCTTGTTAGATGACCAGGCAGGGGCTGCTCTGTCCCTGCAGGAGGACACGAGCACCGCATCTGCGCTGGTGTACAATGAACGATCATTAGCCTACAGCGGCCTGCGTGCAGAGTTGTAGCTACGGACCCTCCAGCAACATCCTTTGCCTGTCTCCGTCAGTACTTCTCCATTGCCCCAGGACTTGGAACAAGCCGGTAAAGGTTGCCAATGGGTTTATCGGCATACCTGGTTGCCTGACCAGCAGAGTGGACTTTTTAAGGTGAAGGAGAGATGTACTATCTCTTCTCCACCCTATCGCCTTCTGGGATTCATTGCCCCACAGGTGCAGAAGCTGCCACGTGTAGAACAGCCCCGAAGGTGCAGCTCTCTTGTTCGAAGTATCCTTCT
>CM031613.1:3374122-3419122 GCA_018398815.1 Conus ventricosus
ATATATATTGTATCTATTATATAAAGCTGAGTTTGTCTGTCTGTTCGCTTATACACGCCCACAGTTTTGGGCCGATCGCCACCAAATTTGGTATTAAGTATCCTTGCTGTCCTACAAACAGCAACGTCGGGTCGGCGATCACGTGACGCAAAACTGGACATCGGAACGCTAAACGACAAACTCACCGGGCCGAGACGGGTCGAAGCGCGTTCTGAATTTGGGTTAAAATGACGCATTAAGCCTGACACATCTGTATGACGTCAAATGTCACGTGACGCAAAACTGAACATCGGAACACTAGGCCTACACGGCCACAGTTTTAGGCTGATCGGCACCAAATTTGGTATAAAGTATCCTTGGCATCCTACAAACAGCAACGTTGGGTCGGTAATCACGTGACGCATTGCGTCGTGACGCAATTTGCGTCCACAGACGCAAAACTGAACATCGGAACACTACACAACAGACAAACTCAGCTTTATATAATAGATTTACTATATGATAGATTTGGAAAAGTGTTCACGTGAATGTTTAGGGGAAAAAATATCGAACAAAACGCGCATACCCCCCAAAATTTCATTTGAATTATTGACGAAACCAAGAACTTCTGATTCACGAAGGTCATTCATGGCAAAAACTATGTAAACAACATTAGAGAGCTGTGAGGTATTCACAAAAAAATCGCACAAGAGAAATCCCAAGAAAAGACGTGGTGTCCTTTGCCTGTTCTGCACACGTCACAGCGACTGAATGACATCATGAACGTTTGACAATAATCAGAATTCTTCTGTATCACTTGACCATGTGTAGATCTGTGGTAAGTCAACATCCATTTCTAATTCGCAAATCTATTATTTATTCTTTTAGTACAAACTCCGTAGCAGAACGAACTTTTCGGCTCATCCAAAAAGTCTGTACTTTCGAGCATCGCGATTCCATCTAATTTCTTCTCTGTTCTATAGATTTGAATATCAAAACATACACGCCTAGAAAGGCTGGATTAACCTTCTTTTATTTATATATGTTTTATTCTTTCAATCGAACTTAAAATCGTGACAATGCCGCCCAAAAAGAGAACCCAGCTCACACTCTCTCCTTCTGCTACAGCCAGAGTTCAACGTTCTCGATCAGAAGAAAGCAGTGAGGAGAGATATGCAAGACAACAGAAAGACAGAAAACGCAAGGCAGCACGTAGACACCAAGAGACAACCGAACAGAGGGAAGGTAGACGAAAAAGCGACAGAGAACGCAAAGCAGCATGTAGAGAGCAAGAAACTTTAGAACAGAGGGAAGGTAGACGAAAAAGTGATAGAGAACGAGAGAATGTAAATATGCGGGTTCAAGCTCACCTATCTTATTTTGCACGATAACCCCCCTTTTCACATCCAAATCACGCCCATCACATATCAGTTTTGGCCAAAATTAACACCTATTTTACAAAAAAATTAACCACCCCAAAACCTCTAAAAATTGCCGTAATTAGCACATTAAAACGGGGGCTTACGTGCTAGATAAGATTTGGTGATCGTGAACAAAGATATTTACATTCTCTCTGAGAACATAAAATCAACTAAAATTTATATGGTTTGGCAGTCCTGTTGTTCACAACCTGCCGGGGCTGCTAGACTGGCTGCAATTAATATTGAACGTCACCATTGTTTTTTGCATGCTCCGCTGCACAGGAGCCTACGCCTCCACGTGCACACTCAACCAATCGCAGGGAGTATGACGTCATTTCTGCCGGGGCTGAGCTTAAGCTGTTTTGACCCCCCCCGCCATTTCACATTGGAGGACCCGCGTTTAGACTGTGAGAGTGACTGCGCTGTTTAGACGTGTGAGAGAAGTGATTTTACCAGAAATATTTATGTCTTAAGACAGCATTTCTTCAGAATTAGAGAGAGAACTTCTGAATTGAAATTTTGCTCATCAAAATTTATTAGATTTCTCAACACAACCATAAACTTTAATTCACTGACATGGATCAAGCTTCTACTTCTAAACAAGCTCAAATCTCCCTCTACCACCCCCAACCCCAAACGGAATTGGGGACTAAAGAAGAAATGTTTAAATTTTGGGGAGAATCAATTACTTTCAAAAAATGATAGAATAATCGAAAAAGCAAAAACAGAAGGGCCACAGAAATTGCCAAAAGAAGCCTAAAACAACACTTCAACATCTGTTTAAAGAAAAGAAGGCAAAAAGACAATCGGGAAAAGAGTTAACCAAGGTGACTGCATAACTATCTTATGTCAAGTCAGGCTGACGTTCAATCAGCTATTTGAGAAAACATTTTCTGAAGATCTTTTTCCCAACCCACAACAGATGAAAATGTAGGTGTGGACAGGCTGCAAAAGGGGGTGAGAAATCTGAAGAAGCAGGATGCCAAACAATCTGATTTACGTTCAGTTTGGGAATTTCTTGAATCTTTGCAAAAACTGGCATGAAGAGGCAAAAAGCTGGAATGATAAAAGAAACTTGGGGTCAGTGGCTTAAGAGAAATGCGGATATTCTGATGATCATGCTCGCAAATTGCGTGTGTTTCAAAAGTGCTTTTTGGGTATCCTCAGTTTTACACTTTTGGGCCCTCCCCTTCAGCTTTATTTCAGCAATTTAAAACAAATTCAAACCATGCTGCAAGCCCCTGAATTTGGAGACTATTGGAAACAACCTCTCGTCTACCTCCGACAACAAACCCTGCAAGCCTCTCATGAACGCCACAAACACATGATGCGGGCCTAATGGTTTTGCAAACTGCTGGCTATTGATCGTGTGTGCAGTTTCCCTTCGTTGCCTGACCGGCTTGAGCTGTGTTTACGCCCCGCTTCACTTACAAAGGCTGCCTTTCAGGTGGCCGCCAATAAAACTGAACAGACCCTGTGATAATTAAATTCAGGACTTGATAAGTGCTTTGGCGGCTTTTCTCGAATTTACCCCATTCAATTTGTGAACCAAAAAAAACCCCCCTTCTTCACATTTCCCTGCAAGCGCCTCCCCATCTATTGTGTGTTTGTTTGTTTTTTGTGTGTGTGTGTGCGTGTATGCGTGTATGCGTGTATACGTGTGTGTGAGAGAGAGGGGGGAGGTGGAGACAGACAGACAGACAAAGAAGTAAACAGAACAGACAGGCAACAGCAAATTGGGATGAATGGGGAGAGAGATGTGGGAGTGAATAAGGAGAGAGAAACTGTTTAAATTTAATTTTTTAAATTTATAATTTTATTTGGTTTAAAAATGAAGCCCGAAGAAGTTAGAAAGCTTACTAATATACTTCACACGTTAAATGGAAGGGCCAAAGAGAAGGTTAAGGAGCAGGTTTGAAACATCAATTACTGATCTTTTTATTCACATAAATATCAAAAAGCGTGAAGGAGGCCATCATGAAATACAAATTTTTGGCCTAAAACCGGCCATAAAATTGTTTGCCATATTAGTTGATTATATGGCTTCTCAAGATGTTAATCTGACCTTTTTTCTACTTGTCCTTCAGGGGTAACTATTTGCTTAATGAAGATTAGGTTTTACGATTAGAAGGCTATAAATAACAGTTGAATTACAATTATTTTTTATTTATTTTAGATTAAAAATGGCTGCCGAACTTAGTGCATCTGATTAAAGAATTGTGATGAACTTTTTAAACGAGACAATGAAAGCGTTAAACATTGATTTTAGGGGAATCTGGTTTGAGAATGATGTAAACAATATAATAAAAGATCATAGTGAACTATTTAAAGAAGCAACCAAAGTGATGAACATTGACTGTACGATTCCAAAAAGCTAAAATATTGGCGGGTGTTATTGTACGGTTAACGTGTCCTGAAGTGTTGAAAACGCTTGGGCGAAGAATAAAAGCGTGTTTTATTTATTTTTTAAAACATTTATTTTTTTAATTCGTAAATATTTGAGTTAAAAAATAAGCCTCACAAGCGTGTCTGAGTTGAAAAACTCCCAGCCAGCGCACTGGTGAAAGGTTTAGTGACAAAAAATTTAAAGGGCACAATGTTTAGTGAATTAGACATGGGCATCATTAACCCCACAAATTTTTCATGAAAGCGTAGCACATGCTATCTCTAAAATCCCAGAGTCTCTTCAGATGGAGCCGCCAGTAAAAGTGTTGTTGGTCGTTCTGATTGATTATATAACTCCCGATGATAGAAAACATGGAAGTTGGGTTTCAACTAAACAAAAAGAAGTTTCAGCTATCACGACTTTAACTCGATGGGCTGATACATGCTCACACAGTTTAACCATGCAACGAAGAAGCAAAGTTAAGGGGTTCTGTCTGGTCTGAAAGAACAGCCCCTTGAAATCAAATTGAAACAAACAAAGTTCTATCCTATAGTTGGCAATTCTTACCTTCCTCTCCCAAAAGAGTTAGTTTTAAAACGAGCAGTCTTAAACATAAAAAATCCTGACAACATGTGTTTTATGTGGTGTGTTTTAGCACATTTACATCCTTTATAAAAAAGCAAAAAGAGTATCAAAATTATGAACAGTACAAACAAGAACTGAACTTTGATAACATAACCTTTCCAGCAAGTATAGAAAGTATATCTCAGTTTGAAGAGCAAAACAAACCAATCACTGTAAACTATACACATGGTCTGTAGAAGCTGATCTAGCCCCTCTAAGGGTTTTCCCCCAACGCCCCTACTTTAGGCGAACCGTTTAAAACAAACATGTAGACTTGATACTGTTTGCAGAGGGCCTAAGAGTCATTATGTAAAATTAGAACAATAAGCAGACTGTTAGAATATACATCAAAGCATAAATCTAAACAGGAGCTTTGTAGGAAGATGTTTGTTAGAATCCCCACTATAGAAGCAGCTGCCAGTCATAGAACTCATTGTAAAAGTTTTGTAGACTGTGAAACCAAACTCCTCACACCTAAGCCGGGGTCTAAGGTTAGTTTTAAAAAATGACACAAAATGCAGATGAGTCTGTACGTGGTTTATGCTGCCTTTGAATCGCTCTTACCGCAGTACTACGATCCAAAAACAGCACAAACAAAAAAACAACCTTATTAACCCCCATCAATCTTTCTTATGTGTTTATTGTTGTTAGGTCAGATGGTCAACACAACAACACCTGAGATTACAGGGTCCCAACGCAGCCAGCAGATTTTTGATCAGATGAAACGACTTCGAAATCAATTATCCAACCAACTAAATCTTTCAGACATTGTTATGACTCCTGAAGGCCAAGAACGTTATGACTCATCACACACTGCTGGATATGTAAAAAGAATTATTAGGCAACGCTGTAAGAGACCACGATCACATTACTGGAAAGTTTAGAGGGGCTACGCACAACAATTGTAATCTTCAGCTTAAGTTGACCCAAGACATGGAAACTGCCTATCTTCTTTCATATTAAGAGGCTACGATTCTCATTATCATGAAAGCAGTGACTTCTGAATATAAGGGTTCCCGCAGGCACAGTCTTCAGAAAAGAACATGACTTTTACTCTGACTCTTTATCCTTTTATGACTCGGCCCCAACATCTGATGGCTAGTTTAGAAAAAATAGCAGGATCGCACAAGACTTTCAATTACTAAAAATACTTTAAATCCATCTTTAGTGCGTAAAGGAGTTACCCCTATGAATACATGAACTCGTGGGATGGGTTTTGACGAAGACTCGCTTCCTTTAAGGCGCTTTCTTTTCTAGTCTTAGAGGCAAAGACATAACTGCCTGACTATGAATACGCACAAAAGCCTGGGTAGAATTACACTGTGAAACGATGGTGACTATCACGATCAATATTTAAATGGCTGACGTGTGTTATTGGCAGACGTCTTTCAAATTACAGATCTACTTGCATGAAACATACAACTTGGGACTCATCACATTACATCTCTGCCCCAGGGTTATCTTGGGACGCTTTCTTAAAGTCTACAAACATTCAGATTGATTTAAATTTTTCTGATCTACCCACACTTCAGATGATTGAAGATGGGCTGAGGGGAGGTATTAGCATGGCCTCACATCCTTACTGCAAGCAAACAACAAATATTTAGACGATTATGATCCCACTAAACCATCCAACTATCTAATGTATTTAGACGCCAACAATCTGTATGGATGGCCATGAGTCAACCGCTTCCACTGAGAAACTTTACAATGATAAAAGCCCCTCATAATGTAATACTGTGTTAAGTATGTTGTCACAGCTTCCGCCTGATAAATTATGGACTAATTTTAGAAGTAGACTTAGAATCCCCATATGAACTACACGATCCCCACACGATTACCCCTAGCGCAGAAAGATTAAAGATGAGCCCTATCGAACGCCTAAACTTGTGCTAATCTTAGACACAAAACTAAATATGGTGTCATTACAGACTTTTTACAGTTTTAACTAAGACACGGGTTAAACTGACTGCCTTTTCATAGAATCATTGCTTTTGACCAAGAGCCTTTTATGAGGCCATACATCAAGAAGAATACTGATCTTAGAACCCAAGCCACTGATGCTTCAGAAAAGACTTCTTTAAACTGATGAACAACAGCTGGTTTGGCAAAACCATGGAGAACGTACACAATCGCAAAGATGTTAAATTAGTTACAAAAGAAAACCAAGCAATTAAGTTTGCCTCAAAACCCCAAAACTATCAAGACTTTAGAAGATTTAACGCCAGCCTGGTTGGTATTAAAATGAAGAAAAAGGATGTTAAGTTGGACAAGTGGTTTTAAATCGGCTTTACCGTATTAGAGTTGTCAAAGTTATTGATGTTAGAATTTCTGTACGACTACTTTAAACCACTGTACCAGAAGCAAGAGTCCTTTACACAGACACCGATAGTTTTATTCTAGACGTCCCAACTGAAGACTTTTATAAAGACTTAGAAACAGAAGTAGCAAAAGGAGTTGATGGTGGTAACGACACATGTGCTATCCTAAAGGCAGTCCTTTACATTCAACTGTGAACAAAAAAGTGATTGAAAGATGAAGGATAAACTTAATGGACAGTTATAAAAGAATATGTTGGTTTGAGATCAAAGATTTATAGCGTTGCCAGCCAGACTTCTGTAATGAAAAAGGCTAAAGGCATAAGTAAAGAAGTTGTCAAAAAAAATATAACTCACGATAATACAAGCAAGCTCTCTTTAAAAACAAAGTATTTCATCACACAATGTTAATCTTCGCTTACTCTTCATCAAGTAAACACAACTGCTGTTAACAAAAAATCACTAGTCTCAAACAATAACAAGAGATATTACGTCAATCTGAGTTTTCATATGCGTAGGGCTTTGGGAGAACTTTAAAAGATTAACTTGACTGACTTGGCTTGTATTAACTAAAGAACCTAACTAGTACTTACTTAAGAACCTAACAAGAACTTACTTAAGAAAAAAACAAAAACTTAACTTAAGAACCAAAACTAGTACTTAAAACTAGACCTATTTTTTTTTGCACTTTACTTGTAATTTACTTGCACTAACTTAAAAAGTACTTTTGATAACTAACTTAACTTGTATTATCTAGTTCTTAACTTGTACTTTATCTAGTTCTTAAAACTTTTCCATAGAAAATGGGCCCTACTGCAGGAGGCTGCACTTTTTTGCAGAAGGCGTTCTTCTTTTTTTACTGTGGGGGCTTGCGGCTTTGTTTTTAGGTATGGTGTTAGTATTTGTATGCTAAAAACCCACCCCCAGCAACAACAGCAGCCCCAATACATAATGTTTAGTCTTATTTTTAAAAATTTGTGTTGTTGTTAGTTGGGTTGTTGGCGGCGGCGATGTTGTATTACATCTAATAATTTTGTTTGCTGTTTGGGTTGCTTTTTGCAGTCTGTTCCATTCAGCCAGTTTACGCCCGCCTCAACACGTCCGGACTTTTAGTTTTAGTAACTTTAACTCATTTGGGTAAATTTACTTGCGGCACATTCACTTGTGTACATTCTGCTCCTGCGGTTTGTCCCTGTGGCGCCTTCTTCTCCTGATCGCTCATTTTTTTTTATTGCGATTAAATTTAATATGATCAAAATTAATATGATTAAAAGTAATTAACCATGATGAATGGGCATAACATAGTCCCAAATCTGTAGTACATGTCACATGCAAGAGTTTCTAGGGACTTGTTTAAAACCGGATTTGTGATAAGTCATATTAAATCTTCTTCTGAATAAACCCGGGCGCCATCTTACTTACTAACTTAGAAATATGGCTAACATTGTTACCCACTGATCTAACCATTTTGATCCTAGCTGCGCTTCGTACCTAGCGTATACTTTTCAATGTCTGATGTGGGCAATTGTTGGATCTGTTCAATACTTAGTTCAACGCTAAATACTGTCTAGTTTTTCCACAGCACCCAGAGAGTAATCTTTTTTAAAGGCAGTGGTCTACGGAGTAGGTCGTTGGGCTCCTACACTTTAATAGTTCGTCACAATCCATTTTAAAAAGCAATAAAAAATAATATAATATTTTTAAAAAACCATGAGTTTTAAACGCTGGTTAATTATGCAGTGCCTATCGCTGGGTTATAGTCAAATTCAACCCTTGCAAAATGTTGTTAGGATAAAACCGCCCAAATGGGAGAAGAAGATTCCCCAAAACTAGTTGCAACTTTATTTTTAGCTTTAACAACAAAAGATTATCTGATTAAAAAGCACAAGACAGTCTTTCGTATTATGATTTTTTTAATTATTTTTTTAGTTAATAAAAAGATGAGTGAAAAAAAGATTTCAATACAATTTACCATTCTGCTGTAATTAGCGGTCTTAGTATAGGCTACGTGTGTTAGCAAAAAACATTGTTAAAATGAAGCCGGCTGATCTAGGAAGGTTAACATTGAGGATGTTTTTAAAGGTTTAGTTGTAATTACTGCAGGGATTGCGTCAAAAGACTTTCTTGTCACACAGGGATTACCCCAAAAAATGTTAGTTCATAGAAAGATTAATATAGAAAATATTGATTTATAAAAAAGATGGCGGGAGTATTTTATGATGGTAGGAGGAGCTATTGTTAATGCTTTAGCCTTTCTCGGGAAAAGCAATTATATGTTTAGAAAATTTGAGGTCCGATGAAGAGAGAGAGCGTCATAACAAGGCAATAGAAGATTTAGCTTGGGCAAGAACGCTTCGAGAAAAGGCGAATTGCTCACTTAGACTTTATTATAAAAAGTTAAGAGAACAGGGCCAGCAGAGCACACATTTACAGACGTTGATGACGCAATGAATGAGTATTACTTAGTGACAGGAAAGAAGTTTCTAACATCACCGCCGCCAGAACTGTCTGACTTTTATAAACCCATCAGAAGAACAAAATAGCAGAATTGGTTTTATTGTGGGTGCTATGGGAGCAATCTATATTCTTGCACAAACAATCTAAAAAAATAATTAAAAAATACAATTAAAATACAGTCCTTCTTATGGACAATACGAAGTCCAAAATATTTTTTCTCCTAAAGGGTATTGGAAAGGAAAAACCGCTATTGAAAAATGAGTAAAGCTGCTAGAGTGTCTGAATCAGATGCGAAAACTGCTTTCAAAACAGGCAATTTGGCAAATATATCTGCCTGCCCCCAAAAGAATAATAGCCTAGATTTGTTAACTCAGTTCCAAATGACACCCACCAAATGGACTTGTTTTATCTTCCACATGAAAAGTTAGAAAAAAAAGTTTAAGTATGCTCTGACAGTTGTTGACATGGCTTCAAGATACAAAGACCTGAACCTTTAACGGATAAAAGTTCAACTGTGTGGCTGTGGCAATTTCAAACAAATATACATGAGAGGTCCATTAAAGATCCTAGGCTGATTCAAGTTGATGATGGAAAAGAGTTTAAAGTTCTGTAAACCAGCTGTTTTAAAACATCATGTTACAGTTAAGAGAGGGATCCAGGCAACCATCGATCACAAGCCCTAGTAGAAAACTTTTAAAAAGAATCTAGCTGAACGCCTGTTTACCTATCAATACACAGAGAAATTATGGACACTACGAAGTACAACGAAGTACAGAGAACGCAACACAGAATGGGTTTTGGAGGTTGCCACAGTCTTACGTGCCATGAACAATGAAGAATTAAAGCAACAGGCCTTAAACCAGTAAAACGCAAACAAATTAAAAAAAATTAGCATTACTGAAAATGTGCAGGGGAATCAAAAGCTCTTGGGCCGTTTGGACTAAAAATAAGATACTTGTATGCTCCGGAGAGGCAGAAGGGATGTTTTGAATTAGAGCCACAGACCCAATATGGAGCGTAGATGTATATGAAGTTGAAAGAATTATGAAAAAAGACCCTCCCGTTATTTATTTAAGAGAGACTCTCTTCAGCGGGACTAGTCTAAAAGGCCCGCCCTAAAAGATCGTTTGTTCGTGAAGAGCTGCAAGTTGTCCCGCCAAACACAGTGAGTAACAAAAAAAATAGTATTTATTTTTGTTAAACTTATTTATTTGTTAAACTTATTTTTTTGGTCTATTTTGGGGTTTAACCGATCATGTATTTGTTTTCAATGTTTGTTTTAATTTCATCAGTGTCTACCCGTCGTGATGTAAAAGTCTTTCTCCACTCCTTTTGTAGTTCAATTTTCTGTCGTCTATAATCCTCACCATCAGCCATAAGCTTATCAAATTCTTCGTCCGTAATGTTTTCATCCCGTAATGATTTGGGTTATTCTTAATCTTAATGAGCAAAATTTGCTGATGCTAGGGCAACAATGGCAGTGTGCTTTTGAATTTAGGAGTTAATTTTTTAAAACAGCACTTACAATCATAGACCATGGCACCTAACCCTAACCAAGACCTCCTAATGGGTAAAGAGGCTGGGGGCACCAACCCCAGTAGCTAAAATAGCAATGCCAGACCCCCGCACTTTCGCTAGCTCAGCTGATGAGCCAGTAATTACATAAGAAGAGTATTTAAAGCTTTAGCATATTTCTTTCCAGTAACTCTATACTTATCCAAGTCGCTTTCTATTTCCTTTTGAAGTTCAGTTATTTGCTTTAACCTAAACTGTTGAACCTCCATTTTTTAAATAAGATTATTTTTTAAAAATTTAAACTTATACATTTCTTAGTAATCCTTCTGGCACACTTCATCAACAGAGTAAAACGCAATAAAATCAACATACTTAATGAAAATAAAGTCAAGTATGTTAGTTTGTCTTTGTCCCAACCCTTATAGTAAAACCCTTTTCGGATGATGCAAAGGGGGTTTATTTCATCTCCGTTTTTAGTAATAATAATAACGAGCTTAAAAGGGGCATCCAAGTTTTCAGCCCTTTTTTTTGTATGCCTCTAATAAACGCATGTTCTGGCAAACTAGTATCGCCCCCCCTCGGAGTAATAAATAAGCGAAAATCATCGCATTTGCCTAGGTAGTGATTCTAATTTTGGGTAAATTCTAAGCCTACGGTGTCACCCCCACTTCAGCTAAGGGCTTCTTTCTGTAGCACATATTCAGACCTCGCTTAGTTATTTCAATCTTTCTTTTTCTGTTGTGTTCCTGGGACAAGGCTAAAAAGAATGGGCCCTTCATTTAAAAGGGTTTCTAAAATTGTTGTTCTTATCATAGTATACATTGGGGCTTCGTAGTTCAAACTTTAAATTCCAGTCAATTTCAGGAAGCAACGCCCCAAGCATTCTCTCTTTTATGAAGTTTGTATTCACGTTTGCCAAAATCGTTTGCTCTTAAATTTCTTATCTCTTCTAGGGCAGGATGCTGCTGCCGTTTTTTGTCTTCAATTTCTGTTCGTTTGTAAACCCCGTCATCTGTATATTCAAATCCATAAACATTTCCCTGGCAAATCCTATTAGATCAAACTCGGTTGTGTTGCTAGGTCTTTTAGCTCTACTGCAGTGTATTATATAATTTTCACTTAAACATTCTTCAAAACTGTCTTTGTCCCCAGTGTAAATAATACAACCGATTTTAACTGCGATCTAAAGTCTTTTAAGACAGCATTGTATTTTTGAGTTAAGAGCCACACAGAAACTAAGGCGTGGGGGCCCACTAAAGGCCAGCTTTGACAGACTTTTCTTTTTTTAACAATATCTCGTTTAGCTGAACAGTCATCAATAATAAACAGCGTTTCGGTTCCCTCAAATAGTTTTTAATAAAGTTCTAAACAGTCGCTCAGTTTGTCGCTAGGATCAACTAGAAAAAATATTACATCTGTCCAAATAAAATTCCTTTTTTTGTAAACTGTTGTGCTTAATGGTTGTGCAGAATATAACAATGTGTTCGTAATGAAACCTGTATATTGTTGTAACAAATCAAGTACGAAGACAGTTTTCCCACACCAGTAAATCCCGCAGAAAAAGGAACAGTGCGGATCTTTTGGAAGAAACTTTAAAACTATCCATATGTTTTTATTTAGAATATTTCTTCGCATTTTAATAAGCCACATCTTTTAGCCTGTTTTCTTCAATGTTTAACTGGCATCACAAACCATAAAAATGTGCATTTTTATTGGGCCGTTCCGTCTGCTTTCTTGTGAATATTTATTTTTATACCGTCTTGCCCATCTTTCTCCACTTCCAAACAATCTGTTTTTCAAATGTAGATCTAAAATCCAGCCACAGCCCCTATTTGTTTATTAAGTAGTCTTCGAGTCTTACATCATAAAAGGGGAAGTTTTTTACTACACGATCAACTGCAGGGTCCCTTTGCCTGCCCCCAGCGAACAACTTTCTATTTCATCAAAGTGTTGGTGAGGTAAAAGTCCGCGCCCTGAATACAACTGATCAGACTTGCCATTTATTTTACAGTCAACCCTTTTCAATTTTGGATTATAAACGCTTCTGAAATTTTCTCTGAAAAGGAGTTGTTCTTCAGTAAACAATAACAAAATTCCTTTTAAAGACTTTAGAGACTGATTTAGTTTTTATGTTCCAAAGAGTGTCCCGCTTGTTTCTATTTTCTGTAATGGCGTGTATAACGTTTTCATAATAAATAATGTTTTACTTTTATACTGGGTTAAGATTGTTCTGGCCAGTCCAGGGTTAGCAACAACTCCCAAAATCAAGAGAAAAGTCACTAGCCCCGTATTTAGCCTTTAGGATCTTCAGACAGAACGACGAACCGCTAGGATTAAATGTCAGTTCATAAGAAGTTTTCTTTTAGTGCCTTGGTAAAATGCATATGCGTCCCTTTAACAGCTCAAAATCTAAGAGACGCCAAAATCTGTTACCAAATGCTTCGCTACTGCCTCATCTTTAACATCATTCTTTGCATCGCCCGCTTTTTAAACCTGTGCTTGAGAACGTTTGGCTTTGTATCCCCTGATAAACTTTCTCTTTTTTTTCTTTTTTAGGCAGCCATAGATCAATAGAGAGCAAAATGTCTGCTTGCCCGGTACAACAACACGTTTTCCCCCCAGTTTGATTTCTATATGATTAACAATAGCCCTGCCCAAATTAGCAACAAAGTAAACATTAGGATCTGCTGATGTAAATTTTTTTGAATGATAGTTTAGCGGTGCCTGCATTTAAACTTTATCAGCGCCAAGATCAGGGAACATAACTGTTAATGTTTGTCCAGGCTGAAAATGTTGAGGAGTATTTACCTAATTACAGCTGCCTTATACTTTTCTCCATGGGGCTCCTTCTCTTTTCTTATGGGTCGAGGTCACAACCGTATGAGTTCATTTTTTATAAAACAAAAAAAAATATTAATAAAAATATGGATGAAGATTTTGACGCGAATTTATCCTGTTGGTGGAGAAGAAGAAGATGAAGAACTGGTCCCCTCAATGCAGAAAGGCTTGAAGAAGCGCGGGCCCAGAGTAAAAGGGCCCAAAGGAGAAGGTTCTTCACTCCTTAAAGCTCGCCAAGAACTAGAAGGAGTAGGTTCTTCACTCCTAAAGCCCGTAAAGAACTATTGCGAGAAAGAATTCAATCATTCTATAAAAGCATTTGGACGAGAGCTACCAGAAGTAGTTGACCCTAACGATTTTAAGGGGAATGGTGGGCCCTTTGATATAAGGAAACTGGGGCAGGAAATCGCGTAAAGTTACTCAACGCAAAACCCAAAAAAGTTTTTAAAACTAAGCACAATTAGGCGAAAACTCCCTATTGCTAAGGCAGAACACTTTAAAAACCTTTTAGAGCTTAGAGCCGAAGTCGTTAGTCATTACAGCTTTGGGCAAGAGTTGCCAACACAATCTAAAATACCAAAACATTCCTCTTCAAGATTTAACTCAAGAAGCAGATGAATCAATTAAAAGCAGAAGAACTAATAAACAGAAAAATTTAAACAAGTTTTAATGAGGAGACGCAGTTAAAAACAATTGACGATTCTCCATTGCCTATGCGTGAAATCCTGGGGGTTAATGAGGCTTTACGAACAAAAAGGGGGGAACTAACAACAATTTGGCAAAACTTGGTGAGTTGGATAGAGAAATTGAAAAAAGAAAAAAATAAATGGCTGATGCAGATGATAAACAATTTAGGGCAAGAAGAAAAGCTAGAATAAAAGCAGAAAATACAGGATTTAATGCTACAAGGTCAGCTGGTTAGAAGTGCTGTCTACTAACAGAGCGCAGCTAGCATCACAAACAAGCAGAGTAAGAGAAAATATAAAAAGAATACTTTTTTGAAAATACTACGCTAGCAGAAAGAATAAGGACTCTGTTCAGGGAACAGGGGATTACAATAGTTAGTATATTAACAGCTGTTGGGTTTTCTATCTCTACACTCGTTTATGCTTTAACCGGCAGTGCACCAACAGGGCCAGTAATGCCTCCAACGCCTCAGCCTGGTAAAAGTTGGATTAGAAAAAAAATTGCATCATCTAGCAAACTTATTAAGAAGTTTTGCCGCTAAAGGCTTGATGCCTTTCCTGGCCTAATAGGCAGTGTTGTTAGTTGGGTTTTGTTTTACTATAGGCAAAGTTGCTGGTTATATGGCGACCCATCTGTGGGCGTTTTGGAGTGCTAGCTGCTGATTAATTTTTAGTGAAATAAAGTACAGCTAACCCAGTAAAAAGTTAAAAAAAACAACAAGGGCTGTTATTTCGCTAGTGTGACTGTCAGTGTAAGGTAGATCAAAAGGGGAATGCTTCTGGCTGCTTTCTGGCTGTGGGGCGCTTATAATTGGATCGCTTTTTCAGGGCTAGGTACTTTTTTTAAAATGGATGGGGGGGGTCTTGTTTTTTAAGCCTTGATTGTGTCCTAAGTTTTGGTGTCTCCACTTGAGGATTTCATTGTTATAATTCTGTATCATGCCAATCTGTAGTCTAAGGTCAGAGGGTAGCAAGTATATCCATGGCCTACAACAAAGTCAACCTTTGACCTAGCATGTGCAAGAACGTCTTGATACCTTTGTATGCTGGCAGGCAAATCAACACAGAGTTTAATAGCTCTTCTAAATTAGCTGGAATTGTTTTCTAGCATCAAACCCTGAAGACTGATCTAGTATGCTAGACTTGGTTGTGTTGTGCTCCTAATAGACACCAAACATATGTCGTATGGTGTCGTTAAGTCTTTGCACTCCTGGCATTGTTAGGCCCTCACTTTTATCTAAGATAAATGTTTTTCCAGGCATTAGGGTTTTTTGTTCTATGGACCCCAATCGAACTTGTGCGTTTGGTTTTTAAAAAAAGTGTGGCCGGGCCAGTAGTCATAAGTATATTCTCTACGTTCACCCCACAAATACAATGTGCCTAACCTGATTGCGGTCTAACTTTTGTTTAAAATCAGTTTTAAGGTTTAATGTTAAATTCGTTGCAATTCTTTCATATGCATTATTGTCCATTGGGCTGTTAAATGAATAAAACGCGTTGTCGTTAGGAGGGGCACTTTTTTTCAGTTAGTATTCGTCTGTACTGGTAATAAACATGAAAGTTATATACTGACCTTACCAGAGATTAGGGTGGTTTAAATGGTTTGCATATGAAACACCACAGCCAGTAGTTGCGCAGTAAAAGGCAAAATTTAACTGATTCTGGAAAAAAGCCATAGGGGGGGAGACCATGCTGATGGCACTCTATCATTCTTTATTGGCGGATTTAAATATCTAGTAGCGGGTTTACAAGTCTAACTTGGAAGCCGTTGATTCATCTACTGCAATGGTTGATCGCTAAAGTCTAAATATTTGGGATTATAAACGCTCCTAAAATGTAAGTGCACTTTCGTTTTTATTTAAAAAATACCATTTTTAAATTATTTTTTTAAATAGTTATAAAAAGGAGTACACTAATAACCAAGCAAAACGAGCGTGTGTTCTTAACGTATCCAATTGTTAATTGGCGCGGAAGTTGTAGGATTGCCCTTAAAGAAATGGCTTAAGTTTTGGGCTAACATATCTGAAAAGGCCCAAAATAACTGGATCAATATTAGTAACGCGGTAGGCAACCCAAATAACTCATGTAAAAATACCCGATGGTTACTACAACTTTTGTTTCTTTAAAAGAAGTACTTAGCAAATTTGGCATAGTGTTAAAAATTAACGAGGGAAACCTCAAAATTACTATAAATTTTCCACTAGAAGAAAGAAGAGAGTACACTTTCCCTAAGGGCCTGGCTAAAATCTAGGCTTTCACAGTAGTGGCAGAGCTTAAGGTTTAGTACAAAAGAAGAGTTTATCAAATTTTAAGGTAATAAACCTTCTGATTTCTCGTGAACCCAATGTTGTATGTTCATTTACAACAGTAAAAACAGAAGCTAATTTGTTTGATGGCTATCCTCTCAGTTCAAAGGTTTGCCATCAACTAGGGCGGGGTTTGCGATTATCGATTAATCGCAGTTGGAAAAAACAGTCAAATTTTAAAAAACTATTAATGGTCCTATAAAATCATTAGATGTAAAAATAACAACCAAAATGGAGAGCCAGTTTTTGTTTTTGATTATTAATGGTGTTAGAAGTAAAAAGAGCGTACTGTAAACCATTAGATTTTTATGTCCTTGGAGAGAATGTAAATATCTTTGTTCACGATCACCAAATTTATCTAGCCGTAAGCCCCCCGTTTTAATGTTTCTAATTACGGCAATTTTTTAAAGGTTTTGGGTGTTAATTTTTTGTAAAAATAGGTGTTAATTTTGGCCAAAACTGATATGTGATGGGCGTGATTTGGAAGTGAAAAGGGGGGGTTTTCGTGCAAAATAAGATAGGTGAGCTTGAACCCGCTATTTACATTCTCTGAACGCAAGGCAACAAATAGAAAAGCAAGAAAGTTTAACAGCATAGACAGGTTAGAAAAGAACAAAACATTTACAGACGGTTGAGCGCTAGGGTTTTATCACAAACCAACCAAAATTTGATGGCCTAACTCAGCATTCATTACAGCGCGTCAACCCTCTACACAACCACAAGGACGTTTATCGCACTTTCAGCGAGTGCCCACATTGCCTCTCTGAATGCAGAGAGGAGGCACAGGAATTGCGCAACAGTGGCAAGGTCAGCTGCCCCCCTGATTGAACGCAGAGCCTCTTCGATCTACTCCTTGGGAATCTGCAGACACCAGCATGTCGTTTCAAAATACAAATATAACTCTGCTTGCAATGATAGCCTGCTTTCCAAGACTAGCTTGGGGTGCACAGGGGGTAAGGCCTGATACTTTAATTCAAGGGCAGGACGGTCTACCACAGATTGGGTCCTCTGCCGCAGCCTCACAAGCCACAGTTTTTCCAGATTCACTTTATTGGGAAGTGAAAGAAGCACAGCGCGGGGTTATGCCGGTGTGGAACAAATCATCGCGCCTGCAAGCCATGGCACTCTCCCCTTATTAGCCCGCTTCAAGACAGCCCTGGACAAAGCGCACTTGCCCGAGCACAGGATCGTTATACGACCCGGCAAAGCCTCTGCAAACCAGCACCCACGCAGATTCAATGTTCCAACTGCAGACGAAAGTGGGATGCCCCATCATACTGCTGAGAAACCTGGATGCTCCTCGACTGTGCAACGAAACACGACTGGTCGTGAAGCAGCTGATGCCCCAAGTCATTGAGGCCATCATTATGACTGGACAAAATAAAGGAGAGGATGTGTTCCTACCAAGGATCCCCATCATCCCATCCGACATGCCCTTCCAGTTCAAGCGGCTGCAGTTCCCTGTGCGCACGTGCTTCGCCATGTCCATCAACAAGGCCCAGGGATAATTGCTGACGGTGGCTGGCCTTCACCTGGACATGCCCTGCTTCGCGCATGGACAGCTGTACGTGAGCTGCTCACGAGTTGGCAACCCTGATCGCCTGTTCATCCTGGCTCCACAGGGAAAAACAAAACACATTGTCTATCCCCAGGCCTTGCAGTAAGCACCCAGCTCAACCTGACAATATTCTGATGTTTCAATTTCGCTGGCATAAGGGTTTTTTATGTGAAAAGTAGAATTAATATGTAAGAAGTCTGAGTGATAAATGGGAACAGATGTAGACTGCTTTTGCTGTTTAAGAAAGAAACAAAAGCATGTTCTGTATGATATTGCTTTTAACTAAGGTAAATACAGAACGCTTTATCATGACTTGGGACTGACGGCAAAGTAAAATTCAACAGAACCTGAAAAAATCCTCTGATTTTAGAGTTCTCCATTTTAAGCCCTGAGTGTAATGTTCGTTCGGTTTACAGATACACAGGGATGCTAGGAACGTCATTCACTACATCTTATCAAAATAAAACCCCGTTAAAAACCGTTCTTCTTATTTTTCACTACATTTTTATATAAATCGTTTTATAAGAAATACATGGTTGAACGAGGGCTGAAGACCTGAGTAATGTAGGCCTATAGACATCTCTCTCTGTCTATCTGTCTCTCTCTCTCTCTCTCCTCTCTCTCTCCTCTCTCTCTCTCTCTTATATATATACCCGGGCGACGCCGGGTAACCGGCTAGTCTATTATTTAAAGCTCAGTTTGTCTGTCTGTTCGCTTATACACGCCCACAGTTTTGGGCCGATCGCCACCAAATTTGGTATCAAGTATCCTTGCTGTCCTGCAAACAGCAACGTCGGGTCGGCGATCACGCAATTTGCGTCCACAGACTCAAAACTGGACATCGGAACACTACACGACAGACGAACTCACCGGGCCGAGACGGGGTCGAAGCGCGTTCTGAATTTGGGTTAAATGACGCATTAAGCCTGACACATCTGTATGACGTCAAAATGTTTTCAGACTGTCGTTAAATATCTTACGTATCTCCATCGCAACGCTTGTAACCTCATTCAGTCATCGTGGTTTAATGCTTTTATCGCCAGATAATTAACATATTTTTTTTAAGAAACATCGTATCCTGAACGTCATTGCTATACAATCGTTGTTATTTCTGTGAATATCATTTACTGTACAACCTTTGTTGTATCCACAGAGGATCATTTACTGACAATCCACTTATATTCCATGATTCCATAGAGGATCATTGACTGTACAATCTACCTTATCTATTATATAAAGCTCAGTTTGTCTGTCTGTTCGCTTATACACGCCCACAGTTTTAGGCCGATCGCCACCAAATTTGGTATCAAGTATTCTTGATGTCCTACAAACAGCAACGTTGGGTCGGCGATCACGTGACCATTGCGTCGTGACGCAATCTGCGTCCACAAACGCAAAACTGAAACATCGGAACACTACACGACAGACAAACTCAGCTTTATATAGGCTAATAGAATGTATTATATGATAGATTTGGAAAAGTGTTCACATGAACAAAACGCGCATACCCCCCAAAATTTAATTTGAATTATGGACGAAACCAAGAACTTCTGATTTACGAAGGTCATTCATGGCAAAAACTATGTAAACAACATTGAAAAGCTGTGATGTATTCACAAAAAAAGGGCACAAGAAATGAGAAATCCCAAGAAAAAGGCGTGGTGTCCTTTGCCTGTTCACCGTGCTGCACACGTCACGGCGACTGAACGACGTCATGAACGTTTGACGATAGGCCTATCAGAATTCTTCTTTATCACTTGACGATGTGTAGATCTGTGGTAAGTCAACGTCCATTTCTAATTCGCAAATCTATTATTTATTCTTTTAGTACAAACTCCGAAGCAGACGAACGTTTCGGTTCTTTCCAAAAAGTCTGTTTTCGG
The DNA here is from genome assembly GCA_018398815.1 of Conus ventricosus. Lineage (NCBI taxonomy): Eukaryota > Metazoa > Mollusca > Gastropoda > Neogastropoda > Conidae > Conus > Conus ventricosus. Next base: position 3,394,094 of record CM031613.1, read on the forward strand.
GCATCGCAATTCCATCTAATTTCTTCTCTGTTTTATAGATTTCGCTATCAAACCATACACGCCTAGAAAGGCTGAATTAACTTTCTTTTATTTATATATGTTTTATTCTTCCAATCGAACTTAAAATCGTGACAATGCCGCCCAGAAGAGAACCCGGCTCACACGCTCTTCTGCTACGGCCAGAGTTCAACGTTCTCGATCAGAAGAAAGCAGTGAGGAGAGATATGCAAGACAACAGAAAGACAGAGAACGCAAAGCAGCAAGTAGAGAGCAAGAAACTTTAGAACAGAGGGAAGTAGACGAAAAAGTGATAGAGAACGCAAGGCAACAGACAGACAGCAAGAAAGTCAACAGCGCAGACAGGTTAGAATACAACAAGAACATGACAGACGTGTGAGCGCTACGGGTTTATCACAACCAACCAAAATTAAATGGCTTAACTCAGCATTTCATTACAGCGCGTCAACCCTCTACAGCAACAACAAGGACGTTTTCATCGGCACTTTGTCAGCAGAGTGCCCACATTACCATGCTCTGAAGTGGAGAGGGGAGGCACCAGGAATCTGCTGCAACAGTGGCAAGGTCAGGCTGCCACCCCTGATTGAACCGCCAGAGCCTCTTCGATCCTATCTCCTTGGGAACTCTGCAGACACCAGTCATGTCCTTTCAAACATACGAAAGTATAACTCTGCTTTCCAAATTATTAGCTTCGGATGTGCACGGGAGGTAAAGCTGCCTGGATACATGCCTACATTCAAGGTGCAGGGACAGGTCTACCACATCATTGGGTCCCTGCAGCCGCAACCATCAACCAAGCCACAGTTTCTCCAGATTTACTTATGGGAGACAGTGAAAAAGAAGCTACCAGACGCTGCGAGGTTATGCCAGGTGTGAAACCAGAGATCATTCAGCGCCTGCAAGCCATGCTGCACTCTCACAACCCTTACGTAGCCAGCTTCAAGACAGCCCTGGACAAAGCGCACTTGCCTGAGCACAGGATTGTTATACAACCCGACAAAGCCCCTGCAAACCAGCATCCACGCAGATTCGATGCTCCATCTGCAGACGAAGTCGCAGTTGTTATCGTCGGTCAGGACTTTGGAAAGCGTCACATTGTACCAAAAGCACGACAGTCACCTTCAACGTGTTGCAGAGACACACAGATCTTACGACGCCCTGCAGTACCCGCTGCTCTTCCCACATGGCGAGGATGGTTACAGCATTAACCTGCATCAAGTTGACCCAGTCACAGGCCTTCCTTCAGAGAAAAAAGTGTCCACTATGGATTACTACGCCTACAGAATCATGATCCGAGCAGGAAGATTCAACCATCTTCTCAATGCCAGGCACCTCTTTAGTCAGTTTTTGGTTGACATGTACACGAAAATGGAAACAGAACGCCTGCAATACTTCCGGTACAACCAGCAAACCCTGCTTGCAACAGAGTATATCCACCTCAAGGATGCTGTGGCTCAAGACACTGCTGCTGCCAACATCGGTCAGCCCATCATCCTGCCCTCATCTTTCACAGGTGGTCCGCGATACATGCACGAACGCACGCAGGATGCCATGACGTACGTCAGGAAATACGGCCAGCCAGACCTCTTCTTGACCCTCACGTGCAACCCATCCTGGCATGAAATCACAGATCAACTGGCTGAAGGACAACGTGCTCAAGACCGACACGATCTGGTGGCCCGAGTCTTCCACCTGAAAGTACTGAAGCTGATGGATCTCATCACCAAGGGCTGTATCTTTGGCGTCACCAAGTGCCACATGCACACCATCGAGTGGCAAAAGCGAGGTCTCCCGCATGCCCACATCTTGACAGGCAAACCCCAAAAGATTCGTCCAACAGATGTAGACAAATCATCAGGGGTGAACTGCCAGACCCACAAGTGGATGGAGAGCTGTTAAAACATTGTCAAAAACAACATGATCCATGGGGCCTGTGGTCCCTTGAACCCCAGCTCTCCCTGCATGAAGGATGGCAAGTGCAGCAAGAAGTTTCCAAAGCCACTACTGCAGGAGACCCAGACCCATCGAGACGGCTACCCTCTCTACCGCCGAAGAAAGCCAGAGGATGGTGGGTACACTGCCAAGATCACCATGAAGGGTCACCAGAACTTGAAGTGGACAACAGGTGGACTGTGCCATACTGCACACTTTTGTCAAAGGTGTTTGCTGCCCATCTCAACGTTGATTCTGCTCCTCTGTGAAGTCAATCAAATAAAAAAGCAAATCGTCAAGAAAGGCAGTGACCAGACTGTGTTTGCAGTTGAGCCACAGGGAGCTCCACGAGATGAGGTGGCCATATACCAAACAGGTCCGATACATTTGTACCAGCGAGGAAGTGGGGCTCCTTAACTTCCCCATTCACCAGCGCTACCCACCTGTACAACACATGAGCGTACACCTGCAAATGGCCCAAGAGTCTACTTACAGACACCACCATGGCAGCCAGAGCTAAAGAACCACCTAAGACAACTCTGACGGCCTTCTTCGACCCCTGCCAGTAGGATGATTTTGCGGAGTGGGACAAAGGCAGTCGGAAATGGAAGCGACGTCTTCAAGGCACTCCCGTGGCTGGCCAACCAGACATCAAGCCCTGCGACACCTTGGGCAGAGTCTACACAGTCCACTCTGATTTTAGAGTTCTCCATTTTAAGCCCTGATCACTATTGTAATGATCGTTCGGTTTACAGATACAGAGGGAGTTAGGAACGCCATTCACCACATCTTATCAAAATAAAACACCGTTTAAAAACCGTTCTTTCTTATTTTTCACTACATTTTCATATAATTCGGTTTATAAGAAATAAATGGTTGAACGAGGGCTGAAGACCTGCGTAATGTAGGCCTACAGACCTCTATCTCTCTCTCTCTCTCTCCTCTTCTCTCTCTCTCTCTCTCTCTCTCTCTCTCTCTATAATACCCGTGCGGACGCCGGGTAACCGGTTAGTCTAGTAATATATATATATATATATATATATATATATAATATATATATATAATATAATATAAATATATATATATATATATATATATACAACAAACTAATAAATTCCAAGGATAAGTACCGAGCACCGTTCCAGCAACTTACAGAGCAGCTTGGTGTTGCAATGACTGCAAGAATATTGAATTATAAACAAAGCTTGCTCTTATGTCTTAGATTGAAGAATAGGGGGAGATAAGCATTCATATCTGCAGTGGTAGACATAAGAGCAAGCTTTGTTTATAATTCAATATTTCTTGCAGTCATTGCAACACCAAGCTGCTCTGTAAGTTGCTGGAACGGTGCTCGGTACTTATCCTTGGACTTTATTAGTTTGTTGTATTTTAGTCCCTTGCGGATTCATTCCAAGAACTGGCCCTCAGCACTTGTGTCTTAGAGGATATCTTTTTATATTTTTATATTTTCTACTTTTCACAAGAAAATGTAGCTTGTTTTGCTCTTTCATGATTTTCTTTTGCTTCTTAGATGGCACCTTTGGTTGGTTTTTTGAAAACTCAACAAACATACCACGGTATTGCACACCAGCCTTTTCTGGGATTGCATTCTTCTTAAAACTGAAAAGGCAGAGGAGTCAAATTACCACTTTCCGCGGTCACTGAGGAGAAACCACCAAGTTTCGAAATATCGGTATATGACCAGGAGTTATATGTTAGTGAGTTTCCCTCCCTATTGGAGGATGTCTCCCCCCCCCCCCCCCCCCTTGGAGAATATAAGCTTGCTGAAGTCTCATTTTGAGAAGCATTTATTTTATTTTTCCCCATTCACCCACTCTAGCACATACTGTTAGTTAGGCAGAATCATCTACCACTGCAGATATGAATGCTTATCTCCCCCTATTTCTTCAATCTAAGACATAAGAGCAAGCTTTGTTTATAATTCAATATATATATATATATATATATAGTAGTAGAAAGAAACTCGTGGAGAGCGTGGCAGCAGAGAGTCCTCAGAAGAGAAGCCCCATTCAAGCAAGTGTTTCGGCCCTTATCTCCTGACACTCTAGGGGGTTGGGCCACACCCGGTTCATGACTCCGGATGTCCCTCTGCTGCCCCCCCTTTTTCCCCCCATCTTGGGACGAGCCATGGCTGGGATTCGAACCCATGACCCTCTGGACATGCTCATTTTCTACTTAATGACTCGCGCTTTAACCACTGAGCCACAGGGACACCTGATATTTGTAGGGAAATTAAGCCTTATGAAGTTCACTTTGTTCCTCCTTGACCAGATCCAGCTTGTACACCTCTCTGCCGCTTCTGCCATTGCTTTCAGGGCTCTGGATTTTTCCTTCCCCGCAACTGAGAGCTGTTTCATGAGGCTGTATGCAGACGTTCCTACAAATCCCCTAGCTCCAATTTCTCCAGTGAGGACTTTGACCTGATAGCCTTCTCTCCTCAGGCTGTTTGCCAGATCAGCATACTTTTCAGTCTTGTAGATTTGAGCTGCCTCCATTCTGTTCTCATATGGCACCGTGAGCTCGATCATGATCAGCTGTTTGGTTGACTTAGAGTGGACTACTATGTCTGGTCTCATGCCACTCTTGCTGATGATCTCTGGGTGACTCTTCCATTCTGGGAGGTCTGCAGTGCACTCCCAGTCATCTGCCCCATCCAGCAGACTCTGCCTGCATGTTTCGAGTGGCACTGTTGTTCTTGGCCATGATTTGCTGCCTCCTGCCGTGAAGAATGTTGCGGGTGCTTTTGGAGTCCTGATTCTCCCTTTTGTGGTGTTGGTACTAGCCCAGACTACTTGTACAATTCTTTGAGCACTTGGTTGTGCCTCCATGTGTACCTTCCTTGAGCCAGGGCTACTTTACATGAGCTTAGAACATGCTCCACTGTTTGTTTTCCATGCAGAGGGGGCATGCAGGATCGTCTGTTTTCCCCCACTTCACCAGGTTTGCATTTGAGGGCAGAAGGTCATATGCAGATCTGAGAATGAAGCTGATCCTGAGAGGGGCTATGTGCCAAATGTCATTCCAAGTTAGACTTCTTTGGAGTGCATTCTCCCACGTTGTCCATTGCCCTTGCTGGCTCTGCTGGACTGCTTTTTGGAGTCTTTTTTGGTCTTCTTCTTTTCTCATCTCCTGAATCAGCATGTCTCTTTTGGCTTTTCCTTTGGCCTTTGACCACCATTCAGTTTTGGTCACCCCCAGTCCTTGTCTGTTGGTCTGTGTGTGTCCTGTTATTTCTCTGATCTTGAGACTTTCTTTTGCAGAATCCATCGCCTCTTGAACTTTCCATTTTCTGCCTGTCTTCAGCTGGGGCTTGATTGCTTCTACCACCTTGTCTCCTGAGTCCTCCAGCATGCTTTGAAGTCTGATCTTCCCTGCTTTGTATTCCTCCAGGATGGATTTCAGTGGTAGTTTGAGCTTTGCTTGGCGACAGTACAGCGCGATGTCAGTCAGACAGGGTGGGACACCAAGCCATTTCCTTGTGAACTTGTTGATTTTGGCTTCCATTGCCTCCACTGTGCTGGTGCAGATGTCGTATATCATCAGAGGCCATAGGAGCTTTGGTATCAGCATGAACTGCAGACACCAGACCTTGTATTTGCCAGGGAGCCCACACTGGTCAATGGTCTCCAAGCCTTCTTCCGCCATCTGCTTGGTTTCTTTTGCTCTTTGTGTGTCTTTCAGCGTATCATCATACCATCTTCCAAGGCTCTTGACTGGCTCTTCTGTGACTGTTGGAATGGCCTGGTTGGCAACACTGAAGACCACAGATTTGGCCACTTTTCCTTTCCTCAGTGAGAGACTCCGTGATTTCTTTGGCTTGAACTTCATTCTGGATGAGGCAACTATGTCGTCCAGCCTCTCCAGCACATGACGTGTCTCGTATTCTCTGGATGAAATCACTGTAGTGTCATCCATGAAGGCCTTGAGAGGAGGCATCTTGTATCCATCGCCAAGGTCTGTTTGTCTCGCGTTGTTTGTTGCTGCTTTCAAGATGAGTTCCATTGCCAGCACGAACAGTATCGGGGATATTGCACAGCCCATTGCAATGCCCACTTCCAAGTTGATCCAATCAGTTGTGTACTCCTTGGTAGAGAACCGCATTGAGAAGCCATTGAAGTACTTCTTGAGCATGTCGCGGATGTTCTTTGGCACATGGTACATCTCAAGAGCCAACTGTATCATCTCATGGGCACAGATCCATATGCGTTTGCCAGATCAAGCCACACTACGTCCAGGTCTCTCTTTTCTGTTTTTGCTTTTTGGATTGCGTCCCAGATCATTGTGGCGTGTTCTACACAGCCAGCCACGCCTGGGATGCCACCTTTCTGGACTGACACATCCAAGTACTTGTTTTCCATCAGTACTTGGTCAGCCTTGCTGCCATGACAGAGAAGAAGATTTTCCCTTCGACGTTCAGTAGTGATATTGGCCTGAACTGGCTGATGTCACTTGAGTTTTGCTCTTTGGGGATGTACACACCATCTGCCGTCATCCACTGGCCGCTGATCTTCTGGTTTCTCCAAGCCGATCGCAGCAGCCTGTGGAGCCACTCCAGCACCTTGGGACATTTCTTGTAAAGCTGGTAAGGTATTCCGTTTGGCCCTGGTGATGACCTCTCTCTCTCTCTCTCTCTCTCTCTCTCTCTCTCTCTCTCTCTCTCTCTCTCTCTCTCTCTCTCTCTTATAATACCCGTGCAACGCCGAGTAACCGGTTAGTCTAGTATATATATATATATATATATATATATATATTATATATATATATATATATATATATATATATATATATATCAAAACAATTGTAACACGATATTTAATGCTGTTAGTATCTACCTTCATGTGTTGATACTCACTGGATGTAGAATAATGGAACACATAAGCCGTGTCAGAAGAGATCAGCACTACGATCAGAACTATCCATATCAAAAGATCGCCGACATGATCTGGGAAATAGGCGAGCCCCTTGTGTGTATCTTCGGAATATTTGGAAATGTGATGATCATTCTGATTATGCTTCGCCTTCCAGCATCCACTTACAGTGTTTTCTTTGAAGTGCTGGCCTGCTCTGATCTGCTGAATTTGATTTTGGGTCTCTTGACCTTGTTCAATAGAGAATTCAACGTGCCAGCCTATTTTAAACTCGGTTCATGGCAGTGTAAAGTGCACAGGATGATGTTTTACTTGATGCAGACTTTGTCCCCATGGATGCTGGTGGCACTCACCATGCTGAGAGCAGCTTCGGTGGTATGGCCACTTCGCGTCAACGCTGTGTGGACAAAGGGAAAGTCGAGAGCTACTGCTGGAATAATGACTCTTCTCATCATTTTGATTAATGGTCACTTTCTCTATGGATATGATATAGGATCTTGTTCTGTCGTATGCTGTCCTAGTTCTGTATCCGAAATGTATTATTATTTTTATGTCACAGTTTGGCCTTGGATAGACCTGGCTCAGAATTGTTTGGTGCCTTTCCTGTTGTTGGGGATCAGCAACAGTGTTCTTCTCTGGACACTTCTCAGATCTCTCAGAACAGGCACTCGTCTTCCTGCGCAACAAGTCACCAAGGCTTTCAGACACCAAAAAGTGAGTTCATTGACCGTCTCCTTGATTGCTACAAGTATGTGTTTTTTCCTCCTTACAGCGCCAATACAAATTTTTATCATTATGCATGACACTGAGGACTGGAGTGACCCAATTGTTTATGGACAATATTCAGTCTTCTACGCCGCCAGTCACATCCTGGTGAACTCCAACAGCGCCATCAACTTTTACTTGTATTGTCTGACTGGCAGCAAGTTCAGAGCGGTTTTAAAACACATTTTAGATTTCCGGCTATTCTTTACAGCTAAATGTCATTTTTGTTAGAACGGGACTGTCCTGTCAATGGTTAATGGAGTTATCTAGTACAACGTTACAGTGGAAGGATAGGGCGACAGCTACTACCAACGGTGATTTGAAGAGTGGCCATGACTAAATAGTGATGAATGCAGCTAAACAGAATCTGTGCGGTCTTTTAAAATGCTTTTGTCTTAAGCTGTATATGTACACATTGTCTCAACAGTGTGGGACATTTTTGAATAGTTGACTGACTACACAGCCACTACAATGAAGGATTGAAAGAATGAATCTGTCAACACAAACAATAAACAATATATATATATATATATATATATATATATATATATATATATATATATATATATATATATATATTGAATTATAAACAAAGCTTGCTCTTATGTCTTAGATTGAAGAAATAGGGGGAGATACGCATTCATATCTGCAGTGGTATCTGCGTATCTCCCCCTATTTCTTCAATCTAAGACATTAGAGCAAGCTTTGTTTATAATTCAATATTTTTTGCAGTCATTGCAACACCAAGCTGCTCTGTAAGTTGCTGGAACGGTGCGGTACTTATCCTTGGAATTTATTAGTTTGTTGTATATATATATATATATATATAATATATATATATATATATATATATATATATATATATATATATATATATATAATATATATATATATATAAACACGGTAAAAAAGAAAACCATGGCTGTCATTGTGGTTTGCCCTGTGCATGTCTGCGCCATATGTGAAATGGTGCAGGGTTGTTCCCATCTGGTTTGTTAGGCAGTTGAGGACAGTACTTCTCTGGGTCCCACCCGCGCCTTGGGCTGTATCTTTTTCTTGACTTTCTTTTGGCCGACTTTGGGAAAGGCCAAACGTAGTGAGGGAAGACCCACTGACACCAGGGAAAATCGTGTTGACAGTAGGAAAGACTGTAACCCGGGAGTCTCTTCAGAGAGCGCGTAAGACCTCATGGCGAAAGCTTGGCTGTGTCTGGAGTTGTACTGTCCTCGCCTGTCTGCGGAACAGCAACGACTGAGGCTGCAGGATGCACACTGAAGTTGTTTTGGTGTTTTTTTGCTGGTGGGCTCTACAGCCATCAAATATGGGCTGGTACACCTATGGAAACGCTCCTGTGGAGTCCCGTTCAAGTCACATTCAGTGACCATTACACAAGGGCATCTGCCAGGGACCCGTCAAGTCCTTTGACGTCTTAATGGAATACCCTGTGCGTGCCTTCACCCTCTGTGAACACAGCACAGGCTTTCAAGGGTGGTGCAGGATTACTCCAAGCTGTTTTGTTTGGCAGTTGTGGACAGTGCTTCTCTGTGTCCCGCCCACACCTTCATGGCTGTCATTGTGATTTCCAAACAGGAGAAAAATAATAAGACAGTAAACCCTGAACACACGTGAATGACTCCTTAAAGGCACAAAGATACCACACAACAAAATACAATACAACCCAACACAACACAATGGTCCGACAATACAAGATATACAAGACAACAAAACACAACACAACATGAAAGACAACACGACACAATGTATAAAAGCACAACACTAGGTGCCCTACACAACACAACACATCGTGACACAACAGATGACAACATACCACAACAAAACATAAAAATACCCAAACCCATCATCACAAAAGAAAGCAATGTAACTCAGCACAACAGAACATTACTAAACACATCAGAACGTAAAAAATTCAACACAACCTAAATCTATGCAGTGCAATCGAATATATACTACAAGTACGCACGACACCAAACAGATCACCTACTGTCTCTCTCTCTGTCTCGTTGTCTCTGTCTCTCTCTGTCTCTCTCACTCTCTCTGTCTCTCTCTGTCTCTGCCTCTCTCTGTGTCTCTTTGTCTCTGTCTCTCTCTCTGTCTCTGCTCTCTCTCTCTCTCCTCTCTCTCTCTCTCTCTCTCTCTCTCTCTCTCTCTCTCTCTCTCTGTGTGTCTTTCTTTCTGTCTCTGTCTCTGTCTGTCTCTCTTTCTCACCCTTGTCTGTCTCTGTCCGTCTGTCTGTCTCTCCCTCCTCCCTCTCCCCTCTCTCTCTCTCTCTCTCTCTCTCTCTCTCTCTGTCCCTCTCTCTCTCTCCCTAGACATATTGGATTTACATATTGCTAAGCATGATGTTGAGAGACTTAAGAATGCAAGAGATTAGATTGATAAAAGAGAATAATTCAACACCTAAGTAACTCTTAAGCATGCGTCCACAAATGATGTAACTAATGTGCTATGGTTACTGATTTTCTGTGTTGCAGTTTTACTATGAAGGCTGAGGTACATGTGCAATTGATCATCTGCAAATGTGATATTAACAAGGCGATCCCATGCAAGAGGATAACAAAATGAAACTCTTATACAGTAACTAAACTTTATCCAGTTATCATCATCTTTTAATATTCTCGTTTTGTAGAATAATGAATTCATACCGTCTCAAAAGAAATCTTTGGTACGATCAATACCAACCATTTGAAAAGACCTCTTCCTTGATATGGAAAATAGGTGAGCCTGTCGTGTGTTTGTTTGGAATATTTGGAAATCTTATGATCATTCGGATCGTTTGCCGTCTTCCTGCGTCTACTTCTAGTGTTTTCTTCGGAGTTCTGGCCTGCTCTGATCTGTTGTATTTGATTATAGGGCCCCTAAACAGCTTGCTGCACTCGGAATTCAGTGTGCCATACTTTGAAACACTCGGTTCATGGCAGTGTAAACTATATATGATGATGTATGACACGATAAAAACTTTATCTCCTTGGATGCTAGTGGCCCTCACCATGTTAAGGGCAGCTTCTATAATATGGCCACTTCGCATCAGTGCTGTGTGGACGAAGGGAAAGTCGCAAGTTACTGCCGGTTTAGTAACTGTTGCTATCAGTCTGATCCACTGTCACTTTCTCTATGGATATGACATAGGGTCTTGTTCTTGGATATGCTGTCCAGATGTCGTGTCAGAAATGTATCAATGGTTTTCGGATACAGTCTGGCCATGGATAGTCATGGGTGAAAGTTTTGTTGTTCCTTGTATGTTGTTGGGGGCTAGCAACAGCGTTCTTCTCTGGACACTTGTCCGATATTTTAAAGCGGGCACGTGTCTTCCATTAAAACAATTTACCCACGATTCCAGACGGAAAAAAGTAATTCCATTGACTGTCACCTTGATTGCTGCAAGTATGTGCTTTTTCCTTCTCAGAACGCCAGTCGAAATATATAAGATCACATTTCGATCTGTTAGCGTGGATGACCCGGTTCAGTATGGACAATATGCAGTCTTCGGTGCAGTCAGCCACATCCTGTTGTACTCCAGCAGCGCCATTAACTTTTACTTGTATATCTTAATCGCCAGCATGTTCAGAACAGTTTCTGCATATAACATTTGAAATTCTACAGTTATTCCGTGCAACACGAAGTTTTCGCACAGGACTGCTTTATCATTGACAATGATGCCATTTAGTGCTAGTTTTGCAGTGCACTCATAACGTATAGGTCAAGAAGTCCTCCAACAGTTACTTTGAGAGTAACTATTGTTGAATGGTGATGACACTAGCTATGCAGAATTTTAGCAGTCTGCTATAATGTTCACGTCTTAAGCATTTGAAACTAGAAATGCTCAGGTTCCCTACCCTCGTTCGAGTCTGCATAGTAATTACAGATAAATACATAATGAGGGGCTGCATGTTCACTGAATGAATAACATAATGACATGATCTGTACAAATAAAAAGTAAACGATCAGGAAACGAACAAACAAGCAAACAAGTAAGTCAATAAATAAATAAATATTTCCAATAGAATACGAAACAAAGTTTTCCCTGATGGTTCAGAGTTTCTTTCAGCACAAGGTTGCTACATTGACGGCACGCCATAGCAAAGAGATACCTCAAAGAAATGTGACAAGCGCTTTGTTAAACGTGTGCTGGAGGCTCACGTAATGAATGCAGTTCATTGTCTCGACCGATTCTAATAAATACAGCCAGTCTGTTCCTGGCATTGACATTCATTTCTTTTACATTTATGATGTTACAGCCCGCAGTCGTGGTAGTGCTAGACTTACTTTCAGGGACATGTACTTACTGAACAGGTGAATGGTTTGATTTCACACGTCAGGATCCATGGCAACCCAGATACACGGAACTTGAAGCTGTCTTCACTGCTTTGTCTCAGAGCTGAGAGAATCACAGACAATTCTTTTTAAGGAAAGAGGTGTTCTGTTATTAAAAACATTTGCGGTTTTTTTTTAAATAGTATTACGCAGTCGGTATTATCAACATAAAATCAGGCGAAACAAACTACACAATCAGTAACAATCATACTTAAGAGCAAGGCACCTTCCAGTTCAGCATTTAATACTGTCTATCCCTTCGCATGCGTGCGTGCGTGCTTGCGTGCGTGCATACGTGCGTGCGTGCGTGCGTGCGTGCGTGTGCGTGCGTGTGTGTGTGTGTGTGTGTGCCTTTTTGTCTGTCGGTATGTGAGTGTGTGCACTCAAGATAAGCACTTTCAAGTTAACCTCGTGTTGATAATCAAATTTGTTGTTGTTATTGCTGTTGTTGTTGTTGCTCTTCTTCTTCTTCTTCAACAACACACCACCTGAGTTGAGACTCAACACAAGAGAGGAGTGGGGCCATACACGACTGGTGAGAACATCACTCACCAACCTGTGAGAACATCACTCACCAACTGATGGAAGCAGTTTTCCAACACCATACACAGCCAGACTTATGAGGGGTGGCTTACCCGACAAGTCTTGATCACAGTCAGGGAAAGAAAGAATGGTGGAAGAGTGGCGCGGCTGAAGATAAAACTAAAACAACTTGAAAAAAATGAGAAAAATCCTTAGATTCAGGACAAAGTTAGAGATATGATGTCAGACTTGGGACGTTCTCAGATACAAATGGAGAAGACTCAACCATCTCCAACAAAGTTGTCTAGACTTTTTAAAAAAAGTGTTTCCAATTCGCTAATCATATATGTTAAGGAAGCTGATGTTTTACATGGACACAGAAGTGACCACTCTCTTATTTATATCAGTTTAAAATGTAAAACAGAAGTAAGACACGATGCCTTTTTAAGTGTAACTCGCCACTGCTGAAAGTACTACGTATGTTGAATTTGTCAACGAAACTATCACGAAAACTAAAGAGCAATACACAACTTTAACTTACAATCGAGATAACAAAGAGCAAGCTCCTAATGATCAAATCCAACTCAGTCTCTAATCAGCTGTTTTGTGATGTAATCCTTATGGAGATAAGAGCTTAGATTATATTGTATAGTATAAGAGAAAAGAACCAAGGAGCTTAGATTATATCTTATAGTATAAGAGAAAAGAACCAAATGGGTGACAGAAAAAAAATAGAGAAAAATACTGTAGTTGTAGAGAAAAAATCCCCCGGAACATGAATGTGATATAAAGCTACTCCAAGACAAAAGAAAAAAGTTAAATGGAATTGGGAAAAACAAGATGGACGGTATACATCTTAGATCAAAATACAACTGGGCATGACTGGGCGAAAAAAACGAATACATTTGTTTACCTTTTCTTTGGAAAAGTTGCAATTTTGTAGCAAATGAATGAAAAAAACGTGTGACAAAACGAGAGATATTCTACGGTAATGTTCTTCAAGAAACCAGGAATTTTTTGATGAAACATTATACATTGAAAACAAAACACACAGAGAAGATATAATCCGCATGGAAGGCTACGTCCACGATTTGCCTAGATGAACAAAACAGTCGAATGACAGACCGGTCTATAACATTACGGAAGCATCAAAAGCACCAAAATCATTGCAAAATGGTGAAAGTCCAAGTACAAATTGAACGACAGCCAGTTTCTTCAAATTCTTCTGAAAAAGTAAGGCAACTTTGTTCTACGTTCCTTGAACAAAGGGTTCTCAAGAGGTAAAATGTCCGTTACACAGAAAAAAGGATTAATAGTTTGTCTACCGAAGTGAAATAAAGCCAAAGAATATCTGAAGAACTGAATACCAATAATTCTTCTAATGTAATGTACAAAATCGGATCAGCATCTATAGTCACTAGAATAAAATCGTTCACTGCACATCTCCAGAATAAAAAGACCTCCGAAAATAATTAACAGACTCTTTGGTGTACACCACACTGTCTCACAGAATTACCATGCAGCAATCGCGTTAATCATCGGCAATCACAGATGATTACGTTGTTTCCACACTAGTTATGTCAACAAATGACACCTCCCATTACCCTTACTCAGTGAGGGAAATTGCTTCTCTTAGAGTACCGTATTTTGTTTCTTGTCCATACCATTATCGCCATCCTAATCATGGTCGCGAATTCCACCACCAATGCCAAACATAGAGAAGACATCATCACGTAGTCACTGTTTATGTAACCAACTTACAAGGAAGTGTGAGTGTGTGTGTGTGTGTGTGTGTGTGTGTGTGTGTGTGTGTGTGTGTGTGTGTGTGTGTGTGTGCATACGTGCGTGTGTATGTGTGTGTGTGTGTGTGTGTGTGTGTGTGTGTGTGTGTGTGTGTGTGTGTGTGCGCGCGCGCGCGTGTCTCTGCGTGTAAAAAGGGTGGCCTTTTTTGTTTTGATTTTCCTTCCCCCACCGCTGCCCCCCCCCCCCCCCCCCCCCAAACAGCCACGTCACTCCCCCCCCCCCCCCATTGCTCTCATTCCAATCTATTTTGATATTGGTCAGTCAGTGGGAGATTGGTTTTCTTAGGAGATCCAAGTAAAGGTTGGTCTGCACAATTCCTAGTCACTGACAATACTTGGGTTATTGAACAGCGGAGCTGGCCACTCAGACTGTTCCATATCTTTTGATCTCACATGCATCCTTGAATGGATTCTCAAGTATAGGCTCTAAGACTGTCCCCTGCATTTGTACTGTTTGCATAATGTTTTTAGTTTTTCAGCAACTTTTTTCCTATCCACACTTTCCTTTTGTTTCATTTACCACCCTTCACAGGCTTCTTTGGGGTGCTGTTAGATTCTTTTTTAAATCCTTGGTGGTGAGAACACAACAGACCTATGGAGTGTGGTGTGTCTCTATTTGACGCCAAGAGCACAGACACAGACAGCTGTATCTCTTTGATGAGTCCTCCTCTCTTTCTAAATTTGCTAATAAAACGTGTTAAGAGACACGTAGCTTAATTCGAAAACGAAAATAAGACGGTACACAGATGTGTGTTTGACTCAAAGTGTTTAAAACGTTCTCCCTCATCATCTGTTCTGGACCATCTGGTTCACAAGTCGGCTAAGAAATTTAGTCAGTTCTGGGATCAAGATGTTCCGAAATGTTGTTTATGTTTTATGCTTTGGCGTTTCATTTAATGACAAAATAAATCAGGTTCGTTAAAGAAAACATACAAGAGTTTAAAAGATCGGTTTCCGATCTCCTCTCTAAACGTATCTAAAAATAGAATCTTACAGGCAGGCATCTTGTTCTGCAGATCTGTTGACCTTTCAGAAGTGCCCAGCCTGACCTCCTGTCGCTGCTGAAGGAGCAGTGTGGCTACTGCTGGTAGCGAGCTATGGCAACTCGCCAACCACTGCTGGGGCGTGGTCGCTGGGTATTCTGCTCCCACGGAAATATCAGTGTTGCTGAATGAGAATGGAAGATGATGCCACTGGTAAAAGCGAGAACAAGAATGAAAGACGATGGCATTGTAGGGACACGGGACATACCGAGTGGAAGGGAAGATCTTTGGTTTACCTTTCTAAATCAAACAACTCGAGAGTTCAACAGGTGCACAGAGAGAGGACAAAGCGCGTGGATCTCAAATAATTCTTTAAATTACACACACATTCTTTCAATTACAACAACTGTAAACAAACCTAACACAGAGTAACTTTTATTCAAGACTGGCACAGCCTTTTAAACTTGAATACAGTCAGACAAATACAAAGAGCCAGGAGCGCAGACACAACCGGTGTCGTATATAATACTGTCGCTCATAAAATCGTGTCGCAGCGACAGTATTCCCGGGAAATACTGCATTTTATGGACAGCTACAATATTCTATAGGACATTTTTCGTGAAAAGTTGTCGCGCGACAATTTTTTCCAGCAAATATTGTCGCTGCAACAGTATTTCACGTGAAATGCTGTCGCTGCGATACAATTCCACGGCGACAGTATTATACACGACACCGGCCGTGTCTCCCTGGTGAGTTCCGATCCGGTGGACGGGGGCCTCGGAGCGGGCGATGCGGATATATATATCTGCCTTCAAAAGGGATTGCGATGCAGCTAGTGAAGAGTTTTCATATCTGTAATATATTTTCTTAATTTCATGTTCCCGGTTTCTCCATCTTCAACCTCCCCCTCCTCCCCCCCCCCCCCTCTCCTTAAGTCCAAATTTTGCTAAGTCTACTATGAAGACAGTTGAGTTGTTGGCCTGCGCTTGTCCCCCCCCCCCCCCCCCCCCCCCCCCCACTATTAGATTGTTCGTCTTTGTATTTGTCTGACTTAAATCAAGTTTAAAGGGCTCTGCCAGTCTTGAATAAAAGTTACTCTGTGTTAGGTTTTCTTATGGGAGCAAAAATTACCCCATTTGTTTACTGTTTATTGTTTACTGTTCCCTGCCTCGTTTCATTTCCAAAAACTGTAAACAAAAACAAATGAGTCGCCGTTTTTCACATCCACACTCCAGACGATTATAATACAAAGGTGTGCGAGATCTTCAGTGACTCTGTTGGTGTGCACACATGTCCCGAGGACATCGAGGTGGTCCACAGAGTTGGACAGAGGAGCAGCACCAAGCCACACCCTACACTTGTGCTTGTCTTTAACCGGCATTAGAATGACTCAATAATGATTAATCGGAAAAAAAGCTGAAAGGTAAGGGTACCAGCATGAGTGAGGACTTGGCTTCAGCAAACTATAAACTGTTAACCAGTGCCCTGCAACATTCGCTGACAATGACAGCATGGACCTGGAACAGTAACGTGTTTGCAAAAGTACAAAAATTGACAAAAAGTGACACTGAATATTCATACCAACCAGGATCAGGCTTTCAGATGAACGTTGGTCTCAATAGAGGTCAGTGATGATGACGAAGAAAATGGTTTAAGAAGGTAAACTTGGTGGAGAAATAGTATGGGGAGGAGTATGGTTATGGTAGGAGAGTTGAGACTTGAAATTCTTGGTATGTATAAAATAACATGTGGTATGATGAAGCTTTGTTGTATCCCTGGTATGTATAAAATAATAATAATAATATTATGATGAATACTTATGCGCCTATCCTCGGCTAGAGACCAAGCTCTCAGCGCTTTACAATCCACACTCGTTTACACAACGGGCTGCCTACCTGGGTAGTGCCGACTGAAGAGCTGCCAGCAGGCGCTTCATTCAGTCGTTTCCTGTGTCATCCAGCAATATGGTTCTCTCAGTTTCCTTACTTCCTCCATTCTTTCCATTTCTCACGCAGGGTGCATGCAATATGTAACGTGTCATCCATACCAACGGCCAAACCAGCCTTTTCTTACGAAAATTAGTGATAGGATTTTACGTGTGTACAAGATGTTTTGCGTGCGTTCACACACGGGACCTCGGTTTATAGTCTCATTCGAAGGACTGTATGGGAAATGGAGTCAGAACCAATGTTTTCTCCAAGGGAAAAAATCCCCCTGAACCGAAATGGCCCAGTGGAGATTCGAACCCGCAACCCGAGGATCACCAAGATTACGAGTTTGGCGTTCTACCATTGAGCTATTCCGGCCCCTCAATATGTGGTACGGAGAAGCTATATTGTATCTCTGGTATGTATAAAATAATATATGGTATGGTGAAGCTTTGTTGTATCCCTGGTATGTATAAAATAATATATGGTATGGTGAAGCTTTGTTGTATCCCTGGTATGTATAAAATAATATATGGTATGGTGAAGCTTTGTTGTATCCCTGGTATGTATAAAATAATATATGGTATGGTGAAGCTTTGTTGTATCCCTGGTATGTATAAAATAATATATGGTATGGTGAAGCTTTGTTGTATCCCTGGTATGTATAAAATAATATATGGTATGGTGAAGCTTTGTTGTATCCCTGGTATGTATAAAATAATATATGGTATGGTGAAGCTTTGTTGTATCCCTGGTATGTATAAAATAATATATGTTATGGTGAAGCTTTGTTGTATCCCTGGTATGTATAAAATAATATATGTTATGGTGAAGCTTTGTTGTATCCCTGGTATGTATAAAATAATATATGTTATGGTGAAGCTTTGTTGTATCCCTGGTATGTATAAAATAATATATGTTATGGTGAAGCTTTGTTGTATCCCTGGTATGTATAAAATAATATATGGTATGGTGAAGCTTTGTTGTATCCATGGTATGTATAAAATAATACGTAGTATGATGAAGCTTTGTTGTATCCCTGGTATGTATAAAATAATATATGTTATGGTGAAGCTTTGTTGTATCCCTAGTATGTATAAAATAATATATGTTATGGTGAAGCTTTGTTGTATCCCTGGTATGTATAAAATAATATATGGTATGGTGAAGCTTTGTTGTATCCCTGGTATGTATAAAATAATATATGGTATGGTGAAGCTTTGTTGTATCCCTGGTATGTATAAAATAATACGTAGTATGATGAAGCTTTGTTGTATCCCTGGTGTGTATAAAATAATACGTAGCATGATGAAGCTTTGTTGTATCCTTGGTATGTATAAAATGATATGTGGTATGATGAAGCTTTGTTGTCTTTCTTGATGAAGAAATGATGTGGGGGAAAGGTATGGCTGAGACTGGAAAAGTTGAGACTGGAAATCGTTTGTATACATAAAATAATATGTGGTATGTTGGAGCCATGTTGTTCTTCTCCACCTTGTTGTTTCTCCACATTTCTCTTTTTTTTCTTTTCTGGTCCTTTTTACCTACTTACACCCTCTTCATAATTTGACACACACACACACACACACCCACCATCCCTACGAAAATTATTCTGTAAGCAGTACTTTACGTTAGAAGCTTTAGGCCTTCTGAGGAGCTAAAAACAGACTGACGATTTGTATCATTTTTTTGACTGAAATGTGTTTCTAAAATATTGCCTCTTGATGTAGCCAGGTGCTAACAGTGTGCATTTCTTGGTTATCCTTAGTAGACAACATGTTTTGTTCGAGAGTTACCTTCCCCCTTATCTCCCTTGATTTATGAATCTCGATTATTTTGTGTAAACTCTTTAAATGTGAACGCCTCAGAACCTACATAGTTACGTATATGTAACTGATGTTACAACAATTCGTGTATTTTATTCGTCACGACTGTACTGGAGCGAAAAACCCGTATTGTCTCTAAAGTGGTATTTTGCACAATTAATTGTGGTGCCATTTTGAATTGTCCATCGACAAACTCTCGAATATTTCTTTAGTTCGCAAAAAGTGCGAGAAAAAACGGAAGAATCCGAAAATGTACATTAAAAGTAAAGTCTGTACGCTCTCATTTCGTACATCGCATGCCTAGGATCTTTTCCGAACAAGCTTGCAACTGTACAAAATGTCTGACGGCGCCAATCTGTCGTGAACCGTCGCTGTCTTCATCCCACTTTTTGTCATCGTCGGAGTTTTGATCTAAATTGTCATTTTACGAAATTCGGACTTCCAGATCGTAATGTTGTTAAGGACTCCAGTTCTATGACATATACTACTAAAAATCTATAAGAATTATTATCCAGTATGTCCATTTCAACCGAGTATTTTAAAATATAAATTCGTATCAAAAGCACGCTTCGATGGCCTGGCGAAGAGGAAAGCCAGCTGTGTTTTCTATCAATTTTCAAAGAAAAAGTTCTCCTCTCAGACAGTCTTGGAAAGTCAAGTTTATATGTATGAAAAGATTGAAATGTCTGCTATTCATTGATTACAAAATATTTCATGTTGTTTGGTATTTCTTATCGCAATAGAGAATCACCAATAATTTGATACAGGAACAACATTTTCAAACCTGACATGCTTCACTTTATTCCTTGGCTCTGAGGTTTTTACCAATAGTAAATTATGTGTATGAATACTTTGAATGGACGGCGAGCCAGACAACACTGAAGCTGCGACAGATAGCACAAATTTTTGTCAACTTCTCGCGAGGCCCATTTTGAGTGCGGCGTTGTGTTGTCAGCTTTGCGGTCCGGTTCGCCTCTGTATATTTAAAGGCGTTGTGTGAGAATGGACAGTGTTCCCTGGTGGGAGCGATTAGCTTGCAACAGAAATAAACGGAAAGAAACTCCCCGTAGTCCCTCTGCGTGTCTTTGATGGCTGTTGCCCCTTGGCTCCTGACCTTACTGCCATCTGTCTGTCTTCACCTGCTCACCCCTTCTACTCCATACCATGACAACTGGTGCTGCGACCAGGATTGAAGTCAGTAGGGAAGCAAGGACGATGACGCAACCCAGAAAAAATACCTGACCAGCTCAGCAGAAAGGGACGAAGGAACCGGAGAAGAACAAATAGTAGAAAAGAACAGTGGGGAACAGCCAACTGACAATGCTGGACTACTAAGCATGCAAGGAAGCCACCACCTTTCCTGACCCAGAAAAGCAAGCTAGAACAACATAAGAACAATGCAGGACACCAAGCCATCCACTTCACAATCGATCCCTGTCTGGCTTACACCAGCTTGCCTGGCACCGGCCCTCCGTGACGACCCAGAAGGCCATACCCTCAACTTCTGGGGAACAGCAGACAACCGAGGAACCAGGTTATGCTGGCAGCCCACCTTTGCTGACCTCCATTCCAGTCAAATGGACCCATCCTGCATCCAACCACGATTTCCAGAGCCGTGCCTTCTGCTGACCCATTGGTGCCAGGATGTACCAGACAGCCCCTCATGTTTTGCTGAATGAATGTGTAAGACATTTGTGATTGTGACTGTGTTCCAGAGTCTTGTTTTACTTCCAGGTGCCGTTGTGCACTCATTTCCAGAGACTGTTCCTATGATGTACAACCATCAACATACTGTAGTATGAACTGTTAGCTATAGGCCTAAGCTCCATCAGGATTGTTTTGCAACATATCAAATTTGGTTTAGATTATTCAGTAAGGACCGTGATATTTGCCAAAAGGTTTGGGTGAAGAAAAGGGGTTTCTAAATTCTGCTTGGAATCACTTGCAATTTTCCAGCCAAGTCTTAACTGATATGTTATTAAATGTAATTATAAAACATTGTGCTTGACTGTCAGACAAATAGGAGCTTTGGATAAATATTGTGTTTGGACTCAGAGGAACTATGTTCAAATAACAAATCCTCTCGTCGTGGTGTTTCATAACTGCAGATGTCATGCTAGACTTATGGATGCCCAGAGAACAGACATTTGGAACTTATACTTTAGTGGACATGTGGCTGTTGTGGTCGGGGAAATTTTGGAAATTGACCTTGTATGTAGCCCCTTCCTGTGTTTGATTGCCTTCAACTTCTCCTTTATCCCCTTTTTCTTTCTCTTCTCTTTTCGTCATTTTTTCCTTCTTTTTCTCATTCAATATCTTGTTAGTCGCCTTCCTTTATTGTCTGTTTTGTTTCGGTTCTTTGTTTCCATCTTCCTTCTCCTCCTCTCTTCTGTCATTTTTAAAAATCCTTTACTGTGCCTCCTTCTTTTCCTCTACTTCTTCCCAACTTTGTGTTCTTTTTCAGTCCTTACCCTGCTTTAAATGTATGCTTTCACTAGAACCTCCATGTTTGCACTTGAATTTGCACATGACAGATTGTAAGTAAGTACGAAATAGATATCCTTTATAGCAATTCAGAAATAAAATTCATTTTTTGTTATTTTCATGTGGATAATTCTAAACCCGTAGTTTGTATGTTTGTTTTACGGGAGGGATTCCTTGTTGTGGCTCCCACCTTCTGTATATATATATATATATATAATATATATATATATATATATATATATATATATATATATATATATATATATATATATATATCAGTCATTTGTTGCAACTTGCCTTTAACAAGTCATGTTATTTTTTGTTTGTTTGCTTTTTTGCATTGTAGACTTTCCTCGATCTTTTTCCCTGCAGATAAACGACCACGTGTGTGTGTGTGTGTGTGTGTGTGTGTGTGTGTGTGTGTGTGTGTGTGGTGTGTGTGTGTGTGCGTGCGTGCGTGCGTGCGTGCGTGCGTGCGTGCGTGCGTGCGTGCGTCCCGTGCGTGCGTGCGTGCGTGCGTGCGTGCGTGCGTGCGTGCGTGCGTGTGTGTGTGTGTGTGTGTGTGTGTATGTGTGTGCGCGCGCGCGCACGCATGCTTGCATTTGCGTGTATGTGTTAAACATTTATGCCCCAAGTTGAAAGTTGTATTTTGTTATGTTTTGTGGTTTATGATGGGTGAAGCGGCTAACATTAAGACAATAAAAGCTGAAGCGGGAATGGGGGTGGGGGTGGGGCGGGGGGTGGGGGGGATGGGGTGTGTGACTGAGACAACAGTCAATGATAGAATCCTTCTCTCTCTCTCTCTCTCTCTCTCTCTCTCTCTCTCTCTCTCTCTCTCGCTCTCTCTCTCTCTCTCTCTCTCTCTCTCTCTCCTCTCTCTCTCTCTCTCTCTCTCTCTCATTCTTTCTTTTCTTCTTCTTCTTCGTCTTCTTCTTCTTCTTCTTCTTGTATTCCTCCTCTCTTTTCCATATCTTATTAGGCCTTTCCAACTGCGTTCGTAGTATAATTATAGTTGATATATATATAAATATAGTTGATTCAGAACATACATAAATTTTGTTTCCTTGAGAAAAAAAAAGTAAAATAAGACCTGGAAACCTGAGACATCATCATTTTCATCATTATTACAATCAATTTTTATATGTCAAACTTCGTCATATCTGTATTGTACAACTAGCATTCCTTAACACTTGTAGCATCATATATGACAACATGGACTGCCTTTAGAAAGAAATACCTAGGAACTAAATCTTTCTGTTTTTAAAAGTTCCTGAACTTTTATATGTTAGAGGGTTACTTGTACTTGATTATTGACCCACCATCTTATCATATTAACATGTATTATATATTGCCAAGTTAACACGTTGGTAGTAATGGCAATGAATGTGATATACTTAGAATTAGTATCTTTCTTTTTGTACGTATGTATAATGTGCATGTAGTATTCAACGGTATTGACAGAGAGGATTGAACAAGTGACAGCAGACTTTTCTGGGCTCTTTGTCAAGCAAACGCCACCCATCATGTTAGTTTTTGTATGGTGTATAATTCAAACTGTGATGATGAGTGTTTATGTCTTATGATTCATAAAACAAAATGTGCACGTGATGTTGCTGTTACTGTTAAAGTTAGGAGCAGGTGTTAAGAAACATCATCCCCCAAGAATGAATAACTTCACTACGTCATCTCTAAACTATAACAAAAATCAGTATTTTTCTTACAAGGTACCCACTTGTGATGTGACAATTGCTAGCCACACCATCAACCCCTCCCTCCCCTTATTCTCCCCCTCCTTACCATCTCACTTTCTCTCTCTCTCTATGTTTTACAAACAGCGATCAACATTACCAATCTACATCAATTTTCCATCTCTACCCTCACCCTTCACCCCCCTCGCCTCTTATCCTCTCCCTGCAGTCTGTGGGGTGCTTCCTTCAAAGAGTGTCAATCCGGCAGTGGCAGCATGACACTGACAACAATGGAACAGAGAACTGTGACCTAACTGCTGTGCAAGTCTCAGCTCTCCGCTCCCTTCCCGCCCATTCCTTGTCTGATAGCACAGCAATGTACCGCAGAAGGAAAGAAGTCTGTGTAGTTCAGAGACACCGCTATACCTCCCCCATCTCTGCCCACTTCCTCCTCCACCCTGGTCACGCGAGGGACAGTCTGCACGTGCCTCCCAGGTGCTAGCCACTTTTATATTATGTTGTTACTCTCACAAAAGCGAAAAATATCGCCAACGTCTGAGAGCTAGTGGTCTCGAATCGTCTACACATTTCCTCAGCCTGTAGGTGATGGGGGATGACCATCTCTTTCCAGATCACCCCCCCCCTCCCCCTCTTTGTCTGTAGTGACACGATTGGCTCTTGTGTTTCTCTGGCAGCCTGTCCATCAGACAGGCATCAGAGACCAGGTGTGTGGCTTAGCACACAAAAAGGGAAAACCTAGTCTCCTCAGGTCACCATTCCACAGGCGACTGTAAGACTGATTACCAACAGTAAACCAACAAAGCAAAATCAGCCAGATAGGCCAATGATCATCTGTCCATCTCTGAGATCCTGTGTAAGGTTTCACTGATCAACCCAGTAGAACTATAAGTTGAAACTATGTTTCTATATCTTGCGACTATGCATTGTCTGTTTGTATGCCATATGCTTTAACATTATAACTTTGTGTCAATGCTTGCTGACATCTATCAAGATGATGAATGAGTATTCTGTTGTAACAGTTGGTTTGCTCCAACTTGGTAAAGAAAAAAGAATGCTTGATTAACATTCTATGTTAACAATTTGACTTTTTGCCAGTATTCAATTCCATCTGTTCAAATGATCATTGAATATTACCTTCTGACAGGAAAAAGCAGTGTGCCTATACCTGGAAAAAAACTTAAGCTGATTTATGAAAACTTGATTTTCTTAATGTTTTTCAGTAAGTGACTCAACGTCTAATCAACGTGTGTATGTGGGCTAAGTGTATTCCAAGATATTTCAACTTAATGCATAAGAAAAACTGAAGAGTTTATTGCCTCCAATCGTGTAGAGTTTTATTACTCCCACACCACTTGATAAAACCTACTCAAAATCTAAATGAAGAACTAAAGTGGAGACTGATAATAATGAAAGATATGTTAATGCTAGTCTAATCCTTTGTCAGCAGAGGCAAGTGTGATAACTCGACTGGCTGGATCCTCAGTACTCAACTACAAACCAGGTTCTGCTTTCAGAACAGATCCTGGATCCATACCCCTGCCCCGGATCTGCCTGCTTTCGGCACAGCACAGCAGATGGGACAGACTGCCTCTTGAGAAGATGGACCAGTCACCAGGAACTGTGGAGAGATCTACACTCCTCTCCAACATAAGACACTTTCTCATATTCCTAGTGGACTCTAACTCGACTCATCTAGAACTTCCCCTCTCTTAATGATGCGATGATGTGGGTTAAAGGCAGCCAACTAAAGACTGACTTGACATGAATTGATTTGTATCTATTTTGCCTTTGTATATAAGGTACATGTGTGGAAGGGCCCTTAAATTGTGTCAGTTCTTT
>CM031613.1:3426622-3441622 GCA_018398815.1 Conus ventricosus
ATAATAGAGAACATACACATACACTACATTGAAAAAGGCCCAGACGGCTATGATATAGGTTGTACCCCTCCCCCCCCCCCCCCCCCCCCCCCACACACACACACACAGCATTGACTTTTCAATTTAAAGTTTCCCTTTCATTTTGTTTTTTTTTTTTAAATTTTGGTAGTCCAGTTTAAGCATTTTTCTGTAAATTAATTTTTCTGGTATGTTTAGGGGGTGTTTAAAAAGGGGAAAATTTATATACATTTTGATAACCCCCATTTTGCCCTACAATTTTCTATCACAGACATCTTTTCTCTCCTCCTCCTCCCCCTCCCCTCTCTCTCTTCGTTCTCTCTTTTTTCCTCCCCTCCTCTCCTCTCCTCTCCTCTCTCTCCTCTTTGTCGATTTTTACAGATGTGAACAGACGAAAACCCCAAGTATTACTACTACCAAAAACTACTACTAAATACTACTACTACTAAATAAAACTACTAATACTACAGAAATCACTGCTTATTCCTTTCCACACAAACGCCCGCAAAAAAAAATGTGTGTTGTGTGTGTGTGTGTGTGTGTGGTGTGGGGTGTGGCCCGGGGTTTCGTGCGTGCGTGCTGCGTGCGTGTGTTTTGTTTTGCGCGCGCGCACGCGCGCGCGCGCACCGCGCGCGCGCGCCGCGCGGGGTGTGGGTGTGTGTGTGTTGTTTTGTGGGCGTGTTTTGTGGGGTGTGTTTGTGTTTGTGTGTGGTGCGCGCAGCAAAGTGTGTAAGGAATTTTGGAGAATTTTTTCGTCAGAAAACCCTTTTACGCTCACCATCTTCCATCACAACAGAATAAAATTTAAAAAATGACACTTTTCATATATTTTTTTTAGGGGTGTTACCCTCTTTTCACAAAAAGTCGCATGATTTCCACCATGTGTGAATGAGAACAGCAGGGACTGCAAATAGACAAGGGAAATGTCTGGCTTCCTCTTGACTGGGGAGCATTTTTACGCTGATGACGGGGACGACTGGAAATAGAACTATGATATATCGCTCGGTTTGAGCCCGGATTGTATAGATATCGATTACCCGTGCGGTGATTGTCTCGCTGTTCTGTTTCATACAGAAGCCGAGAAGAAAAGGAACTGGCATTTGTTTCAAACAGTTTTAAACTTGGCTTCCTCACAGTCCTCGCAGTCCAGCAGAGCCAGCAAGGGCAATGGACAACGTGGGAGAATGCACTCCAAAGAAGTCTAACTTGGAATGACATTTGGCACATGGCCCCTCTCAGGATCAGCTTCATTCTCAGATCTGCATATGACCTTCTTCCCTCAAATGCAAACCTGGTGAAGTGGGGAAAACAGACGATCCTGCATGCCCCCTCTGCCATAAAAAACAAACAGTGGAGCATGTTCTAAGCTCATGTAAAGTAGCCCTGGCTCAAGGAAGGTACACATGGAGGCACAACCAAGTGCTCAAAGAAATTGTACAAGTAGTCTGGGCTAGTACCAACACCACAAAAGGGAGAATCAGGACTCCAAAAGCACCCGCAACATTCTTCACGGCAGGAGGCAGCAAATCATGGCCAAGAACAACAGTGCCACTCGAAACATGCAGGCAGAGTCTGCTGGATGGGGCAGATGACTGGGAGTGCACTGCAGACCTCCCAGAATGGAAGAGTCACCCAGAGATCATCAGCAAGAGTGGCATGAGACCAGACATAGTAGTCCACTCTAAGTCAACCAAGCAGCTGATCATGATCGAGCTCACGGTGCCATATGAGAACAGAATGGAGGCAGCTCAAATCTACAAGACTGAAAAGTATGCTGATCTGCAAACAGCCTGAGGAGAGAAGGCTATCAGGTCAAAGTCCTCACTGCAGAAATTGGAGCTAGGGGATTTGTAGGAACGTCTGCATACAGCCTCATGAAACAGCTCTCAGTTGCAGGGAAGGAAAAAACCAGAGCCCTGAAAGCAATGGCAGAAGCGGCAGAGAGGTGCTCAAGCTGGATCTGGTCAAGGAGGAACAAAAGTGAACTTCATAAGGCTTAATTTCCCTACAAATATCAGGTGTCCCTGTGGCTCAGTGGTTAAAGCGCGAGTCATTAAGTAGAAAATGAGCATGTCCAGAGGGTCATGGGTTCGAATCCCAGCCATGGCTCGTCCAAGATGGGGGAAAAAAAGGGGCAGCAGAGGGACATCCGGAGTCATGAACCGGGTGTGGCCAACCCCCCTAGAGTGTCAGGAGATAAGGGCCGAAACACTTGCTTGAAGGGGGCTTCTCTTCTGAGGACTCTCTGCTGCCACGCTCTCCACGAGTTTCTTTCTACAAACAGTTTATAACTTGGCTTCCTCACAAAAATTTCCAACAAGTACATTCCCGTTCTGAACTACGGTTTTACTCAAAATCTTCCTAAGTTTTCAAACTACATTCAGAGAGGAAAACTAATACATATTTCAAGACGCTGTGTGAGATTGCCTGGCACCCAAAACAAGTCATGTTAAACTTTCAAAATGTGCTCTATGCTGTCGTATTTGCTGGGCGGTTGGGTGTCGAAAAGCAGTATTTCTTTGGAGATATGGGCCGGTATTTATTTCACCATGGGAGCAAGAGTTACCCCACTTGTTTTTCATTTACTCTTTACTGTTCCTTGCCTCATTTCATATTTACTTTTATTGTAATCAAATGGAGATTACCTGGTTTGTTTCTGTTCGTCTATGCACTTGTCTGACTATATTCAAGATCGAAAAAGCTGCGCCAGTCTTGAATAAATGTACATTTATATGTGTTCATTTCTCCACGTGTTGCTGTGTAGATGTGTCCGGTACAGGATATATAGGCAAGCTTGGAACATCTTTTGTTAGGGGGATGTTTTCTTGTTTGTTCTATGCGCTCTTATGCATGTATGGGCGTGTATTTATTTCATGGGAGCTAGAGTTACCTTACTTGTTTTGTATTCCGAGTTCAAGTTTCCCAACTTCGAATTAATTTTGTCAGTGTTTTCTCTTTCTCCTCTTTTTCTCATAGCAAATGTTGTTTTTCTGCAATCTTTCTAACAATTCTTTTATTCTCTCGCCTCATTTTTCTAATTGTAACTTTTGTTCTTTTTCTTTTCCTGTTAGCAATTTCTTTTTTTTAGTTTATCTCAGTGTAACCCAGCTTCTGCCTCTGTGCTAGACGCTTAAAGTCTTCCACAATGAAAAAGGCCCACATAATTTAACAAAAGAAAACAAATCCTAAATGACAAGCCTTTAGCTAAACTATATAAAAAGAATTAGTTAGAGACATGAAGAAACTTTTAATTGTAGCAACAACAGTATTCAAACATTTTTTCCCTCACCATGGACAAAGCCCAGCGTCATTCACACGGTGGAAATGTCGTCAGTCGGTATTAACACCACAGTCAGGGTCACGATTATCAGACTCGCTCATGCAACGTCGACAACAACGCGTCAGACAAAATAAAGAGAGTTCCCCGTTTTTAATTAATGAATACTACAAGTTACACAATATTAACTCAGAGAGAGAGAGAGAGAGAGAGAGAGAGAGAGAGAGAGAGAGAGAGAGAATTTCAAATTAAACATGTAAACAGGCCCTCGTGAACTCAAAGGCACCTTTTTCTGTCAAACTTTGGCATCAACAGTGTCACACAAAACAAACCGGTTTTTTGCAAAGTTCCTTGTTCTCACAGACCTGTAACAATTTTCTTTTCAGTTTCGGCCTATGCCAGCCACACCATGTTTCCATTTTCAGTAACACACACACACACACACACACACACACACACACACACACACACACACACACACACACACACACCTGTGTCTGTGCTCTTCTTAAAACATAGATAGATAGATTTAAAAGAAAATAATGAATAAATAGGAAAACCCGTTCCAACTCTAAACAGGGAAAAACCGATCCTGAAAACAAAATAAAAGCAAATCATTCGTTTTTAATGCTTTTGAAAGTATCCTTACCTACAGAACATTAATATTACTCTATCTCTCTGTCTCTCTGTCTGTCTGTCTGTCTGTCTGTCTCTCTCTCTCTCTCCTCTCTCTCTCTCTCTCTCTCTCTCTCTCTCTCCTCTCTCTCTCTCTTCATTACATCTCACCTGTTGATTGCTTGGCCTAACTCAGGCCGTACTTTGAAAATAAAAGAACCGAAGCATGCGCCCTTTGCCAACACCTCCAAGTTTGCTTGATACCGTCAATCATTTTTTCCCTTTGAATCAGCTGCCCATCCTACACTTGTTAAACCTGTTACCTGAGTTATCTGTTCATATACATGCATGCTGCACGATTTTTTCATGACTTTGTGTGCCTATGCACAAGGCTTAAAATTTTCTGAAAGCATACACGGGAGATCTATGTTTACTGTCATTATACTATTTTTACAGTCATACTGCCGACACATCCAACAACTCGAACAGTTCCGTCAATGATGCTTACGTAAGATCTACAGCATCAAATGGCAAGACAGAGTGTCAAACCTACAGGTCTAGAGTTGTGTGGGCTACCCAGCATTGATTGTATACTCATCAAATGCCAGCTCCGATGGACAGACATGTTGTTTGTATGGAGGACAGCAGAATTCCAAAGATGCTGCTCAATGGACAACTAAAGGAAGAACGTCGCCAAAGAAGGCCTTACAAGAGATACAAAGACACCTTTTAAGGCCATCCTCAGAAGCTGCAGCATCCACATCACTTCCTGGCAAGATGTCGCCCTTGACAGAACATAGTGGAAGCAACAGCGTACCCTGGGCA
The DNA here is from genome assembly GCA_018398815.1 of Conus ventricosus. Classification (NCBI taxonomy): domain Eukaryota; kingdom Metazoa; phylum Mollusca; class Gastropoda; order Neogastropoda; family Conidae; genus Conus; species Conus ventricosus. The sequence goes on from CM031613.1 coordinate 3,431,358, forward strand.
CAAAGACATTTGAGCACAACAGAGAGGCCACCATCTATGACCCAGGAAAACGGAATGGGAGAAAACGGGGCCCATCCTTGCAGGGTTCCATTCCATGCAGCGTCTGTGGAAGACTTTGTGCCTCAGGAATAGTCTTCATTCCCACATGGGGACCTACATCAGCAGATGACCTGCCTGCCTACTTATCCATTGTATACCACGGGCAAATCCAGTACTATGTTCACAAACAACCATACGAAACTAATCAGACCTTGACAGAGACACTTTTATCATGTGATTCATTCACAGAAAAAGAAAATGTGGTATTCACGCAGATTTTACTACTTCCAAGAGTTGCCAATGCTGTTAAAGATCATGATCAAAAGAGGGCTTTAAAGCTGACAAATAAATGTTTTAATGTGAAGTCGTGTGTTCCAAAAGATGCACGACACCTTTATGACTGTGTGGCAAAGAGTGAGATGCAGCCACAATGGTGCCGTTATTGGAACAGAAGACTCACAGCAATTTTCTATTTTCAGAGAGAATCCACATTGAACATGGTTCCATATTGGGAAGTCCATAGAAGTTCAGGTACAAATTCGATATCATTCAGCATGAATCTTAAGGAAACGTACCATTATGCCTTTTTGTAAGCCCTAGAAAGTCAATAGCAACCCTGTTTTTTTCTGTCATTGTCTATTCTTTGGTCCTTTTGGAATTGGGGTTTGAAACAGCTCTGACCTAAAACCATATGCTGGATCAGGTTTTGTGCGTCCTGAGAACTGGCAAAAACGTAAATTTGCTTCTTTCACGGGTCACACACACACACAAAACACACACACACACACACACACACCCCACACACACACACACACACACACACCACACACACACACACACACACACCACACACACACACACAACACACACACGAGGGCCTTGCCCAAGTCAGAATAACCTTGTACACACCATCAACAACACCACCCGCCCCGCTAATGTGAACATTCTGCACAATATTAGAAATATCTACCAAGAACTCCTATCACAAGTAGAGTCTGACTTTCCAGCGGTCAATGTACGAAATTTTCCAAACTACAAACTACAGCGAATTTGACCCACATCTACAAAAAACAACAAACTCTTTCGGTCAACATTTCAAAACAAATATCTCAAAATAAGAAAAAGAAACTCGAGAAGATCTCACAGAATTGTACAAGTGCAGACATAACAGTGACCAACGCAAATATAGAAGATTCCGCAGACAGACTCTAACCAACACACAGGATAACTGCTTGAACCCAGAATCGCCTCCAAATGGGTAATAATTTGTCCAAATCATGATCTGACACCAGCACAGAATGAAGTATTAGCCTTGGGCCCCAAAATTCTGTCCAACCCCTCGAACGCTGGACCCAAACCAACTAAAATAGACGCAGGGAAGGGTGCCGAAATAGACTCAGAGAGCTCTTTGCAGATGAAGAAGACAGTCCTGTACCCAAATTTTATAAAGAAGACGGGTACCAGCCACCCGTCAGAAGAGACAGAGCTCTGGATACGTACTGTGCCACCCTAGAAAACCTGACTGACACATACCGCAGTTTCTGGACACCAGAGGGGGCAACCTGAGGCAAAATCTACGAGCACCCTACAACCTAGGCACTAGTCCTCAGCGGAACATCAGAATCAGCGAGCTGAAAAAGGGTGGTGCTGTTGTTGTCCAAACACCGAAAACAATACTGAGGCCAAAAGACACTAAACAACCTTTTGCATTCAACAGCCCCCAAAATGACCTACCATCCAAAAGCAGATTTTTAAAACGATTGGTAAAACATCTCCACAGCGACGGCCTTAAGATGCAACCCCAAGCAATGGGCGCTAGTGGAGCTAAAGGCTGCAGGCTCATCAGTTCTCCATTGCCAAAAATAACAAGACCCGCAGAATCCTCCAGGTCGCCCAATCGGTGGGGAGAAAATGGCCCCAACTGAAAAATCTCTCAAAACGGGTTGACTTCTGGTTTTCAGGATATCAACCCCCCTCCCAATTTCTCAAAAACACAACCATATTTTTAAAAACGCTACGTGGGGGAATACGGCACATGGGCCCTTTCAAGAGTGGCACCTTGCTCTTACCTTTGATTTTTGTTGCCCTCTATACGAACACCCCACTGGAGACAGGGGAAACCCGCCATCATACTTTTTACAGTCCCTCTGCAGAAAAAAGACACCCCCAATTAGAGAGCCCTTTTGAATTTGGTGGGGGACACTTTTTACAAACAACTTTTTCCACTTTGGGACTCATCTTAAAAAAGGGGAAATTGGGGACAGCAATGGGAACCACATGGCCCCCACCGGGGAAAACATCTTCATGGGGGGTTTTTAGAGACACCTGCTCATTCAGAGCCCCTCATCGTCGACAGCTGCTTCGGAAAGGGTTCATAGATGACATTTTTCATTGGGCCCAAAACTCGGGAGGAACTTGATCATTCATTGAATTCTCAACACTTTCCCCCACTGTCAATTTTCACCTATCAGTCATCACCTGTCTCCATCCCCCCCTGGACACAACATCTCCTAAAGGAGGCTTCCCCATCAGTTTTTTCTAAAAAACCAACAGACCCCATGCTACCACATCTTCCTCTTGTCACCCCAAAGGTATGCAAAAAAAACATACCTTTCAGCCAGATGCACGCGCTCCGGGCTATGCTCGACAGCCCAACCTTTCCCCCCCTTCGCGCCAAGAGATCGCCAAGTTTTTTTCAACGTAGGGGGTACCACCTACCCCACCGAAAGCCATGGAAAGAACAGCAGCATCCCCTAATAAACCCCTCGAATACGGGCCCCAAACTCCCAAAAGGGGGCCCCCATTCATCATAACTAAAAAACCCCCTACCACCCCCCCCTCTACGTCAGTGGCTGCAACAACAGCAACACTTTACATGAAAGCAACAGTGAAAACAAGCCATGCCAGAGCCCCCTAGAGGAAAAAAAAAATTCAAAATTAAAAACAAACATCCGATCCCTTTCCATGCTTCCTCCACAAGAACCATCCACGGACAACCCGGGAAAAGCCACAGAGTATTCAAAAAACGCGTGTTCTGAAAGGAAAGCATTAGAGAGACACGTCATTTTCCCAGTGATTTTTAGTGGCGAGACTTTCCCATTCGCCATGAATGCCGCGCACAAGAAACATCGTGTCCCTGCTTACTGCACCAATGCAAGGGACTCAATACGTGGGAGAAACACGCAACTCGCTCAAAAAAACTTTTTTTTTCTTACATAGGGACACTCCAAACAATACGGGCACCCACCGTCACACACATTTAAACTGCACAACACCCCTTTCAAGACTGCTTGATCCCCAATTTAAAAAAATTACATAGCAGTGACATTCTAGAGACCTCAGGGAAAAATTCTGGTTTCGTAAACAACAAACAAAGCACCCACGGGGCCTAAACACACATGACTAACTATTGTGACACGCCCGAGTTCCCTTGCTTTTGATTGGACTCATTTTGTTCCCTCTGGTAAAACAGAAAAGGGAAAAAACCTGAGAAAAGAGAGAGAGGAAAGGAAGAAAGAAGAGAGAGAGAGAGAGAGAGAATGAGGGGAGACAGAGAAAGAGAAAGAAGAGGGGGGGGGGGGGCTTTTGTATTTTTGGTGGGGGTGGGGATTAAAAAAATAACGGGATTGGTTGACTTTTGCATCATTTGGGGTATGCAACGTCATGAGCAAGTTTCTTTTGCATCGCCTAGATGTCCCCACTTTGAGGGGGATACACAGTCTGTCGTTTTGAAGAAGACGGGCCCGCCGAAAAAGGAAATTTATATTTGTTTTACAGCTTTTTTTGGGCCTTTTTACTTCAATTGTGTTCTGTATAGTTATGAAAAAAAGGCCTGCCTTTTTTTCGATCCGGCGTAAGTACTTTTCAACCTTTTCTCCTGGGGGACCAAAAACATTTTTTTCTTTCATCAACCTTTTGATCTCCTCTGCATCCTTTCCCGGGTCCCGTTAGGGGCCCCCCAATCAAACACCAAGCTGTGGAGAAACTGTTCTTTTACGACAGCCTGTAAAAAATTTCTGAATAGTGCTCAATCGAAAAAAAATCCCAAAAGAATGATTTTAAAGGTTTGCAAAAGACGCCTTCCCCAAGCCCCGAATATTGTACCACCATAAACAACCCCATCCCCCCACCGCAAATGGAACATTCTGCACGTATTGAAAATATCCCCAAAAACCCTATCCAATAGAGTCTGACTTCCACACAATTTTCAAAATTTTTTCCAAACTACAAACTACAGCGAATTGAGCACATCTACAAAAAAAAACAACAACTCGTGGGAAACATTTTAAAAAGAATATCCAAAAGAGAAAAAGAAATTTGAGAAGACTCACAGAATGTACAAGTGCAGGACAAACATGACCAAACGCAAATGTAGAAAAATTTAAACGCAGACAGACTCTAAAACCAACAACCCGGAAACTGCTTGAAAAACCCGAATCGCCTCCAAAGGGGTATAAAATTTGTCAAATCATGATCGACACCGCACAGAAAGAATATTGCCTTTAAACCCAAAAATTTTGTCCAAACCCCTCGAAATGCTGGGCCCCCAAAACCCAACTTTAAAAAAGACTCAGGGGGGGGTGCCGAAAGTTAACCAGAGACTCTTTGCAGATAAGAAGACAGTCCTGACCCCCCAAAATTTTTTAAGAAAGACGGGGGTACCAGCCACCCGTCAGAAGAGACAGAGCCTTTGGGTACGAAATTGGGGCCCCCCAGAAAACCTGACGACACATACCGCAGTTCTGGACACCCGAGGGCAACCCGAGGCAAAATCTACGAGCACCCTACAACCAAACAAAGGCGCTAGCCTCCAGGGAAAATCAGAATCAGCGAGCTGACCAAAAAGGTGGTGTGTTGTTGTCCAAGACACCGAAAACACATCACTGGGGCCCAAAAGACTAAAAAAACCCTTGCATTTCCCCAGCTCCCAAATGATCCACCAACCAAAAACAGAGATTTTAAACGAGTTGGTAGAAAAATCTCCCCAGCGACGGCCTATTGTGACAACACCAAGCAATGGGCGCTAGTGGACTAAAAGGGATCAGGACTCATCATTACCACTTTTCCAAAATAACAAGCCCGCAGAATCCTCCAGGTCGCCCAATGGTCGGGGGGGAAAGGCCCAACTGAAAAACTCCAAAAAGTTGACTTCTGGTTTTAGGGTACGAAAACCCCCCCCCAAGCCCGTCAAGACAAACTCATATGTTAAAAACGCTACGTGACTGGAATACGGCTCATGGCCTTTTTAAGAGTGGCACCTTGCCGTTCCATTGGTTGTTGGCCTCTAAAAACAAAATCCCCATGGGGGGACAGGAAACCGCCATCAGGTACTTTTAAAAAGTCCCAACTGCAGACAAAGACAAAAACCCCCAATTGGAGAGTCCCTTTAAGTGGTGAGACACTTTTTTAAAAACAACGTGTTCCACTTTGAGGGCACATCTATAAACAAAAATTCGGGAAGCATGGGAACCACATGGCCCCCCCCGTGGGAAACTCTTTATGGATGGTTTGGGACAGGCTCATTCAGGGGGCCCCCTCATTGGACAGCTGCTTCTAGAAACGGTTCATAGATGACTTTTTTTTTATTTGGACCAAAACTCGGGGAACTTGCAGTTCATTGAATTCATCAAAATTTCCATCCCCCCTGTCAAGTCCCCTATCATCACACCTGTCCCATCCCCCTTTCCGGGGCAACAAAATCATCCCAAAGGGAAGGCTTCCTCCCTACAATCTTTTCCCCAAAACCAAAAAACGCCCATGCATACCTACATGCTTCCTCTTGTATCCCAAGGTAGCAAAAACAAATACCATTCAGCCAGATCTACGCGCTCGCAGTTTTTCTCGACGCAAGCCCTTCACCCTTCGGCCCAAAAGATTTCCAAGCACTTTCAACCCAAAAAGGGGACAGTACCACCCACCAGAAAGCCAGGAAAGATCAGCAGCATCCCACGTTGAGACCCCCGAAAAAAAACAGGCCCCAAAAATCCCAAAAGAGGGGTCCCATTCATCATAACTCAAAAACCCTGCAACCCCCCTTACGTCAGTGGCGCAACAACAGCAACCAGCTTTTAAATGAAAGCAACAAAATGAAACAAGCCATGCCCCGAGCTCCCCATAGTAGGAAAAAGAAATTCAATAGTCTACAAACATCCCGTGCCTTCCTTGCTTCCTCCACAAGAACCATCCACTGACAACCCTGGAAGCCACAGATGTATTCGAAAAAAAAGCTGTGTCATCTGTAGGGGCAAGTAGAAAAAGACACGTCCGTTTTAAACCCGTGATGTTTGGGCAGACATTCACCATTTGCCATGAGAGTCCGCAGCACAAAAAACATCGTGTACCTCCAAAACTGCACCAAAAAGCAAGGGGCCTAGTTGGGGGAAACCGCAATCGCCAAACAACGCTTTTACTTCCTAGGGCACAAATCCAGAACAATACAGGCACCACGTCACACATCATTTCAACATGCACAACCACTCACTTCAAGACATGCTTGTATGCCAATGAAAACATTACATGACAGTGACATTTTAGAGACCTCAGGGAAAAATTCTGGATTCGTAAACTACAAAGCACCACAAGGCCTGAACACACATGACTAACTATTGTGACACGCACGAGTTCCCTTGCATTTGTAGTGACTCAGTTGTTCCTCTGGTACAACTAGCAAAGTGAAAACCTGAGAGAGAGAGAGAGAGAGAGAGAGATGAGAGAGAGAGAGACGAGAGAGAGGAGAGAGAGAGAGAGAGAGAGAGAGAGAGAGAGAGAGAAAGGAAAGAGAGAGGGGGTGGGGGCTGTTAGTATATTGGTGGGGGTGGGGAGTGACAAAATAATAACAGGATAGTGTGTTAGACTTTGCATCACTTGGTGATGACATTACTGTCATGACGCAAGTTTTCTTTTAGCATCGACCTGATGATGTCACTCCACTTTTGACGTGACTACACAGTCTGTCGTCCTTGAAAAAGAGCAGCCGCTCGAAATATTGGATTATATTTGTTTACATTGCTTGTTTGCCTTTTTACTTCAATTGTCTCTCTCTCTCTCTCTCTCTCTCTCTCTCCTCTCTCTCTCTCTCTCTCTCTCTCTCTCTCTATATATATATATATATATATATATATATATATATATATATATATATATATATACACACATATATTTGCCAAGTCATTACTTTAATGTTGGAAGAATTGTTAACCTGCACTTGTTTTCCCCCACTACTTAATTGTTCAGCATTATATTGTTTGGTCAATCAGCGGGCAATTGCATCTCTTAGGAGATCCAAGTAAAAGGTTGTTCTGCACAATACTTAGCCGCTGACAATGCTTGGGTTATTGAACAGCAGAGCTGACCACTCAGACTGTTCCATATCTTTTGATCTCCCTTGCATCCTTGAATGGATCCTCAAGCATAGGCTCAAAGATTGTCCCCTACATTTCATACTGTTTGCATAATGTTTTTAGTTTTTCAGCAACTTTTTTCCTCTTCACACTTTCGTTTTGTTTTATTTACTACCTTTCGCTGGCTGCTTTGGGGGTGCTGTTCGATTCTTTTTTGAACCGTTGGTGCTGAGAACACCAGAAAAGTACGGAGTATGGTGTGTCTCTATTTGACGCCAAATGCACAGACACAATCAGCCGTGTCTCCCTGATGAGTCCAATCCAGCTGACGAAAAGCCTAGAAGCAGGTGATACATAGAGATGTGCCTTCAGGAGGGATTGCGATGGTTCCCTCGTGCAGCTAGCGAAGAGTTTTTTTTAATGTTTATAATATACATTTTCCCATTTGCTTCATCTTTATTGTTTTTTTTAAAAACAAAAATTCAAATCCTTGCCAAATCATTACTTACTGATGGAGGAATTGTTAACCTGAATTTATTTTCACTCTATACTTAATGGTTTATATATATATATATATACAGAGAGAGAGAGAGAGAGAACAATTGGGGGGGGGGGGGGGGGGGGACAAGTGCAAGCTAACAATTCTTCCGTCATTACATTCAATGACTTGACAAATATTTAAATGAAAGAAAAGAATGTGGGCGGGAGGGAGAGAGAACAACCAAATGAAAATATAAAGCCTGGGATATGGATTACATACATATATCCTATTGTAAATATCATAGATGTATACTATCAATATGTTAAACCCTTCACTAGCAGCATATGGGAAACATCGTAATCATTCGTGAAGACAAATTAATTCATATTGGCTGCTCTTAGCTAGGCCTTTCGTACGCTGCGTCCGACTGATAAGGGAGACTCGGCTGATTGTTTTTGAGGTCCGTTGCCACAGTCTATAATCCTGTGGTGTTCTCACCACCAAGGGTTCAAAAAAGAATCCAACAGCACCCCAAGTCAGCCAGAGAAGGGTAGAAAAGAAAAACAAAAAGAAAGTGTGGTAAGGACATAAGTTGATGAAAAACTAAAATCATTACATAAACAGCATAACATGTAAGGGAAAATCTCTGAGCCTATGCTTGAGGATTTGTTCAATGATGCAAGGGAGGTCAAAAGATGTCCAACAGTCCAAGTGGTCAGCTCTGCTATTAATACCCCAAGCATTGTCAGCAGCTAAGAATTGGGCAGAATAGCCTTTACTTGGATCTCCTAAGAGATACAATCTCCCACTGATTGACCAAACAATATTATGCTGAACAATTTAAAAGTGGGGGAAAACAATTGCAGGCTAACAATTCTGCCGGTTTTACATTACTAACTAGGTAAAAATCTAAATAAAAGAGAAACAAAAAGGATGGTGGGTGGGGACAGGAGGGAGGAGAAGAAAATGAGATCATAAGTCCTGGATCGGACTGATCAGGAAGACTCGGCTGATTGTTTCTGTACTCCCTTGGCATCTAATGGAGATATAACACAGTCTATATATAATTCTGTGGTTTTCTCACCACCAAGGGTTAAAAAAAAATCCAACAGCACCCTAAAGCAGCCAGACAAGGGTAGAAAAATAAAACAAAAGAAAGTGTGGTAAGGAAATAAACCGCTGAAAAACTTAAATCATTATATAACCAGTATAAAATGTAGGGGAAAATCTTTGAGCCTTTGCTTTAGGATCCATTCAAGGATGCAAGGGAGGTCAAAAGATGTCCAACAGTCTTAGTGGTCAGCTCTGCTGTTTAAAAACCAAAGCAATGTAAGCAACTAAGAATTGTGCAGAATACCCTTTACTCGGATCTCCTAAGAGATGCGATCACCCACTGATCTACCAAACAGTATTATGCTGAAAAGTAGTAGTGGAGTAAAACAAGCGCAGCTTAAATGAAAATTAAAAAACAAAACAATCCCCCCCCCCCCCCCCCCAAACAAAACAAAACAAACGGAACAGGGGGTGGAGGGGGGTGGGAGGGGAGAAAATGATAATATAAAGTGAGGGATATATATATCATAACTGTTAAACCTTCTCTAGCAGCAAGACAGATTAATCCATATTGCCTGCTCCTAGGCCTTTTGTCTGCTGCCTCGGACTGATCAGGGAGACTCGGGCTGATTGTTTTTGTGCTTCCTTGACATCAAATGAAGATTTACAACAGTCTATCTGTGGTGTTCTCACCACCAGGGTTTCAATAAAAAAGAATCCAACAGCACCCCAAATCAGCCAGAGAAGGGTAGACAAGTAAACCAAAAAGAATATGTGGTACGAAAATTAGTTGCTGAAAAACGAAAATCATTGTGTAAACAGTATGAAATGTAGGAGAAAATCTTTGAGGCTACCCTTGAGGATTTGTTCAAGGATGCAAGGGAGGTCAAAAGATGTCCAACAGTCCGAGTGGTTAGCTCTGCTGTTTAATAACCTAAGCATTGTTAGCAGCTATGAATTGTTCAGAATAGCGTTTACTTGGATCTCCTAAGAGATGCAATCTCCCACTGATTGACAAAAAATTAATATTATGCTGAACAAGTCAGAAGTGGAGGAGAACAATGGCAGGCTAACAATTCTGCTCTATGACTTGGCATAGATTTGCATGAAAGGAAAAAAAAAGGAGGGGGGTGGGGGTGGGGGGGTTGGCGGGAAATAGAAAAGGAAACCGAGAACATAAAGTTATGGATATATATCATAAATGTTAAACCCTTAACTAGCAGCATATGGGATCCCTAATAATCCTTGCTGTAGATAGATAAGTTTAGATTGCCTGCTCCTAGACCTTTCGTCTGCTTGGATTGGACTGACCAGAGAGACACGGCTGATTGTTACTGTTCTGCCTTGGCATT
>CM031613.1:3444122-3485551 GCA_018398815.1 Conus ventricosus
CGTGGTCACCTTCATGTGTTGGTACTCACTGGATGCAGAATAATGGAAAACATAACCCGTGTGACAAGAGATCAGCGGTACGATCACAGAGAACAACTTTTAAAGATCGCCAACATGATCTGGAGAATAAGTGTGCCCCTGGGGTGTATCTTTGGAATATTTGGAAATGCTATGATTATTCAGATCATGCGTCGCCTACCGGCATTCACTTCTAGTGTTTTCTTTGTAGGTCTGGCCTGCTGTGATCTGCTAAGCGTGATTTTCGGGGACTTTGTCAGTTTGATAGATGCAAACTTTAATGTGCCTCCCATTCACCTACGCAGTTCATGGCATTGTAAAATAATCACGATGATTGCTTCCGTCACAAAGACTCTATCCCCATGGATGCTGGTGGCACTCACCATGCTGAGAGCAGCTTCGGTGGTATGGCCACTTCGCGTCAACGCTGTGTGGACGAAGAGAAAGTCAAGAGTTACTGCTGGTATAATGACTCTTTTTACCACTTTCATTAATGCTCACTTTCTCTATGGAAAAGCCTTAGGATCTTGTACTCACATATGCTGTGCTAATGCTGTATCCAACGCCTATAAATATTTTTATTCCAAAATTTGGCCATGGATAGACTTGGCTCTGAACTCTTTGGTACCTTTCCTGTTGCTGGGGGTCAGCAACAGTGTTCTTATCTGGACAGTCGTCAGATCTGTCAGAACAGGCACCGGTCTTCCTACGCAACAAGTCGCCCAGGATTCCAGACGCCAAAAAGTGTCTTCACTGACTGTCACTTTGATTGCTACAAATATGTGTTTTTTTCTCCTCACAATGCCAGTACACATGTATGCGTTAATATCTCCAATTGCTGACCGGAATGACCCAGTTGAGGATGCACAATTTGATGTCTTCTTCGTAGTCAGTCACGACCTGGCCAAATACAACAATGTCGTTAACTTTTACTTGTATTGTCTGACTGGCAGCAAGTTCAGAGCAGTTTTCACAGGCTTTTTAGATTTCCGGGCTATCCTTTACAGCTAAATGCCATGTTGTTGGTACAGGACTGTCCTGGCAATAGCAATGATGTTATTGATCACTAGCATCAGAGTACGTGGAAACAGTAAAGTATGGTGCGATCGCCAACGGTGATTTGCAGTGGGCATTGCTAAATAGTGATGATAAAACAGAATCTATATATTGATAAATCAAATTAAATAAAACTAATACGTAAATAATCTATACATAAACAGACCCAGAGTATATCACATGGAATTTGAAGCTTTGCACGACTGCTAGTTAGGCAATCTCACAAAGCCAATGTTTATGTGAATAAACATAATCTATCCATCTGGTTATCTGTCTGTAGATCGATCCATCATCTATCTATCTATCCATATATCTATCTATCTATCTATCTATCTATCTATCTATCTATATAAGGCAATCATGCTCTTGCTCCTTAAGGTTTTATGCTATGATAGTCATCATTCCAACTGTGCAGACTCTTTTAGCATTCGATTTTCTCCTTCTATCTAAGATTTTTCATCTCCAACAGTTTCATTATCATTATTTGCGATCCTATTAAAGCCTGTGAACAAGCAGAATTGGATTATGTAATGCTTGTCAGATTTCTGCCAATGCCAGAAGAAGGTGCTTTACCATGTATGGCTGCAACAGTTGTGCAGTTGCTGTTTTGTGTCAGGAATTTTCTTTGTAATGTCTGCAGTCTGCACAAGAACATCCTGTCATAAGAACAGATGTCTGCTTGTTGGAGTGTTTGGAATTTAGGTATGTTTCGGTTTAAGGCGTGTAAGATCCGAGAAATAATGACGTCTTAGATGGCGTTGAGTTTCGTTGTTTTTGTTTCTTGATGAATAATTTATTTCTTACATTTAATATGAATGATTATGCTCATTCCCTTTAAATGGGCCAATAGCCTTACCGAATACAAATCTGAAGTCTGAAGTCTGAAGTCTCTCTCTCTTGGCATGTTGTGTGTACATATTTGTAGCCATGATTTTGACACAATTAAGAATGTATAAGTATACACTAATAAAAAGAGATCAACATCTAATTAAGCATGTGTCCACAAATGTTGAAACTAATGTACAGTGGCTACTATTGTTCTGTGTTGCAGTTTTGCTATGAACGCTGAGGTGCATGTGTCGTTGATCAATTGCAAATGTGACAGTAACAAGGCAAGATGATACAAAATGAAACTCCTATATAATGAATAAACTGTATCCAGCTGCCATCATCTTGCGATATTCTCGTTTTGTAGAAAAATGAATTCATCTCGTCTCAAAAGGGATCTTTGGTACGATCAATACGAGCCATTTCGAAATATCTCATACTTAACCTGGAAAATAGGTGAGCCTCTTGTGTGTATTTTTGGAATATTTGGAAATTTAGTGATCATTCTGTTCCTGTGTCGTCTTCCTGCGTCTACTTCCAGTATTTTCTTCGAAGTTCTGGCCTGCTCTGATCTTCTGTATTTGACTATAGGGCCCTAAGCAACTTGCTGTCCTGGAACTTCAATGTGCCATACTTTAAAGAACTCGGTTCATGGCAGTGTAAAGTGTACATGATGATGTATGACTCGACAAAAACTTTATCTCCTTGGATGCTAGTGGCCCTCACCATGCTAAGGGCAGCTTCTGTAATATGGCCACTTCGCGTCAGTTCTGTGTGGACAAAGAGAAAGTCGCAAGTTACTGCCGGTTTAGTTGTAGTTATCATCACTCTGTTCCACTGTCACTTTCTCTATGGATTTGACAAAGGATCTTGTTCCAGGATATGCTGTTCTAATGTCGTATCAGAAATGTATACATGGTTTTTCAGTACACTCTGGCCATGGATTGTTATGGGTGAAAGTTTTGTTGTTCCTTGTATGTTGTTGGCGGCTGGCAACAGCGTTCTTATCTGGACACTCGTCAGATCTTTCAGAGCAGGCACATGTGTTCCTGTACAACAATGCACCGAGAATTCCAGACAGCAAAAAATAATTCCACAGACTGTCACTCTAATTGCTGCAAACATGTGCTTTTTCCTCCTCAGAACGCCTATCGAAATACATAAGATCACCTCCCGATATGTTGATAGGAATGACCCGATTCAGTATGGACAACATAGAGTCTTCAGAGCAGCCAGCCACATCCTATTGTACTCCAGCAGCGCCGTTCACTTTTACTTATATATCTTAGTCGCCAGCAAGTCCAGAACAGTTTCTACATATAACATTTGAAATTCTACAGTTATTCCATGCAACGTGAAGTTTTCGCACAGGACTGCCCCATCACTGACAAGTGATGCCATTTAGTGCTATCTTTGCAGTGCTCTCGTAACGTATAGATCAAGAAGTCCTCCAACACTTACTGAGAATAACTATTGCTGAATGCTGAGGACAGTACTATACAGAATTTTAGCAGTCTGCTATAATGTTTCTGTCTTAGGCTTTTGAATTGAGAAATGTTTAGGTTCCCTACTCTCTTCTGAGTCTGCCTAGTGATTACAGATACATACATAATGAGTCACCGTACAGTCACTGAATGAAGAAAAGAATGAAATAAATTATATAAAAAAAGTAAAAGAGTAACAAACGAACGAACAAATATGTAAGTAAATAAGTAAATAAATATAAATGTCCTATAGAATGCGATGCAAAGTTTTGTCTTGTGGTTCAGAGTTCCTTTTAGCAGAAGGATGCTACCTTGACGTTACGACATAGCAAAGAGAGAGCTGATAGAAATGTGACAAGCTCTTTGTTGAACAAGTGCTGGAGGCTCAAGTAACAAACGCTGTTCATTGTCTAGACACATTCTGATAAATACAGTCTGTTTGTTCCTTTTAGTGACATTCATTTCTTTTACATTTATAATGTTACAGCCCACGGTCTTCGTGATAATGCTAGACTTACTATCAGGGACTTGCTGAACAGGTGGATGAGTTGGTTTCTCAAGTTTGGTTTCTCCATGGCAAACCACTGACATGGAACTTGAAGCTGTCTTCACTGCTTTGTCTGAGAGCTGAGAGTCACTGACTCCCTTCTTAGGAAAGAGGTGCTCTGTTATTGAAAACATTTCTTCATTTATTACAGTGTCATGCAGTAGGTTCTAGCAACATAACATCAGACATACCAAACTAAATAATCAGTAAGAATCATACTGAAGATACCTTGAAATTCCTTTTGCATGTGCGCGTGCATGCGTGCAGACGTGGATGCAAGCGAGCGCGTGTGTGTGTGAGCACTCAAGATAAGCACCTTCAAGCTAAACTGATGTTGGTAATCAGGCGTTGTTGTTGTTGTTGTTCCTCCTCCTCCTCCTCGTCTTCTCTCGAAGGCAGATCCATTTGTATTGCCTGCTCCTAGGCCTTTCGTCCGCTGGATTGAACTCATCAGGGAGACACGGCTGATTGTGTCTGTGCTCTTGGTGTCAAATAGAGACACTCCACAGTACGTAATGTTGTGGTGTTCTCAACACCAAGGGTTCAAAAAGAATCCTGCAGCACCCCCAAAGCAGCCAGCGAACGGTGGTAAAATGGACCAGAACGAAAGCGTGAAGAGGAAAAAAGTTGCTGACAGACTAAAAGCGTTATGCAAACATTATAATATGTAGGGGACAATCTTTGAGACTATGCTTGAGGATCCATTCAAGGATGCAAGGGAGATCAAAATGTATGGAACAGTCTCAGAGGTGAGCTCTGCTGTTCGATAACCCAAGCATATATATATATATATATATATATATATATATATATATATATATATATATATATATATATATATATATATATATATGTGTGTTGTGTGTGTGTGTGTGTGTGTGTGTGTGTGTGTGTGTGTGTGTGTTGTACTAGGTGCAACAGACTGGGGCACACAAAGTCTGCGTGTCGGGCTAAGCCGACTTGTGGAAGATGTGGTCACAATGACCATGTCTTGGAATCGTTTTACCAGGGCCAAACATTGTATAAACTGTTCTGGAGATCATTCAGCCTCTTACCTTGGATGCCCGGAATATAACTACGTGTTTTGGCCGGTAAGCGAAAGTCTTCCAGCCACATGCCATATTCTGAGGCTCTCAGACAAATCAAAGTCCAAATGAGCAAAGGAGAGGTAAAGGTGCAGGAATTAAAAGAAGACCCCAGGGTGCCAGGAAACGATAATTCAACCAAAGCTAATCACCACAGCGGGTCTTATTCCTCGGTTCCAAGTCAAGGAATGATGAAGGCTAATCAACAAAACACGCTGCCCACTTCTTTGGATTCTAGCCCCCCTTCAATCTGGGGCACACGTATTCTACCAACTCATACTGACAGTTCAAATCAAACTAGTATTGTTGTCACAAATCAGACAAGTATAGGACAGACAAAATTTTTTTTTCGAAAACATCTGTGCCAAGTACTCTTTAAGAACAGTCTGACTTCAAGTCCGTTCAAAAAACAATCTGTAAATATTGACGTTGAAAAGATTTTAATGTACCTTAAAAATTTCTGAAATTTCTGACCATCCTAACCAACATTTCTGATGTCATGACTTCGTCAATCATTGAATTGAAAACAATTCTGTCCAAAGCCTGTCTGACCTCAAATGAATCATTGAATTGAAAACAATTCTGTCCAAAGCCTGTCTGAAAACCCCCAAAAGAATCATTGAATTGAAAACAATTCTGTCCAAAGCCTGTCTGAACCCCAAATGAATCATTGAATTGAAAACAATTCTGTCCAAAGCCTGTCTGAACTCCAATGAATCATTGAATTGAAAACAATTCTGTCCAGTGCCTGTCTGAACCCCAAATGAATCACTGAATTGAAAACAATTCTGTCCAGTGCCTGTCTGAACCCCAAATGAATCATTGAATTGAAAAAATTCTGTCCAAAGCCTGTCTGAACCCAAATGAATCATTGAATTAAAAACAATTCTGTCCAAAGCCTGTCTGAACCCCAAATGAATCATTGAATTGAAAACAATTCTGTCCAGTACCTGTCTGAACCCCAAATGAATCATTGAATTGAAAACAATTCTGTCCAAAGCCTGTCTGAACCCCAAATGAATCATTGAATTGAAAACAATTCTGTCTAAAGCCTGTCTGAACCCAAATGAATCATTGAATTGAAAACAATTCTGTCCAGTGCCTGTCTGAACCCCAAATGAATCATTGAATTGAAAACAATTCTGTCCAAAGCCTGTCTGAACTCCAAATGAATCATTGAATTGAAAACAATTCTGTTCAAAGCCTGTCTGAACCCCAAATGAATCATTGAATTGAAAACAATTCTGTCCAAAGCCTGTCTGAACCCCAAATGAATCATTGAATTGAAAACAATTCTGTCCAAAGCCTGTCTGAACCCCAAATGAATCATTGAATTGAAAACAATTCTGTCCAAAGCCTGTCTCAACCCCAAATGATTCATTGAATTGAAAACAATTCTGTCCAGTGCCTGTCTGAACTCCAAATGAATCATTGAATTGAAAACAATTCTGTCCAGTGCCTGTCTGAACTCCAAATGAATCATTGAATTGAAAACAATTCTGTCCAGTGCCTGTCTGAACTCCAAATGAATCATTGAATTGAAAACAATTCTGTCCAGTGCCTGTCTGAACTCCAAATGAATCATTGAATTGAAAACAATTCTGTCCAGTGCCTGTCTGAACTCCAAATGAATCATTGAATTGAAAACAATTCTGTCCAGTGCCTGTCTGAACTTCAAATGAATCATTGAATTGAAAACACTTCTGTCCAAAGCCTGTCTGAACTCCAAATGAATCATTGAATTGAAAACAATTCTGTCCAGTGCCTGTCTGAACCCCAAATGAATCATTGAATTGAAAACAATTCTGTCCAGTGCCTGTCTGAACTCCAAATGAATCATTGAATTGAAAACAATTCTGTCCAGTGCCTGTCTGAACTCTAAATGAATCATTGAATTGAAAACAATTCTGTCCAGTGCCTGTCTGAACTCCAAATGAATCATTGAATTGAAAACAATTCTGTCCAGTGCCTGTCTGAACTCCAAATGAATCATTGAATTGAAAACAATCTGTCCAGCCCTGTCTGAACTCCAAATGAATCATTGAATTGAAAACAATTCTGTCCAGTGCCTGTCTGAACCCCAAATGAATCATTGAATTGAAAACAATTCTGTCCAGCACCTGTCTGAACCCCAAATGAATCATTGAATTGAAAACAATTCTGTCCAGCGCCTGTCTGAACCCCAAATGAATCATTAAATTTGAAAACAATTCTGTCCAGTGCCTGTCTGAACTCCAAATGAATCATTGAATTGAAAACAATTCTGTCCAGTGCCTGTCTGAACTCCAAATGAAGGTACAAAGAGATGTCCTGTCAAACGTTATCCGTGTTTGGTGTTCTCTGTTGCTGGTATTCTCAGTTATAGTCCTTTACCGTACGATAACATGATGTGTATGAGGCCTGAACAAGTCAAACCTACTGATATTTGCTCTGTAAACTTCAGAACATGTATACCATCTCAGGGGTAAAAGGTAAGACATAATTTCCTTTTTTTATCAGAACATATGTCTTAGATTAGGTCTACATCTAGATCCCTTCTGAATTTGGCGCTAGGGGTCCTTTCATTGTTCTTTGTTTTGTTTTTTACCTCATTAAGCCATTGTTGCTGATGTTTGAAAGCCTTGAATAGTTGTTAAAAGTCATACATCTTGAATAGGCATGCTATAGGTTACTATTGTGTGCCTGCTTTGTTGTCGGCATTCGCTATAGCAATGTATTTGTCTTGCTGTGTTCTGCCTGCGTCAAACCAGGTCCCATATCATTTGACAACTTTCACAAGAAATGGACATTTACTGGCAAAAAAGTTTGAAGAACTCAGTTAAAAGAAACTCGATTTAGATTCACATGATCTAAATGTTCAGACGCTAAGGTGAAGACTTGCTTCACACCACACACACACACACACACACACACACACACACACACACACACACACACACACACACACACAAGTCTCTGTCTGGTCTAATATCACTTATGGTGAAACGACGTAAAAACAAAGAACGAACGAACGAACACACACACACACAAACACACACACACACACACACACACACACACACACACACACACACACACACACACACCACACACGAACCTGGCAGTGAAGGACCCTCAATGATCATCCCTTCAGAATTTACTAAGAGGGAGAACTGGAGGAACATGAAGAAAAGTTGCATGCTTTCCACGTTCCTTTTAAAATGGGGAAGAAAAATTCCTCACAACATTGAACATGACTTTCATGAAGATGGGAATTTAGAATAGATCTCTCTGAACTGACATTCCCAAACTTACAAATAGCAGATTTTTTAAATTAACTTGGAGAAGACAACTTACAAAAGGACACGGTGGCCAGAGTATAACCGTCCAGCTCTCCAGCACTTCGCATTCCCTCAGTTAATCAAGACACTTGTCGCCAACTCTCCAGCACTTCGCATTCCCTCAGTTAATCAAGACACTTGTCGCCAACTCTCCAGCACTTCCGATTCCCTCAGTTAACCCAGAAACTTGTCACCAACTCTCCAGCACTTCCGATTCCCTCAGTCAACCCGGAAACTTGTCGACAACTCTCCAGCACTTCACATTCCCTCAGATTTTTTTCCCGTAGTTTTGTCAGATAAAGGGAATATGGGCTAGCTTGGAACAATGTTTTGGGGGGATGTCTCCATGTTTGCTCATTGTCCTCTGTGTAGGCTTTTCTGCTAGCTGATTTGGTGTCGTCAGCAGCATTTGTTTGGAGTTTTGTGCGTGTAATTATTGCATCATGGGAGCAAGCGTTGCTTTATTTGTTTGTTATTTAGTTCACCTTTTCTTGCCTCACTTAAGACAGCCTTTCAAAGAGAAAACCTTTCAATCGTGAAGGCTTCATTGCTGATCAGTAGGCCAGACACCTGGAATTCAATCGTGAAGGCTACATTGCTAATCAGTAGGCCAGACACCTGGAATTCAATCGTGAAGGCTTCATTGCTGATCAGTAGGCCAGACACCTGGAATTCAATCGTGAAGGCTTCATTGCTGATCAGTAGGCCAGACACCTGGAATTCAATCGTGAAGGCTACATTGCTGATCAGTAGGCCAGACACCTGGAATTCAATCGTGAAGGCTTCATTGCTGATCAGTAGGCCAGACACCTGGAATTCAATCGTGAAGGCTACATTGCTGATAATCGTGAAGGCTACATTGCTGATAATCCGTGAAGGCCACATTGCTGATAATCGTGAAGGCTACATTGCTGATAATCGTGAAGGCCACATTGCTGATAATCGTGAAGGCCACATTGCTGATAATCGTGAAGGCTACATTGCTGATAATCGTGAAGGCCGCATTGCTGATAATCGTGAAGGCCACATTGCTGATAATCGTGAAGGCCACATTGCTGATAATCGTGAAGGCCACATTGCTGATAATCGTGAAGGCCACATTGCTGATAATCGTGAAGGCCACATTGCTGATAATCGTGAAGGCCACATTGCTGATAATCGTGAAGGCTACATTGCTGATCAGTAGGCCAGACACCTGGAATTGGTGGCAGCTTGCTTGTCTGTTGGCTCTCCATCATGTATTCTTAATCTTGTTCTAGCAAAAACAAACTAAAATTAAAATCCGACATGAGAGGCATGTGGACTCTACGAGGAATGAATGACTGATTCATTTCGATTTATTTTTCTATTCTTGTAAACACAGGCGTTTGAACACACCGGTTATATATTTGGGGATGAGGACCGTGTAATAAATCAGGCTATATGTGATCTTGTGTAAAAATAGGGGAATTTCTAAGTTGCATATTTGAGTGTTTCATGCATGTCTTCTCTCTCTCTCTCTCTCTCTCTCTCTCTCTCTCTCTCTCTCTCTCTCTCTCTCTCTCTCTCTCTCTCTCTGAGAGAGAAAGATAGTGTGTGTGTGTGTGTGTGTGTGTGTGTGTGTGTGTGTGTGTGTGTGTGTGTGTGTGTGTGTTGGGGGGGGGGGGTGCGTGCACATGTTCATTTTAGTTTGTGTATTCATGTTTCTTTTTTTTCCTCAAGTAAATCACCATAAATTTATATATACTGCCATTACACATATTTGTTGAATCATCTGCGTGCACAGATGGTTCCAAGCGTGGGTATTCTTGCACACGCACAAGATAGCACGTACACATGTGTACGCAGATTTACACCTGAGAATACACGTGAACGCATGCATACACGCCCGTTCACCCGCACCCACACCAACACACACACCAAACACACATACACACACACACACACACACACACACACACACACACACACAGACACACACACACACACACACACACACACACACACACACACACACACACACACACACACACACACACACACAACACACAACACACACACACACACATACACACACACACACACACACACACACACACACACACACACACACACACACACACACATTTTTAAAAAAAGTGGCACAGGCCCTAATAGCTATGGCATTGAAAGACCGATATGCTTGTTGACTTATTGCATATGTCAGACATCTATTAAGTCCGATCCATGAGCGCTCTTCCCCACTCTTTCCTCATTCAGTTATTTTATTATAGGTGTGTAACCCTTTGATGTTCACGCCTCATGGCATGGCTGATAGATACAGGTGAGTATGGGGCCGCTGGCGCTGACGCCTACCTGTTGAGACTGAAACAGAAGTTTTTACACACTGTGTTAATTCTTTTGGCCACTGTTTGGTTTTCCCCATCGGTTGAAAGGTAATAGAGCACTAATAGAGCACTAATACCTTCTGGTTTTCATAGATCAAGTGGGTCTACCAGCTTTTTATTCTCTCCATTGGCTAGTCTCATTTGAGTGTGCTGTAATTCTTCTGGAGAACAAGAGTGTCCCAATGTTTGCTGTCAATGCACGCAGCATAAACTATTCTGATTTCAGCTGACCGTTTTTACTGGATGGAGTATTCGACAAAGACAAAGTGAGTTAGTTGTATGTGTCATTTTTGACAGCATGCAGGTCGTTTAGGAAGAGGTTGTTAGCCAGGGTGAGCGTGTGGAAAACTCAAGGCGGTCAATCCCCTTCCACCCCTTTCACAGGTCCTAAAGTGTCTGAAGTTGCGTCTGTGCGGACTCCCTGTATACCAAGGTGACGATGAAGTCTGTGTTAGGTCCTGTAACTTTAATGTCTGCCTTTTTGCCGGCTCTGCAGTAAGAGCCATGACGGAGAGGAAGGAAGCCATTGACCACAGAGAAAGTCCTGTTGACAGCTGGAAAGGCTGTAACACGGGATCCTCTTAAGAAGGCACGTAAGACCTTGCAGCGAAAGCTTGACTGTGTCTGAGGTTGCACGATGTTCACCTAACAACGGAACGACGACGAATGGGGCTGCAGGATGCGTGCGGCAGTTCGCTTTGTGGAGGCGTCTCTTTCCGTTGGGCTCTGCAGTCGTACAGGTCTGTACACCCACGGGGTCGCTTCCATGCAGGTTCTGTTGTGTGGCACTGGGTGGTCACAACATGGCATCCGCCAGAGAGTGGGTATGTCATGCTTCATCTTTATGTAATGCCCTGTGCGTGCCTGAACCCTTTGTGAATACAGCGTTGGTGGAGGTATTACAAGAATCTTCACTGGTTGCTTCAACAGTTGAGGCGGTAAACATCTCTAGGTCCCACTGTATGTTGGCTGTATGTTTGTTTTCTTCGTGCACTCTCCATATTCCTTCCTTGTTCATTTATACAGAGGTATTAGAGATTTGGGTGCATTGCTTAACAAAAAACACTGCTCCGCATACACACACACACACACACACACACACCACACACACACACACACACACCGGGGGGGGGGGGGGAGAGAGAGAGAGGGAAGAGAGAGAAGAGAGAGAGAGAGAGAGAGAGAGGGGAGAGAGAGAGAGAGAGAGACTCATATTAAGCTCGTGTCTCTTTCATGAAATATTGCTAACATGTTTTAATTGTGGGGAAACCAAATGCAGTTTAACGGTTTGAACATCTCTATCCATACTGACAAGATACATCTAGTTCATCTAGTTCATCTAGTTCATCTAGTTCATATTCGTTCATATCGTTTGTTCGTTCTTGCCTTCGTTTGTTTGTGCGTTCGTTCATTTTTTAGTTCGTTCGGTTATTACTATCTTAGTCAGTAAGTCAGCATACTACTCCAATCTGTGAAGGTTCGTTCGGTTTATTACTATCTTAGTCAGTAGTCAGCATACTACTCCAATCTGTGAAGGTTCGTTCGGTTATTACTATCTTAGTCAGTAAGTCAGCATACTACTCCAATCTGTGAAGGTTCGTTCGGTTATTACTATCTTAGTCAGTAGGTCAGCATACTACTCCAATCTGTGAAGGTTCGTTCGGTTATTACTATCTTAGTCAGTAGGTCAGCATACTACTCCAATCTGTGAAGGTTCGTTCGGTTATTACTATCTTAGTCAGTAAGTCAGCATACTACTCCCCAAACTGTGAAGGTTCGTTCGGTTATTACTATCTTAGTCAGTAGGTCAGCATACTACTCCAATCTGTGAAGGTTCGTTCGGTTATTACTATCTTAGTCAGTTTGGTCAGCATACTACTCCAATCTGTGAAGGTTCGTTCGGTTATTACTATCTTAGTCAGTAGGTCAGCATACTACTCCAATCTGTGAAGGTTCGTTCGGTTATTACTATCTTAGTCAGTAGGTCAGCATACTACTCCAATCTGTGAAGGTTCGTTCGGTTATTACTATCTTAGTCAGTACGTCAGCATACTACTCCAATCTGTGAAGGTTCGTTCGGTTATTACTATCTTAGTCAGTAAGTCAGCATACTACTCCAATCTGTGAAGGTTCGTTCGGTTATTACTATCTTAGTCAGTAAGTCAGCATACTACTCCAATCTGTGAAGGTTCGTTCGGTTATTACTATCTTAGTCAGTAAGTCAGCATACTACTCCAATCTGTGAAGGTTCGTTCGGTTATTACTATCTTAGTCAGTAAGTCAGCATACTACTCCAATCTGTGAAGGTTCGTTCGGTTATTACTATCTTAGTCAGTAAGTCAGCATACTACTCCAATCTGTGAAGGTTCGTTCGGTTATTACTATCTTAGTCAGTAGGTCAGCATACTACTCCAATCTGTGAAGGTTCGTTCGGTTTTTTACTATCTTAGTCAGTAAGTCAGCATACTACTCCAATCTGTGAAGGTTCGTTCGGTTATTACTATCTTAGTCCAGTAAGTCAGCATACTACTCCAATCTGTGAAGGTTCGTTCGGTTATTACTATCTTAGTCAGTAAGTCAGCATACTACTCCAATCTGTGAAGGTTCGTTCGGTTATTACTATCTTAGTCAGTAGGTCAGCATACTACTCCAATCTGTGAAGGTTCGTTCGGTTATTACTATCTTAGTCAGTAAGTCAGCATACTACTCCAATCTGTGAAGGTTCGTTCGGTTATTAAATATCTTAGTCAGTAAGTCAGCATACTACTCCAATCTGTGAAGGTTCGTTCGGTTATTACTATCTTAGTCAGTAAGTCAGCATACTACTCCAATCTGTGAAGGTTCGTTCGGTTTTTACTATCTTAGTCAGTAAGTCAGCATACTACTCCAATCTGTGAAGGTTCGTTCGGTTATTACTATCTTAGTCAGTAAGTCGCATACTACTCCAATCTGTGAAGGTTCGTTCGGTTATTACTATCTTAGGGCAGTAATCAGCATACTACTCCAATCTGTGAAGGTTCGTTCGGTTATTACTATCTTAGTCAGTAAGTCAGCATACTACTCCAATCTGTGAAGGTTCGTTCGGTTATTACTATCTTAGTCAGTAAGTCGCATACTACTCCAATCTGTGAAGGTTCGTTGGTTATTACTATCTTAGTCAGTAGGCCCAAAACTCCCAAACTGTGAAGGTTCGTTCGGTTATTAATCTTAGGTCAGTAGGTCAGCATACTACTCCAATCTGGAAGGTTCGTTCGGTTATTACTTTCTTAGTCGTAGTCAGCATATACTCCAATCTGTGAAGGTTCGTTCGGTTATTACTATCTTTGTCAGTAAGTCAGCATACTCCAATCTGTGAAAGGGTTTGTTCGGTTATTACTATCTTTATTAGTCAGTAATTCCCCGCTTTATCCATCTTGAAGGTTTTCGTATTCCATCTTGAGGGGTTCGGTATTACTAAACTGTAGGGTTGTCGGGTTTTTCCATCTTGAAGGGGTTGGTTTTTCCAATCTTGGAGGTTGTTTGTTTACTTCTTTGTAGTGTTGGTTATTTCTAATTGTAGTTGTTCGGTTACTCCATCGTAAGTCGTTTTACTAATTTTTGAAGTGGTTTGCTTTTTACATCTTAGGTGTGGTTCATAAATTAATCTAGTAAGTTGTTGGGTTTTTCTATCTTTGTCGAAAATCGCATCTATCCAAACTGTGAAGGTTCGTTCGGTTATTACTTTTTAGGTGTTGTCAGCATACTTACTCAATCTGTGAAGGTTTGTTCGTTTACTATCTTAGTCGTAGTCAGCATATACTCCAATCTGTGAAGGTTCGTTTCGGTTTATATCTTAGTCAGTAGGGCAGATACTACTCAATCTGTGAAGGTTCGTTCGGGGTTTTTACTATCTTGTCAGTAAGTCAGCATACTACTCCAATCTGTGAAGGTTCGTTCGGTTATTACTTCTTAGTCAGTAAGGCAGCTTACTACTCCAATCTGTGAAGGTTCGTTCGGTTATTACTTCTTAGTCAGTAAGTCAGCCTACTACTCCAATCTGTGAAGGTTTTCGGTTATTTACTATCTTAGTCGTAAGCAGCTACTACCCAACTGTGAGTCTTCGGTTATTCCTAGTCTAAGTCAGCATACTACTCCAATCTGTGAAGGTTCGTTCGGTTATTACTATTTAGTCAGTAAGTCAGCATCCCACTCCAATCTGTGAAGGTTCGTTGGTTATTAATCTTAGTCAGTAAGTCAGCATACTACTCCAATCTGTGAAGGTTCGTTCGGTTATTACTATCTTACTTAGTAATCCATACTACTCCAATCTGTGAGGTTCGTTCGGTTTTACTTTAGTCAGTAAGTCAGATACTATCCAATCTGTGAAGGTTCGTTCGGTTTTTACTATCTTAGTCGTAAGTCAGCATTTCTACTCCATTGTGAAGGTTCGTTCGGTTATTACTATCTTAGTCAGTAAGTCGGGATACTACTCCATTTGTGAAGGTTGTTCGGTTATTCTATCTTGTGAAGTCAGCATTCTACTCAATCTGTGAAGGGTTTGTTCGGTTATTACTATCTAGTCGTAAGGGAGTATATTCCATCTGTGAAGGTTCTTCGGTTATTACATTCTTAGTCTATTCAAATTTAATCTTTAATTGTCGGTTATACTTTATTAAAGTAAATTTGTATTTCTCATTTGTGAAGGTTCGTCTTTTACTTCTTGTAGTTGTCAGTATACAATTTGTAAGGTTGTTCGGTTATTCATCTTAGTCAGTAGTCAGCATACTATCCAATCTGTGAAGGTTTGCCCCCCCCCCTTTTTATTCTATAATTCTTACCATCATGTAAGTTCTTGGTTTTTATTCCAAACTGTAAGTTGTTCTTATAATCTTGTAGTAGTGGTATACTCTCCCTTTAGGTTCGTTTTATTTTTGGGCAGTGATACTACTCCATTGTAAGGTTGTTCGGGATTCTATTTAGGTAGTCAGGTATATCCAATCTATGAAAGGGTTTGTTCGGTTTTTTCATTTGTCGTAGTGTATACTCCTTTGTGAAGTTCCGTTCCCTTTTAATCTTGTAATTAAATCACTAATCCAATTGTTGTTCGTTCGGGTTTACTTTTAGTAGTAAGTGCATACTACTCCCAAACTGTGAAGTTCGTTCGGTTTTTTTTTTTCAGTAGTCAGCCTATACTCCAATCGGTGAAGGTTGTTCGGTTATTACTATTTAGTCAGTAAGTCGTACTACTCCAAACTGTGAAGGTTCGTTCGGTTATTACTTCTTTAGTCAGTAAGTCAGCATATCTACCCAATTGTGAAGGTTCGTTCGGTTATTATATTTAGTCTAGGCCATACTACTCCAATTGTGAAGGTTCGTTCGGTATTACTTTTTTAGTCGTAAGTCAGGATATATCCAATCTGTGAAGGTTCGTTGGTTATTACTATTGCAGTAGTCAGGGATACTATCCATCTTGTGAAAGGTTTTTTCGGTTATTACTATCTTAGTCAGTAAATCAGCATACTACTCCAATTGTGAAGGGTTTGTTCGGTTATTACTTTCTTAGTCAGTAAGTCACATTACTCCCAAACTTTTAAGTTCGTTCGGTTTTTACATCTTAGTCAGATTATACTATTCATCTGTGAAGGTTCGTTGGGTTTTTCTATACTTTCAGTAATGTAGCTTCCTTTCCCAAATTGTGAAGGTTGTTGGTTTTATATCTTAGTCGAATGAATTACCATTGTGAAGGTTCTTTTCGGTTATTAACTTCTTTGTCAGTAGTAGCATTTCTACTCCAATCTGTGAAGGTTCGTTCTTTATTATATCTTAGTGTATCAGTACTACTCAATCTGTGAAGGTTCGTTCGGTTTAATTTTTTAGTCAGTAGTCTAGCTATACTCCCTCTGTGAAGGTTCGTTCGGTTAATTTATCTTAGTCAGTGTCAGCTACTATCCAATTGTGAAGGTTCGTTCGTTTTATATCTTAGTCAGTAAATCGCATACTTCAATCTGTGGGAAAGGGTTTGTTCGGTTATTTTCTATCTTCGTAGTCAGCATTTCTACTCCAAACTGTGGGAAGGTTCGTTTGGTTTTACTATCTTAGTCCAGTAAGTCAGTACTTACTCATTTGTGAGGTTCGTTCGGTTATTACTATCTTAGTCAGTAGTCGCATACTATCCAATCTGTGAAGGTTCTCGGATTCTCTTTGTCTTAATTCAGTTACTACTCCAATCTGTGAAGGTTCGTTCGGTTATTACTTCTTAGTCAGTAAGTCAGCATACTACTCCATTCTGTGAAGGTTCGTTCGGTTATTACTATTTTTAGTCAGTAAGTAGCAAATACTCCCTTTTGAAGTCGGTTATTACTTCTTAGTCAGTAAGTCGCTTACTCTCCAATCTGTGAAGGTTCGTTCGGTTTTAACTATCTTAGTCATAAGTCAGATACTACTCAATCTGTGAAGGTTCGTTCGGTTATTACTATCTTAGTCGTAAGTCAGATACTCCCAATCTGTGAAGGTTGTTCGGTTATTACTTCTAGTCAGTAAGTCGCTTCTACTCCAATCTGTGAGGTTTGTTCGGTTATTACTATCTTAGTCGTAGCGCATATACTCCAATCTGTGAAGGTTGTTCGGTTATTACTTCTTAGTCAGTTAGGGCAGCATTTCTCATTTTGGGAGTTCGTTTTTTTAATATCTTAGTCATAGTCGCTATTACTTCAAACTTGGGAAAGGGCGTCGTTATTCAAACTTAGTAGTGTCATACTATCCATTTGTAAGGTGTTTGGTATTTCTTTTTATCTTGTTAGTTATTTTATATCTGTAAGTTCGTTCGTTTTAAATTTTCGTAAGTCTTTATACTCCATTTGAAGGGTTTGTTCGTTTTTAAATTTTGTCGTAGTCAGATACTTACTTCATTGGAAAGGGTTTTTGGGGTTTTTATTCTTGTCATAATCATATATCCAACTGTGAAGTTCGTTCGGTTTTTATTTAGTCAGTAAATCAGGTCTATCCAATCTGTGAAGGTTTGTTCGGTTATTATATTTAGTTTAGTAAGTCAGCTCAAACCAAACTGTGAAGGTTCGTCGGTTTTACTATTTTTAGTTCAGTAAGTCAGATACTACTCCATCTGTGAAGGTTCGTTCGGTTTTACTATCTTAGTCAGTAAGTCAGTACTACTCCAATTGTGAAGGTTCGTTCGGTTATTACTATCTTTTGTTAGTAAATCATACTCTCAATTTGTGAGGTTCGTTTTCGTTTATACTTAGTCAAATAAGTCCGATACTAACCATCTTTAAGTTGTTTGGATTACTATCTTGTCGTAAGTTGTTTTTCTACTTAAGGTAGGTTGCTATATCAATCGTAAGTCGTTATTCCCAAACTGTGAAGGTTCTCGGATTACTACTCTTATCAGTAAGTCGTAATACTCCAAACTTTTAAGGTTTTGGTTATTACATCTTGTAAATAAGTCCGTATACTCAATCTGTGAAGTTCGTCGTTTTTACTATCTTGAGTAGTCGATACTACTCCAAACTGTGAAGGGTTTGTTGGGTTTTACTATCTTAGTCTGAAGTGCATACTCCTTTTGTGAAGGTTCTTTGGTTAATTTTTTAGTCAGTTTTGTCAGCATACTATCCATTGTAAGGGTTGTTCGGTTATTTCTATTTGTCTGTAAGGGCAAAACTTACTCCAATTTGAGGTTGTTCGGGTTTTTTATCTTAGTGTAGTCGCATACACTCCAATCGTGAAGGTTCTTTGGTATTTTAAACTTAGTCAGTAGTCCATACTACCAATCTGGGGAGTTCGTTTTATTTCTTTTAGTCAGTAGAATACTCCAATCTGGAAGGTTTTCGGTTATTACTATCTTAGTCCCGTAGTGCTACTACTCCAATCTGTGGAAGGTTCGTTCGGTTTTACTATCTTAGTCAGTAAAGTCCGATACTACTCCATTGTGAAGGTTCGTTCGGTTATTAATATCTTAGTCAGAAGTCAGCATACTACTCAATCTGTGAAGGTTGTTCGGTTATTCTATTTTTAGTCAGAATACCATCTTAAGGTTCGTTCGGTTTTTACTTTTAGTAAAGTCAGATATACAATCTAATTTTGGTTTTAATTTAGTCAGTAAGTTTAGCATCTACTCCATCTGTGAAGGTCGTTCGGTTATTACTATCTTAGTCAGTAAAGTCAGCATACTACTCCAATTGTGAAGTTCGTTCGGTTATTACTATCTTGTCAGTAAGTCGCATACTATCAATCTGTGAAGGTTCCTTGGGGAAATATCTTAGTATGTTCTCATACTAATCATCGTGAAGGTAACCCGTAAAAACCTCAGGAAAGCACTAACACGTAATCTATGAAGGGTTCCGTGAAGAAAAATATTCCAAAAAAAAGCACTTAAACAATTTGTAAGGTCTTCATGAAACATCAAAACAAAAACAGCACTATCCAAGGGCCGTATCGTGGGAAGAAATCAATCAGTAAAAAGTACAGAAAAACCGGGGGGAGGAACCCCGGGAAACAAAGCGAGGAACAAATGACTCCAAGGAACCAAGGGCTTACACAAGGAATATCCCAAAATCCAATGGGAAGAATTCTTGGAAAATTTAAATAAATAATAACAGTTCAGTCAAAAAACCAACTGAAAGTTTAAGCGTATGTGGGTCATTCATCAGATTAAAATCTCAAGAGAGAAATAAAAAAACCCAAAATCAGTCATAAAGATTGGAAGACCAAGGCACAAGCCAACGGTAAAAACAAAACAGATATAGACAATCATTAGGAGGACTCTTGAAGAAGGGAGAAAACAGAAAGGAAAAATGAGAGGGTGAGAGAGAGAGAGAGAAGAGGAGAGACGAGAGAAGAGGAGAGAGAAGGAAAAAGAAAAGGCAGAGACAGACAGCCGACACACAGATAGACAACCAGACAGATGGACAGAATGATTAAAATCAACTGGACATATCACAATTAAGGTAACCCAGGGAGAATGAATCTAGGGAAATTAATAAACAGATAAGAAAACCAGCAACAACTGAACAACAACAACAACAACAACAAAAACTACAGCACCAAACTGATAATGTTTGTGCACAGCCTTACGGCATCCAAACATCACATAATATCCTCAATAAAGATAAAAAAAAAAACAATCTCAATCTATACAGAAAGTACTCAACAGTCTCTTGATTAAGAAACGTCAGCATATACTCCAATCTGTGAAGGTAATCCAAGTGAAGGAAGATCACCATCACAGTCATGCCCTATTCAGCAGGAAATCCAGTCATTGAATGTAATCCGGGTGAACACACATCACAGGGAAGGACACATTCCCACGTATTCCAGTGACTAAAGGTACCCCGGATGGAAAGCTTACATCACAATTCACCAAAACCGAAGCAGTATTTTCCCAGGTAATCAGTAACTGAAGGGTTTGCACCTCGGGGAAAAAAAAACAACACAAGTACCCATCTGAAGCACATGTAGCCCGTGCAATCCTTTTTGGAATGTACTCCAAATATAGGACGAATAAACAAAGAAATTAATCACATTGAAATACAGCAAGTACTCACCAGTCTCCCGATGAAGAACACGTCGCATACTACTCCAATTTGTGAAGGTAATCCAATGAAGGAAGATACCATCACAAGTGATGTCTATATTCAGCAGGTAAACCCGTCAGTGAATGTAATCCAAGTGAAACACAATCCAAGGCGAAGACCACATATACAATGTAATCCAAAGGCTGAAGGTTTTTCGGATGGAAAGCATATATCACAATACTCCAAACCGAAGCACGTATATTCCAGGTAATCCATAATTGAAGGTACTCCTCTAAACAACATCAAAATCACCACTCTAAGCAAAAGTTCTGCGTAATCCTTTTTGGGGAGTACCCCAAAGTGCAGGACGAATCACATTTCATCAAACAAAAGCACAAGAAGCCGGTAACCAAACGGGCACTACTCCAAAGGGAAAAACGAAAAGACAGCCCGTACACACGAGGCACATACCACCGGGTAATCCAGTTGGTGAGGGAATTTCAAGGTAGCACGAATCATCTTGATCACTCCCCACATAATATATACCCGGGTCATCCTGTGAATACGGGTACTTCATTACAAGCCATGACAACCGATCATAGAAAGGGGAATAACTGCAGTCTTCTGGCTAGTCAGCATCTCCATGTAAAAAACATGTCACGGTGAAAAAACGTAACTACAATAACGAAGTCAACAAAAAAACAAACGGGGCGACCAAAGCACACGACCAAACGACAAAACAAATTAGAATATCGAGACAAATAACGAGAAAGAACACACAGGGGGGGGGGGGGGGGGGGGAAGAGAGAAGGGGAAGAGAGCAAAGAAAGAGACAGACAGGGAAAAAGGCAAACACCAGACAGGGTGACGACAGACAGCAACAGACAGAGAAAAAATGATTAAAATCAACGGAAAAATCAAATTGTCACCCAAAGCAGACGAAGCTAAGGAGACCAATAACCAAACAACAAACAACAACCACAACAACAAAAAAAAACCACAACAAAAAAAACAACCACAACAACAAACAACAACCACAACAACAACAAGAAAACCACAACAACAAACAACAAACAAAACAAAAAAAACCACAAAAAAACAAAAACAAAAAAAAAAACAAAAAAAAAAAACCAAAAAAAAAAAAAAAAAAAAAAAACCAAAAACAAAAAAAAAAAAAAAAAAAAAAAAAAAAAAAAAAAAACCACAACAAAAACAAACCCAACCAAAAAAACCAAAAAAAAACAACCCCAAAAACAAAACAAAACCACAAAACAAACAAAACCCACAAAACAAAAAGAAAACCACAACAACAAAAAAAAACAAAACAAGAAAACCACAAAAAAACCAACCACAACAACAAAAACAACCAAACAAAACAAAAAAACCAAACAACAAACCAAAAATTTTTGTGAACACCCTTGAAAGCCCCCAAAAATTTACATAAAAAAAATATCTTAAAAAAAGCTAAAAAAAAATCTATCACAATGAAAATCAGAAACTGTACCACCATCCCTATGAAGAAACTCAGCATACATTTCCAATCCGGGGGAACCAAGTAAAGGAAACCCATCACAGTGATGTCAATTCATAGAAATCCAGTCGGGAAAGGTAACCAAGGAACACACCAAGGCAAAGGGAACTTAAACCACGAATCCAAGACAAAGGTATTCCGTAAAAAGAATATACACAAACACCAAACCGAACACGTATATTTCCCGGAACCAGTAACGAAGGTGCACCCGTGAAAAAAACACAAGTCACCACACCGAAGCCAGTAGTCCGTGTAAAACCTTTTTGAATGAACTCCAAGTATAGGACGAATAAACAAAGAACATAATCACATTGAAATACAGCAAGTACTCACCATCTACCTGATGAAGAACACGTCAGCATACTACTCCAATTTGTGAAGGTAATCCAAGTGAAGGAAGATCACCATCACAGGTGATGTCTATATTCAGCAAGGTAATCCAGTCAGTGAATGTAATCCAAGTGAAACACCATCACAGGCGAAGGACACATTAAACCACGTAATCCAATGACTGAAGGTAATCCGTGAAAAACAACACAAAATCACCGCATCTGAAGCCACATGTAGTCCGGGTAACCCTGTTTCGATGTACTTCAAGTGTAGGGCAAATCACATATCGTTACACACGAAACACAACTCACCTTGTAATCCAGAGAGAGAGAGAGAGAGAGAGGAGAGAGAGAGAGAAGAGAGAGAGAGAGGAGAGAGAGAGAGAAAGAGAGAGAGAAGAGAGAGAGAGAGAGAGAGATCGGGTAATCCAGTTTTGGATGGTATTCCAAGTGGCAAATCACATTTCATCACCAAGAAGCAGCAAACACCTGGTAATCCAGTAACTGAAGGTTGTCCAAACGAACCTGAATCACAGCTGATTACAGGCAAAACAACATCCACCAGGTAGCCCAGCTGATCAGACACAAGAACGGAAGTGTACAAAGAAAAGCATGGAAAATAACAGTAATTTGGAAGTAGAGAAAATGATAAGGCAGTTTAAATCGATCTCTGACAGGAAAATGAAAGGCAGTGATCGATCTGACAGGAAAATGAAAGCAGTATCGATCTGACAGGAAAACAGCATTAAATAGGTAAATGTTGTCTCACAGCCACACCCAAATGTTACAAAAGAAACAACATCTTCCATAAACAATAAAGAAGGAAGTTAATTCAAATGATGATATCGTCAATAGTTTGATGTTTACCTATTAATGCATTTAAAATCCGAACTGTATATCCCTCAGTTCTGTCGTGTTTCTCGTGTTTCGTTACCCCTTTTTGTCTGCTGATAGTGAACATTTCTTGTAATCCATGTTGTTTAAGCACCCTCTCTCTCCCTCTCTCGCTCTCTCTCTCTCTCTCTCTTCTCTCTCTCTCTCTCTCCTCTTCTCTCTCTCTCTCTCTAATACGAATATATATTCAGATTTATGAAGCGCAAAAAGGCTGCGTATTGTGTATTCGTAATATTATTGTAAGGTGCTATTATGTATTTGCTTTCTTTTTTCCATTTTTGTTTTCATCGTGATAATTCATATTATGTATATTGATCAATCCCCGTACCCAGCACTCGACATACCACCCTCTTATCCACCCCACCCCTCTTCACAAGAGAACAGTTCATCCCAACCTGGAGGGGAATCCAGTTCCGCACATTGTGTCAAAGAAAACCCAGTGTTTTCTCCTATTTACCCCCAGAATCAAACACAGTACTGAATACACGGGCAGTTACTCCTCAAAATATCAATCAATACCTTTACTTATTAAACATGATGACGTCTCACATGTTAAATCTGCAGCGGAAACATTCAAAGATAGAATCATGCATAATTCAGGCTTCTAACCCTTATGTCAGAGCTATAATATACGTCTATGTTTGCATGTTGGTATATATGCGTGGATATGTATGAGTGAGAACATTAGTGTGTTTATGCTGCAGATTTGCCGTACTCGTTGACATAATGCATTACATTTGCAACTGTAACTTGAAGGTGGCTATTTTGATCTCGGTGTATATACCTAAACACGTGGGTTTAGATTTGTAGATATTTTCAGAATATTTGATAGCATACTTTGTATCATTCCTTTTTTCTTGATCTGTTTACGTGCTCTATGCATGATTGCTTGCTTTGTGGTAATTAGTGAGGTTGCTATCTGATAATTTGATTTCATTTAAGTTTTTTTCTTATTGGATTTATTTTTTCTCTTCATCTTCTTTTGTCTGTGAGTCTAATTGTGTCTTGCAACTGTGCTACCCAGTTTTTGTGTTACATTGCTATCTCCTTTTCACGCATTCCTATCAAGATTCTCGGGTTAGTTGCATACATTGCACGTGTTTCCATTTACGCTGGCTGAATCAGATACTAGTTGTACTTGAAGCTGCAACCTGTATCATTAGCTGTGATCACCACTCAGACGCCCACGGTGAATGCGTGGCCTTCTAGGGACGGCCTCCGAGTAGGGTTTTTTAAATATCAACCATGTTCGCAACAAAATAGATCAGTTATCGTCCTATATATAACTCAGGCCGACAGTTTCACGTATTTTGTTGTGCCGAATCACGTTTATCGAAGAATATATCTGATGCAGACGTATCTATCCCAGGTTACAACACCGTGAGACTTGATCCCATTCTACCAAAACAAACTGGTTTAATCCTATATATCAGTCAGTCTGTTACGTATAAACGTATCATATCGTTTGAAAAACACAATGTAGAATGTATAGGGTCAGAAATCAATCTAAAAAGAAACAAGCCATTATTCATTGGATTCATTTACAGAAACCCCGCCGAACATATAGAATGGGTCAACAAATTTAATGATATGCTTGAAGATGTAACACTCAATGACAATGAAATCATCCCTCTCGGTGATTTTAACATTGATCTTTTAAAGCACAATCATCGAGGATCCAAACAGTTGAGAATTTTGGACTTCATCAATTAATTGAAACGCCCACTAGAATTACTCCGCTTTCTGAAACACTGATTGATCACATTTATAGCAACACACAACAACACATTGTAGAAGTGTGTTCTCCACATTGTGGCTGCAGTGATCACCTACCTGTTTGCCTTACTTGGTTCAGGAAAGGCACAAAATTCCCAGCCTGGACACAAAGTTATTACCTATAGATCTTTTGCTCACTTTGATAAAGACGCATTTCTTTTCGACTTAGCTCATTCATCTTTACCAAACGTGTATCAGTTCACTGATCCTGATGGAGCATTTCAATTCTGGCACAAGTCATTTACTTATATCTATGACAAAACATGCTCCTTTATAACAAAAAGAGTAAAACATTCCCCAAGCCTCCTTGGTTGACTGATGTCACTCCAAGATGCGATGCGTGAAAGAGACATGCTTAAAAAGCAAAACAATTTCAAGATTCAAAAAACAACGAAATAAAGTTACGGCAATGTTACGTTCAGCGAAAAAGAAATACTTCCGAGATCTTGTATTGGAAGGTTCTAATATCTAAGTCGATTTGGAAAGCTATTTAACATTCTCACAAAAAAGAAAGTCCATAAAATGTCGCCTCTATTAAAGGGCTTTCAACTGATGATTTAAATCACCATTTTTCTAATATATCTTCCTCAACTATAACAAATGATAGGTCCTATTTAAATAATCTCGAGGCTACTAAAAGAATTTGTGTATTCTAAAAATATAACATCAGACGCTGTCGTTCCTCTATTACGGTGTTTGACGTTTACGTTCATCTTACACAACTCAAGCAGACAGGCACACGTGGCCTTGATAATTTAGATGGTAAGATTCTTAAATCATGTGCTCCTATCATCACAGACTCTTTAACGTATTTGTGCAATCTCTGCATTGACAAAAGCTATTTTTCTTATATTCTTAAGCAAGCCAAAATTGTTCCTATCTATAAATCTGGAGATGAAACTAACCCATCAAATACAGACCTATTTCAATATTATCGGTCCTGTCGAAACCTTTGAAAAACATGTCTATAAACATCTAATGTCACATCTTGTCGGAGAACAAATTGCTTCATCCCAATCAAATCAGGATTTAGAGAAAACCATTCATGCCACACTGCTTTAACTAACCTCGTCGAGGATTGGCTCGTTAATATCAATGAAACAAATTCACGGGAGTATTGTTCGTCTAGACTTTGCAAAAGCTTTCGGACTCATTGACCATAATTTGCTGCTACGTAAATTAGCCTTATATAGACTTTCGACCAAACTTTTCTCTTCTTACATCTTTTCTTTCAATCGTCATCACAAGGTTTTCTTGGGTAACCAACAATCCAAAATTCCAGACACAAACATTTGGTGTTCCCCAAGGATCCGTTCTTGGTCCTCTACTTTTTTTCTCTCTATATTAATGATCTTCCCTTATACGTTACAGGAGGCGTATGTGAACTGTTTGCAGATGATACGTCTATTCATTCGAGCCATTCTAATTTGAAGCAATTATCTACAACTCTGCAGAACAATGTTAGTAACTTAATTGATTGGACTGAGCTGAACCACATGTCTTGAACGACCAAAAAACTAAATACATGATAATAACTTAGCGACAAAAACGGCAAAAAATAACCTTCAGTCTGCCTTCTATACACACAGGTAGTACAGTCATTCATGAAGTTGATACTCACAAAGTTCTAGGTGTTACTATCGACAATAATCTCTCCTGGTCACCCCATATCGATAGTTTATGCAAACGTATTTCCCAAAGGTTATTTCAACTTTCAAAAATTAAGAATTTCCTCGATGTTACAGCTCGAAAGAAATTCTTTCATGCATTTATTCATCATCTATCGATTATGCGTCAACACTCTATGATCAATGCAGTGCAAACACATTAAGATAGCTAAACAGGATTTATAAACGCTCTCTGAAGTTAGTACTTTTAAAAACTACCAGTTTGACGACTGAAGACTACTTAGCGCTGGAGATCCTTCCATTATCGTATAAACTACAGTTTAACAAAGCCGTTGTAATGTATCGAATAATGAACGGATTTGCTCCTTGTACACTAACCACACATTTCCGCGAAATCAATCAAGATACACGAACAAATTGTAATGAGAAAACCCAGAATCTGATCTTTTAAAACAAGTCTCGCCTATTCAGGAGGGCCCTTTGGAACTCCTTACCAAATTACGTGAAGATAAAGAAAGCATTAGCTCGTTTAAATCAGCTTACCAAAGCATTTCTCTTTCAGGCACTAAAAACTTTTTAAAAAGTACACTACATATTTTAGACATGATATTCTCTTCATGCCATATAATGCGAAAGAAAGAATATAACAGACATTGTGACCATTGTTATTTTTAAACAGTACTGTACAGATCCTGATGTTGTCATTAGATCAATTCCTTCATGTGTGGTGGTTGTGTGTGTGTATGTGTGTGTGTGTGTGTGTGTGTGTGTGGTGTGTGTGTGTGTGTGTTGTGTGTGGTTGTGGTGTGTGTGTGTGTGTGAGCGTGCGCACGCGCATATGGATGCTTGCATGATTGTGTCGTTTGCTTTTGTAGTATTAGTCTGTTACTTCTTACAGTTTGCAAGTGACTTAGTGTATTCACTTTTTCCTCTTTGTTGCCATATTGACTTCTGTGTTGTCCATGTGCTTTTTTTCCCCCAGGGCTGGGTGAAAAAAGCATGCGCAATTTGCTTATCTCATTACCCTGGTAAAATAAAATTTCGTTCGTTCGTTCGTTCGTTCGTTCGTTCTCTCCCCCCCCCCCCCTCTCTCTCTCTCCTCTCTCTCTCAACACATTCATCAACATTCTCTCACCATGACAGGAAGTCACTTCTTACTTCCTGACTAAAGAGCTTCTAGTTCTGTAATAGAGACAGTGAGGATTTGCGCTCATAATTTGTTTTCCCTTACTCGCCTCGAGTGTGACAGAGGTGCAGCCACGCTCCATTGATCCTGACTGGGGTCAGTTCCACTGAACCAGTAACGATGGCGCTGATAGCAGAGGACAGAGTTTGGTCTGCGTATGCAATCTGTTCAAACTTCAACGGCAGTGATGATTACCCAGAAGTGGTATCAGTGTTAAGGGTGGATGTTACTCCTTGGGAAACAAGTGGGTTTTTGGGCCCCAGTGGTCGGTTAGAATATCAGCAATGTACACAGAGCAACTGGGGTGGTGGGGGGGGGGGGGGGGGAAGGTATCACGCTGTCAGTGAAACCAGACTTTGAAACATATGGTAGACCATAATGGTCAGTTTGAACATCTCAGCAATCCCATAAATAGACATGCAAATCGCTGACGACAATGGTCAGTAGGAGACCTCCCAATCCGTAAATAGATATGCAAATGGTTGACCATAATGGTCAGTAGAACATCTCCGTAAATTCCATAATAAAAAACAAAGCAAACAAGCACACCCCAAATAATTGTTCATAGGTTGCGATTTTGAACTTCCATTTAAATTGTTTAAAGTGTCAAAGAAAGAAAGAAATCAAAACAAAGCAAATCTATCTTAAGACAGATGCTCTTCAAAGGTGAAAAGAAATGAAGAAAAGACACGCCCTTAAATTCCATACAAACACTGCATGAGGTTCCCATTCTCCCCTTGAAACAAAGACACGCCCTGACTGCACTCTAATACTACTGAAGATTCCGACTCTCTCCATGAAACAAAAACGTACCACCCAATTCACACTATGACCACTAGAATTTGATGCTCTGTCTATAAAACCAAGACATACCCCTAACTCCACACTACTACTGCTGGGGATTCCTTTTGTTTTCTGTGTGAAGTTCTATGGGGAAACTTGAACTACAATATTCTTTCGACACGGCAAGAGACAGACACAAAAGCAAAACAAATCTTACATGTTTCAAATTAGTGTAAAAGGACGAGTCAAATGAAATATGGCTATGGCTCAAACCAACCAAAACAAGGGGAAGAGGGGTGGAGGTGAGGGGATGAAAATGGAAAATAAATGGTAATGCGTCATACTAAGTTGAAACAAAACCGTCATAAAATGAAACAAACACAAAAAAAGTTGCAATAAGTTTTGAAAAACCAATAGCATGCAGCCAATGAAACAAAATACACAGGAAAACAAGATAACACGCTCAAAATAAGACAAAGAAATTTCCGTCCTTTATGATAGATCTCCAACTAGTCCTGTCACCCAACAACAGTGGTAGAAAGGGAGATAATTTAATCTTCCCCTTTTTCACACAGCAAAGCAACACAGAGAGAGAGAGAGAACTGTCTTCCTGTTCAAGTTGAAGAGAGAAATGGCGGCAGAGACGGGAAAATGACACAAAAGTTATTTCAGAATACAGGTATTAACATTGACGGATCACTTTTCCCACAATGGAAAATCTGCTCTTTTGATTTATCTATTTATTTATTTACTTATTTTCATTTTATTTTTGACAATGGGTATTTTCTGTTGTCATGGAAGGCCCATCAGTGTGCATCTCGGCCCTGGGGAGGAAGGGCCAACAAACAAACCTTGCCACAAAATACACTGTCCTCTGGCCTTTGCGTTGAAGAAACGATACCTCCGAGAGGGCTGTCATGTGACTTCATTCACTTTTCTCTGAAATCGCTTTCACTGAAGTAAGAGGAGACGAGGATTTCAGAGCAGTGACGTATTCCTTGTCCACCGCCACTTCCTGTCTAACAGCCGCAAGGGGCATCACTCTTAACGAACCTGTTGTCTGTTGTCACACTCTCACCTCCATCCACCCTCCAAGCCTGTCCTCAAGTAGCAGACGACATATGCACAGTCCTTTTGGCTCAACTTCTCCAAATGACCAGTTGTGGCCTGCAGGGTATTTGCCGTCATGACTAGCATCACAGTGGGTGTATGAGGGTATGGTTGGTTGGGGGAGGGGGGGGGGAGGTGGAGGGAGGGGGTAGTGCCTCCACCAGTACTTTGGAAGCGCAGGCACTTAAAGGCTAGAGTGGATCCTCCATAAACACGATCATCCACGGTTCTTTGTCCCCCCACCCCACCCCCACCCCTTTGTCCCCTCCACCCTCCTCCCCGCGGCAAAGAACAGTCGGTTTTGTCAATGTTTTGCCGTGGACTGGCCATCCTAATTGGACTTCGCGATAGGCTCTCTGTACACCATGTCAACTGATAAGGTTGACTGACAACATCCACACACTCTCTCCGTCACCCCAATCCCTCTTTACCTTTTCTGCTTGGGGGCTATTCGCCTGGTCATTGTCCCTACACTGTTGCCACCCTATCTTCCCCTTTCAATGAGTCTTCGATTACCCTTTACTCTCTCTCTCTGTGTGTGTGTGGGGTGTGTGTGTGTGTGTGTGTGTGTGTGTGTGTGCACGCGCGCGAGCAGAGAGGAAATACATAAAAGTTAAAAAAAAAAAGGAAACATGGCAGGAAAAGCAGCAAAGGACATTACATGAATAAAAGAACAGATTAATCAATCAATCATTAATGATAATCTCTGTCTGTTCTCTCTCTCTCTCTCTCTCTCTCTCTCTCTGTTCGTCTCTCCCAATCATCTATTAATCTCTCTTCTCTCTCTCCTCTCCATCTCCTCTCCTCTCTCTCTCTCTTCTCCTCTCTCCTCTCCTCTCTCTCTCTTCTCATCCTCTCTCTCTGCAGTCTCCTCCTCTCTCTTCTCTCAACACACCACCACAACACACCACACACACAACACACACACCACATATACGTTGAAGACATTACACACACATTGGGTTACAGAGGGTCACACTCAGATTTGCTCTGGAACGGGACACACGTCACACGCGGTTGACACATAGGCCTAATTGCCAAAACGCACGCCGTGAGAAACCTCATATTCAACTCCCGCCAATATCAATTTGGACATTGTCAAACGTGGCGTATTAAATTGAAGCTTGAAGGTAACACAATGTCAATTGAGCTTTCTGTTTCTACATTACCATGTAGCCTGATGTCCGTGTGTTGACAAGGGTTGTTGCGTTGGGCCGGAAACGTCTGTTAAACTGTTTGTCTACATGTCAGTAGCTGAAGGTCTGCTACAGCCAAATGGCTTCTTAGAATGAGAGCGCGAATCGGTGATACACACAGAGGGCCTCTAAATAAGGTCATTCGATAAAATTTGCTTGAGTGATCTGAATCTACGTCACACGTGAGCGGCAAACTGACTCAAATGATTGGACTTTGGTGTCCAAAAAGATAATAAAAAAAGGATGAATCTAAGTTTAGAAGCCCCCCCCCCCCCTTTTTTTTTTTTGGATGATAGCATTAAATCGTGGCCTCACAAAGGCCTTGGATTACATCGCTGAAGTTTTGGAGCGTTTCTATTGAACGTAGAGAAGCCATAGTTTTCCAATCGCTTGTCGAAAGAGAACGATGGAGCCTAAATTCAAAACACTGGTCATGCACACCAATTGTGTTGACCCGGCCCTGAGTATATAGCTTAAAAACGATGGACCTAAATTAACCTGGCCATGCCCCCATTGTGTTGACCCGCTGAGTATATAGCTAAAACCTGTTCCTCTGTCCTCCACACACCCTCATTTGTGTAAGTAGCAGATGTATTTCTTCTACACACACACACACACACACACACTCACTCCAATCTTTCTATCATACACACACAACACACACACACACCCCACACACACCGCACCGCGCGCGCGCGCGCTCGCGCGCGCGCGAACGCGCACGCACACACACATGCGCACGCACGCAGGTACACACACACACACACACACACACATACGCACACGCGCGACACACACACACACACACACACACACACATTTATCACTCACATACACTGTCACAATCGCACTTCGCACCATGCTTGCACACTCAGGTGGATTGCGCATGCATGCGCACACACACGCAGTCATCCTCTCTCACAGACAATCACACACTCGCGCATATGCGCGCCCATTTTATGGTGTCTTTCAGCTATATTTCTACGCTTTCCGCTAAATGTGAACTTTTCCTTTTCCCTCTTTGTTCGTAAAAATGAAAATATTCTCAATATCGTGACAAAAAAAAGTCAATTAGACTTTAAAACAACCAAAACAAACAAACGAAAAAAGCCCTGAAATAGGAGCGATGACAAGACCTTTTTCTTTAATTAAGACAGTTAGAAGGGATGTCTAAGGCATAATCCTCTACTTGTGGCCATCTCACATAAACACTGTTTTGTTCACCACCACACCACCACACACTCAAACGCGCGCGCGCGCAGGCACACACTCAATCACACACTTACTTACACACACACACACTCTCTCTCTCTCTCTCCCTCGCGCGCGCGCGCACACACACTTCTCTCTCTCACTCACTCTCTCTCACGCATGCACGCGACACATATATATATATATATATATATATATATATATATATAATGCTGAACAATTAAGTAGTGGGGGAAAACAAGTGCAGGTTAACAATTCTTCCGTCATTATAATAATGACTTTGCAAAGATTTAAAATTTTAGAGAAAAATAAATGAAGATGAAGAAAATGGGGGAAATATATTATAAATATGAACAACCCTTCACTAGCTGCCTGAGGGAACCATCGTGATCCCTTCTGGAGGCAGATCTATTTGTATTGCCTGCTCCTAGGCCTTTCGTCTGCTGGATCGGACTCATCAGGGAGACACGGCTGATTGTGTCTGCGCTCCTGGTGTCAAATAGAGACACACCACAGTTCATAATTCTGTGGTGTTCTCACCACCAAGGGTTCAAAAAAGAATCCAACAGCACCCCAAAGCAGCCAGCGAAGGATAGTAAATGGAATAAAACGAAAGTGTGGAGAGGAAAAAAGTTGCTAAAAAACTAAAAGCATTATACAAACAATATAAAATGTAGGGGACAATCTTTGAGCCTATGCCTGAGTATCCATTCAAGGATACAAGGGAGATCAAAAGATATGGAACAGTTTGAGTGGTCAGCTCTGCTCTTCTATAACTCAAGCAATGTCAGTGGCTAAGAATTGTATATATGTGTGTGTGTGTGTGTGCGTGCGTGTGGCGCGCTGCGTGCGTGCGTGGCGCGCGCGTGTGTGTGTGTGTGTGTGTGTGTGTGTGTGTGTGTGTGTGTGTGTGTGTGTGTGTGTACATGTACACAGGCACACAGTTCATAAACCTTTGTGTCAACTGTGACGCCTGTTATGAAATTTTGTTGAATTGTTTACACTCAAACCTTTTCAGTGTCGTGTATTAAAGAGGATAGCGACAGAGCTACAGGTATCTTTTGAAGGTGGTTGTTGTGTGTGTTTTGTTGTTGTTGTTGTTTTTGTCTTTTATACAGCCTGATATCACCTCTGTGTTGATTGGTCATTTTTTTTATGGCTTGAAAAAAATGTCTGGGAGAACTTCCTGTCTCCCACAGGTCAGGGAGACTGCATGGCATTCTCGCAGAAAGAACGACTTCTTATAATGAGAGCGCGCATCGTTGGGATCAGCGCAGAGGGGGCTCTAAACTTGGCCATTAGACACATAGATTTGCTGGCCTCTAAACTTGGTCTTCAGACACATATATTTGCTTTCGAGCAGACTCTACAAATTCATATAACATCCAAAGAGAGGCGTTGTATGCTCAGAAATAGTTTGAGACTTAAGAAAAAAAAACCCAGTGACTTTGTTCCATGCTGTAGGATGTCATAGTTCTATATATTACAGTGACTTTGTTCCATGCTGTAGAATGCCATAGTGCTATACACTAGAATGACGTTGTTTCATGCTGTAGAATGTCTAGGCTCTATACACTAGAGTGACTTTGTTCCATGCTGTAGAATGCCATAGTTCTATACACTAGAGTGACTTTGTTCCATGCTGTAGAATGCCATAGTTCTATACACTAGAGTGACTTTGTTCCATGCTGTAGAATGTCATAGTTCTATACACTAGAGTGACTTTATTCCTTGCTGTAGAATACCTACGTTCTAGATACTAGAGTGACTTTGTTCCATGCGACAGGATGTCAAAGTTCTATACAGTACAGTGATTGTGTTCCACGGCACACAGACGTTGCTCCATGCTGTTGAATAGCTTTGTATCCGATCTAGTGATTGTGTACCATGGCACAGAGACGGTGCTCCAT
This sequence comes from Conus ventricosus, assembly GCA_018398815.1. Lineage (NCBI taxonomy): Eukaryota > Metazoa > Mollusca > Gastropoda > Neogastropoda > Conidae > Conus > Conus ventricosus. The sequence continues at coordinate 3,477,888 of CM031613.1, forward strand.
GCTGTTAAAACGCTTTGTATGCAATATAGTGATTTTGTTCCATGCAACAGAACGGATGTGTTCTAGATAGCAAAGTGATTTTCTTCCCGGTACTAGAATGGCTTTGCTCCTAGCAGCACTGGTTTTGTTTCAAGCCAGACTGTTTTTGTTCTAGGTACCAAAGTGATATTGTTCCAAGAAATTGGTATACGCGCGCGCCCCTCTGTGTGTGTGTGTGTGTGTGTGTGTGTGTGTGTGTGTGTGTGTGTGTGTGTGTGTGTGTGTGTGTGTGTGTGTGTGTGTGTGTGTGTGTATGTATGTGTGTGTGTGTGTGTGTGTGTGTGTGTGTGTGTGTGTGTGTGTGTGTGTGTGTGTGTGTGTGTGTGTGTGTGTGTGTTTTGCATTGCGCGCCGACGTGTGTGTGAGTGTACACGCGCGCGTATGCGCGTGTATGTTGCGTGCAAATACACGTATGAATATTTCAATTCATGATTTGACTAGTAGTAAAAAGGAAGAAGACACAGAAGAAGAAAAGGAGGAGGAGAAGGAGAATAAGAAGAGGAAGAAGTGGATGCAGAAGAAGAAGAAGAAGAAGAAGAAGAAGAAGAAGAAAAAGAAGAAAATACAGACACAAGAAGAAAAAAATCTTAATCGAATCCTTTATTGTTTTAATTACCCTATGACAAAACCATTTTAATTTCAACATATGGTAACTGAAAGAAAATGGGGAATCCTCTGTTTGTTAATTAGGTTAATGAGAATTTACGTGACCTCTGACAGACACTGTCGTCGTCCCCTTGCACGACTAAGAGTGCAAAAGGGTGAAGAATAATATTCAGTTTTTCCCCTTTTTTTTTTTGTTTGTTTGTTGTTGTTGTTTGTTTGTTTGTGTTGTTTGTTTGTTGTTTGTTTGTTTGTCGTCCTCACTGATTATGCATTGGCAAAAGAACGTGGATGAAACCAGGGACAGATCGTGGTGTAGCATTAACGAGCAGTCGCATGATGAAGAGGTCAAGTTAACATGGCGCCCTTTTCTTTTGAGGTACAGACAACATGGCGACCATACCATGTTCAGTTGCTGTTTAAGACTTCATGTGATAATGCGTACATACAAGTTTACCTTTTAAAGATGTATGGCACAAAACAGTCTGTTAATTAACGATAGTTTCAAGCGGAGTGGTGGAGATTGGTATGAGATGGGGTCGTTAATTAACGATAGCTTATGGTATGAGATGGGGTCGTTAATTAACGATAGCTTATGGTATGAGATGGGGTCGTTAATTAACGATAGTTTCAAGCTGTGTGGTGAAGTATGGTTGAGATGGGGTCGGGGCTGGGGAGCTGGGGTACAGCAGGGAGGATGACGGAAGGGGATAGGGGCAGGTGCTGAATATGTTGCAGAGGCATAGCTGTACCCTCTGTCGACTTCGGTCTCTGCACCAATCTCCACAAGCAGCAGATAAATGAAAGAAGAAATACATCATCCACTAGAATATACATGTATACATAAATAAGGAATCGAATGCTAAACAAACCGGTGAAGAAGTAAATAAATGCAAGACAAAAGAGAAATATAAGTAAGAAGAAAATATTGAAAAAGTAAATATATCAACACAGAAAATGACCAAGTGGATACAAAAAAATGTGCTATCGTATGCTGTTTGATTGTCACATTACACACCAATTTGGGATGAATTTTCAGCAGTTGGTGATTCGGAAATGTTCACATTGTCATAATTTTGTGATTGATGAGGAACTTGTACTGTTTGGTGGTAAAGCACAAAATTACAGACAGAATTACTGTTTTTGATTTCATTTTTCATTTGTGAAATTTTACGTCTACAAATGTTAATTGTTAATTGTCACACCATATTTACAAACTTGTTACATTATTCAGAGACAGATATGACTTACAACGTCACATGGCAATCATAATATGGAACTTGTTACACAATTTTAAAAACTTGGGCTTTTGCGCACAATTCGATTCTCGAATCATTTGGACTTTAGACTTCAAAACCGAAATCGTATTTCATCGGTGTAATCGACACATTCATCACGATCTCCTCCAACTGGTGGTTTTGTATAAATGGTTTTGAATATTATGTATATATGTGTGATTTGTGTTCTGCATGGAATGTTAGTGGACCCACCCCACCCCCTGCCCTTGCCCCACCTGACCCCTCAAGCCCCCAGTCCCCCTTTTGTTTTGTGTATGTTTGATTGTTCGGTTGGCTTTTTTTTTATTGGATTTATTTTTTAATCAGTTGCCTTACATATAGTTGGTTTTTAATGTAGGTGTGTTTGAAAAAAAAAGATTACGTTATTAAAGAATTGTCTTTATTTTGTGTGTTGAAATGGCGATAATGGGATGACACACCGAGTGTTTATAGATCTGGATTCTTCTTTTTGGTTCTCTGATTCATTTGCCAGTTTATTTATTGTTCCAGATGCTAGAAACGCAGTTACGGTGACATATAAGAATCCGGCTCTTACTTTAAAAACACGTCTGTCATGCTTTGTGTATCGACATTCAATGGCCATTTTGTTCCCCAACCGCCAGCCGAACGTGTCAACTTTCATCCCATTTGTAACATCAGCGTGAATGTGTGTCACGATTATCAACGAAACCCATGTATGCATTAAAAAGTTTAATTTTCACGCACGTTTCAAAGTTCTCTTCAGGACTTGCATGGCACCATAATGGTGTGAAATCGAGGCTGACGAGAGAATAGAATCGAGGCGCTACGAGCTCTTACCGGGAACAAAAGAAACAGAGATACTTTGAGTGGACACGACGTTTTCCTTGGAGGCCAGGAGGAGGTTAGTTGTCTAAGTTTCGTGAAATGATCCAATTGTCATTTCCGTTCTTTCCTGTCTGTTGATTATGTGACTGTCAGGTGAATGTTTCGTTAATAATTTGGGGGTTGGCCTGATTGCTTTGTGTGTGCAGATTGGATGTCAATGAATTCTTCCTTTTCTCTTCTTCCCTCCATTCTGTAGGTGTTTGCTCATTGATTGCTGAAAAAATTGAACAATGCGTTCTTCGGATTTTTGTGTTTTCTTCTCAGTGAAACTTGGATCTTCTCTTTAGGTTTTAGCAATCGGTCATTTTATCTTTCATGTCAATGCTCATAAGTTATATGTTAAAAAAAGTGGACATGATGATTTAATGATGTAATGCGTCGTGTGATGTTTCGTAGCAGCCACTGCTGTATACCTCAGCGAGCACGCGCCGTTCAGGCATGGGTGTGTGCCCGTTCAGGCATGCGTGAGGCCCGTTCAGGCATGGGTGTGTGCCGTTCGGCATGGGTTGGCCCGTTCAGGCATGGGTGTGTGCGTGCGATTGTCTAGTGCTTAAAGTTTAATCTTCGCTCGGTGGTGTGTGTGTGTGTGTGTGTTGTGTGTGTGTGTGTGTGTGTGTGTGGAGAGAGAGAGAGAGTTAGAGATGAGAGAGGGAGGAGTGAGAGGAGAGAGAGATGAGAGAGTGAGAACGGGTTGTTAGTGCGCGTTGAGAGCAGGTGTGCATGCAGTAGTGCCCAGGCATGAGGTGTGGTGCGATGCAGTGCACGTCAGGCATGGGTGTGTGCGTGCATGTTCAAGATACCGTTAAAAAAGGCAATGGGTTAGAGATAGACGTGCGAATTGTACTAGTGCGTGATAGGATGGGATGAGAGTGATGTCAGCAGACAAGTTGGCATGGTTGTTAGTGGTGGTGTTAGGCCAGTTAAAAGCAGGTGTGTGGTTTGATTGCATACGCAGGCAAGTGGGCTAGATTGTCTCGCCAGTAGCAGAAGTATGGTGATTGTCTATGCGTTAGATGGTGTTGGTGGATTGTTAGTGCGTTCGGCTTGTTGTGAAAGATAGACGAAATTAAAGTGCATTAGGAATGAGTGTGTGTGTGAGATTGTAGTAGACCCGTAAGGGGTGTGTGCTGCGTGAGTGCAAAGCAAACACGTCGTTTGCTGTAGTGTCGGTATTTGTTGTGTGTGTAGGAGTGTGTTTTGTAAACGTGATATGCGGAAGAGTGTGCATGTCGATAATGGTGTGATTTTGTAACTTAAAATAAATAAGTACAATTGGTTAAGATTCAATGTACTGCTGTGTTATGAGTGACTGAGTATTCAAGAAACAAAATTCTATGTTTTGTATTGTGTTACATTTAAAAGTCAGAATTTCTGCTACACAACGCTAGAATTTCTCCTACAGAGAAAAGTTGTCGTTTGTGTTATGTTTTTTTTTTCTTTTCTTGAAAAGACAATATCAAAAGCATTAGAATATATATGTGATGATCTTATAACCCGTATGTGACATTTAGAGCAAACCAAGATGTTGACACTGTATTCGGTATTTTTTTCAATTTTCTTAAACCAAAATACTAAGAAAAGTACAAACGAGAGAAAAGAAAGAAGTCAAAGTAAGGTTTTTCTAATACAAATGAATAAAAAGCAAGTCATCTTAACAGTTTTTTCAACGTAAATTAATACACAGCACGAAAATATCACTATCACGTCAACTGTGTGTTATCACAAGCTCGGTTTTCCATTTTTATATTGGCTTATTTTTTTAGTAACGTTGCAGTCTTGTTTCAGTCATCTTACAACTTTTTTTTAACTCTGTTTTAAATAAGAAGGTGACTGCAGGTGGAACTTGAAACCATTCAAAAGAAAAATAATTACTAGCTAATAAGTGAAAAATAATTACTAGCTAATAAAGTGGAAACTGAAATGGTGTGGTAACATTTAAAACAGGCACTTAGGAAATGTTTGGATCATCGTGATGCGGCTGAGGATACAAAAGATACTAGAATGAAACCATCTAAGAACAGAACAGAATATGCATTTTGTACGGAGTTTACCTGTCCAGTAAATGATGAAGTAAGTTCTGCTAAAACTGCTGTATGACATCTTTGCCAGCATGATGTGCGGATAGTTAGCCTTTGTAATAATGAATACGTAGAAAAGCAAATGTCATTATATGCAGAAAAGCGCTCCTTAAAGCAGTAAAGTAATAGAATCATCTTTTGATTTTGAGAAGGCATTTGATTTAATACATTGCAAAGAATTTGTACAGTACCTCAATACAAATACATTAGAGACCAGTCTCATCAGTATATTACTATTAATTTTGTACCAAAAATGTTACAGCCAAAAATAGAATATGGCAATAAATTTACACGTTTTATCAGGCACTTATAGGAGTTAAACAAGGTGCGCGTCATGCTTAATCTTCCGTTTGTTTTCATCAACACTAAACTGAAAACAGAAAACATGGTGCAGTCTTGACAATATGGAATGTCTTGTTTCTCAATGATACTGTTATTTTATCGCTTGAGATTAGCTGCTTTTCAAACCTCTAAAACAATGTAGACAGATGAACAGAGCGCTAAATTTCAAGAAATTTAAATCCTAGCAATAGAGAGAGCCATAGAAAGGTTGGCACTTTAATGATGATAATATCTACGTCAGAACAGTGGAAAAACTGAGCTTCTGTCATTATTGTTCATTACCTGTTATCTGGTCTGCAGCGAAATCGGCCAACTTCAACCATGGTGGACCGGAGCATTCCTTCCACATCGCTGACTACATCGTTTTCGCCATCACCATCATCTGTTCCATCGGCATCGGCATCTTTTATGCCTTGACGGGAGATCGACAGAGAACCACCACTGAGTATCTGGTGGGAGGAAGAGCTATGAAGTTTCTGCCCGTCGCCATTTCTCTCGTGGTTTCTTTCGAATCCTCCATTATGATGTTAGGACTTCCGGCGGAAGTGTACGTCTATGGGATTCAATGGTGGCTTTGTTGTGTGGGGTATTTGCTGTCTAACTTGCTGTCCATTCTGATCATTGTTCCCCTGCTACATCCTTTGAGAATCACCAGCGCTTATGAGGTGAGTGTGTACATGAGTGGGTGGGAGAACTGAATGGTAGATGTGTGGGCGAAATAGGAGTAATACTGGGTTTGTAAGTGAGTTGCAACATGGGTATGGTACGTTATATGTGTCGATAATTTTATGGGAAATTTGGACAAGTGTGTGGCGTGAATTTTTACATGCTTTCTGATTTGGGGTAGCCCTTACGGCTGACTTTTCAAAACCAGATTTATTGATAATTGAACTAAACTGGATGCATGCAGGGTGGATGTAAAGCTATTCTTTGACTGGTTGGTTAATTAGTTGGCTGACTGACCGTTTAATTAGCAGTTAAGTGACAAGCAGCGGTAGAGGGTCTCCTAAAGCCGGTGACAGCCTCACAGCTTCAGCCCAGATAAAAAAACAACACTGAATGCCTTTTCAGTACAGACATTCCAAGGAAGTAGGTTTTCCTCTGGACTGTTAGAGTGACAGACTGACCCATAGTTTGAATTGAGCTGCTCGCTTGTTCAAGTTCTGCTGACAGGGTTTGAGCTTGGACTTGGGTAAATCTTCTCCCATTCCTTTTCGGACATAACAGATTCCTTTTCGGACATAACAGAACGCCCGCCCTCGCGATTTTTAGAAAACCCGACCCTCCTGTTGGCAGTGGTTAGAACGTCCTGCAAGAATGTTCCTCAGCTGCCTTTAGTCTTCTCAAGTAGACGTGACGTCTGGCTACTGGTTTATGAACTAACATCATTGACCGATCCGGGGATCGGCGCACAGTTATGAAGTAATTGAGTTTCCTGCAGACACGGGAAGTCAGATTAATGGTCAGGCAAGCAGACCCTGCTGGGTTTGACCTTCTGCCCTCGCCTAGAGTGGGATGACTAGTGACCAGTACTACTGTACTGTACTGTGCTGTACTGTACTGTACTGTACTGCACTCCATTGCACTGTACTGTACTGCACTGCACTGCACTGCACTGCACTGCACTGCACTGTACTGTACTGTACTGTACTGTACTGCACTGCTCTGTACTGCACTGTACTGTACTGTACTGCACTGTACTGTACTATACTGCACTGCCCTGCACTGCACTGCACTGCACTGCACTGTACTGTACTGTACTGTACTGTACTGCACTGCACTGCACTGTACTTCACTGTACTGTACTGCATTGCACTGCACTTCACTGCACTGCACTGTACTGCACTGCACTGTACTGCACTGCACTGCACTGCACTGCACTGTACTGCACTGTACTGTATTGCCCTGTACTGTACTGCACTGCACTGCCTGCACTGCACTGTACTGCACTGCACTGTACTGTACTGTACTGTACTGCACTGCCCTGCACTGTACTTCACTGCACTGTACTGCACTGCACTGCACTGCACTGTACTGCACTGTACTGTACTGCACTGCACTGCACTGCACTGCACTGCACTGCACTGCCCTGCCCTGCCCTGCCCTGCCCTGCACTGCACTGTACTGGACTGTACTGCACTGCACTGTACTGTACTGCATTATCAATTTTCGGGTGAGGATCGCCGCCGCCATAAAAACCATTTTTGCAATGGCGCTGGGTGCCGGCTGGAAAACTTCTACGGTGTCCGCCATCATGGTGACCAGTAGCCAGTGAACTTTATGACTGGCTTTGCTTGATTCACTCGAGCTTTATCCACATTACTACGTGCCTCTGTGAAGCCAGCTACCGCTTCGTCTGCCTGTAATGGTGCGCCGCGGTGACTGCCAAATACAGGATGAGATCACGCTTTATTGGAGGTGTCGACGGCTGCAAATGCCATGCTTAGTGCTTTAGTTC